>CM070640.1:15912184-16260635 GCA_036346255.1 Ampelocalamus luodianensis
GGCGGATCGAAGATTCGGCCAGAAGGATTCGAGATTTTAAATACTTTTTCTATTTTATAAATTACGAGAAATTCAAATAAGCAATAGAAAATAGCAAATGAACTCAGAAAAATTCTAGAAAAATCTAGAAAATACATCGAGCACATAGAACCCAAATAAAATAGTTTTGGCTATTGTTCAAGTTGGGATTATTCACATTAAATGTTTTTGATTGTAAAGTCCAATATTAAGCTTTTGAAATTAAAAACAAATAAAATCCAAATGGTGAATTTTCTCCCTACTAACTATTAAAAGATTTTTAAACTCTGAAAATTGGGATGTTACAATTGTTGTGCTGGAGTGTTACATATATACAACTTGTGTAGTTTGTATACACTCATATTTAGTACATACAACTTGTGTAGTTCGTATATACTTGTAGTATATATAACTTGTGTAGTTTATATATACTCATAGCCTTGTTGTTTCATTAGTATTGATCCTTGTGATCTACTTTGAAACATAACTCTTGATATATATATAACCGTGTTTATATATACTCATACCAATTACATTCAATTATTTGAAATTGTGTTGTGGGACTAACATGTGTGCTAAGATGTTTCAGGCTTAGTCGGAGTTTGAGTGATGACATAAAAGGAAATGCAAAAGTGATAAAAGATCGACATGGTTGAAGACAAAGAGTCATGCCTTGCATTTGAAAAGCTTACGGAAGAAGTTCGGTGGAAATCGGTATGACCGCATTTGGTAAGCGGTACTCTGGATGTGCGGTAATCTGGAGTTCATGTGGCGGTCATACAGCGTAGCGTATGACCGCAAATGTTGGCGGAACTACCGCAACCCGGTATTCCGTTTGTTATGTGGCGGTATGTAAATTCCGGAGAAGGTATTTTTACGTATTTCTCGAGCCTCTGAAATCGGTAGTACGCATCGAAAGCAGTACTCTGGAGAAGCGGTATCTGGGAGAGCGGTATTGCAGGATGCTAGTTGGCGGTAATCCGCACCTTGATAATGGCTTGTTCAAAAGCATTTATGCGGTATATATTGGTAATTAATGTTAATGACATTGTGGGACTAACATTTTCCATGAGTTGGATGAATAGGTTATGTTCGGGGTGATGAAGACTTTGGATGGCGTCATGAGTTGATCGTCATCAAGTCAAGGTTCAAGGAGATGATGCATCATGTGTTGATGCATATCAAGATCTCGAAGAAGAGATGATCATGAGTTGATCATCAAGTCAGAAGACTCATCATATGTTGATTGAGGTCAAGTAAAGGATGCATCATGGGTTGATGCATATCAAGGCGATGACCGGACTTGAAGTGAAGATGTGCGTCATCAACCTTCAAGAAGATGCTCAAAACAAAGGTATGACTAGCTAGGGCTAAGGATGTGTTCCTAGTCTTTTACCGGTCTTGGTGTTTGGTTGGAAGACCGGATTGCTAGTATAGGTTGTCGTACTATTAAGAGGGGTCTTGTCTAGTAGCTTGAGTCTCATCATGTGTTGATAGCTCAATCTTGCTTGCTCTAGCTCACCGTGGCATGATGCTATTATTTGCGAATGTGTTTTGCAAATAGTCGAGGCTCATGCGTCTAATCCTTGTAGCATGTGACTATACTTTGCAAATGTGTTTTACAAATGGTTGAAGTCCATGTACCTAGTCCTTGTGGCATGATCTATGTTTGCAAATGTGTTTTGCAAATGGTTACGATTCATGTGTATTCCCTTGACATGGTCTAAGATTGCTTGTTGCTATTTCTTTGGACTTAGACTATGGTAGTGGCTCTTTTGAGTTGTGCTTTTTGATTTGATCAAATGTGTTTGTGATCAATCAAATAGGTGGGTTGTGTAGCCCTCTGAATAAGCTTTCAATAGAGTCCAAGATCACTCAATTCCGACATTGGAGTCAAAAGTTATGACCTTTTTGCGAGTGTCGTGCGTGCTGAAAATCGGGCTGCGGTAGTACCGCCCGTATAATCTTGCCTGATAGTACCGCGAGTGGTAATACCGCCCTTATAACAGCGGTAGTACCGCGAGAACAGTAATGCCGCCCCTTGTGAGTCTTGATGCGACCGCAAAGGCTATGTAACGGCTAGTTTTTGGCTGTTTCGTCTCCAAGCGGCTAGTTTTTGGTGTGGGGCTATAAATACCCCTTGGCGGTTGAGAGGCAATCTTTGGCATCCCATTGAGTTCCTTTGAGCTAAGAGCAAGCCCTCTACTCCCATTTGTGCATGTGTTGCATAGTGAGGTTTGAGAGGCAAATCCTATTGCATGTGTTGCATTAGGTGGTGGATTTAGTATCCACGTGAGCTTTGACACTTGATTGGTTCAAGTGAAAGTTGGAGACTTGTTACTCTTGGTGTTTGCCGACACCTGGGCGGCGTGGAAGCGTCGTGGTCGGTGATCTTCTCAAGTGAAGCTTGTGAGAAGGCCGGTGTTTGTGAGTGGCTTGGTGCTCGCCATCTCGGAGTGGAGTAAGAGCAACCTAGTGGAGTGAGGTGTTGATACCTCGGAGGAAGGCTTAATTTGTGGGCCAGGCCCAATTGGTTTGGGTTTCCCTCAGCGTGGATTATGGGAGGCAGGCAAGTCTCAGACCACCACGGTAAAACATCATTGTGTCCGTGTCTTCTTGTGATTAGCTTTCATATGCTTTACTTTGTGCAATTTACATTCATTGTATAATTGCTTATTCATTGTATGTTTGCTATCTTGTATGTATTTTATTGATCATATCGTTAGTTGATAGTTTACAAGTCTTTGCTAAATTGCTCTATTTATTATTGACTTGTAGTGTTGGTGCATAGTTGAACCTAGTTGCTTTAGGCTTTAATTGTGCTAAACCGAATTGTTATTTAGCTTCCGCATTAGAATTCGGTTTTAACGCATAGAAGTTTTAAAACGCCTATTCACCCCCCTCTAGTCGGCCTCCTCGATCTTACAGTGGTGCTCGTACTCGGGCCCTTGGGTGGGTTCGGGGTTTGTCCATTTGGCAATGAATTCTGCTATTGCTTGGGACTTGATTGCTGTTCGTGGGATAAAATAGAGATCGAGCGCCCCAAGCTCAACCGCCCATTTGCTATTAGTCACGATGACTCCTGTTTCCTAGGACTTGACCAAGAGGATATCCGATTGGATGCGACCACTTTGTGGGCACGAAAATAATGCCTTAGTTTCCTTGAAGCCATAAGGAGACCATAGAGCAACTTTTGTAGCTGCGGATACCTTTCTTTTGGTCCATGCAAGACTTACGCTACGTAATATATCGGTCGTTGAATATGGTCTCGTTCTATGACGATACACCACTAACCGTTTGTGGCGTTGCGACCACGTAAATGTAATGTTTCTCCCAATCTCGAAGAGACTAAGATTGGGGACTCGTGAAATAACGTTTTAGTTCTTGAAGCTTGCTTGCCTCTTTAGTCCATTGAAACTTCTATGTTTCGAGAGAAGCTTAAGAAAGGTAGTCCTTTTAGCTCTTAGTGCTATGAAGCGACTTAGTGTTGCCATACAACGGTTAGTTTACGAACTTCCTTCTTTGTGGTCGGATCGCGCATTTGATCGATGGCGGTGATTTTCTTTGGATTTGCTTGATGCCCTAGCGAAACTAGGAATCGAGAAGCTTTCAGACGAAACTCGAACACGCATTTCTCTGGATTTAACTTAAGGTTATGGCGTCTTAAGTTATTGAAAGTCTCTGTAGATCTAGAATATGATCGCGGCGTTGATGCTCTTTACGACTAGATCATCGGCGTAGGCTTCAAGATTCCGACCTATCTATGGACTAAAGGTCTTTTGCATCAACCTTTGGAGCGTTGCACGGCATTTTGAGACCAAATGACATCTTTACATAACGATGAAGTACCATATGGAGTGATGAAGGAAGTTTTCTCTTCATCTTCTTTACTCATATTGATGCGGGGGTACCACTGGTAAGCATCTAAAAAACTTAACAACTCACACCGGAGTAGAGTCTACAAGTTGATCGATGCGAGGAAGGGAAAGTCATCCTTCGGACAAGCTTTATTAAGATCGTAAAGTCAACACACATTCGCCATTTCCATTGGCTTTTCTAACCATTACTGATTGGCGAGCCACTGCGGGTGGTCGACCTCACGAATGAACCCAACTTTGAGAAGCTTGTCAATCTCGTTTGGATTGCTTCTTTCCGATCGGATCTGCGGCGTCGTAACCACCTTGACCGATTTTGTTAGGTGTAAAGCTAGCCTATGCTCGATCACCTCCCTGGGGACTCCATGCATATCGGACGCTTTGCGGCGAATCGTCTGGTTAGCTCGGAGGAAGGAGACGAGCAACTCTTCCTATTTAAGGTCGAGTCTGATCAGGCCAATATCTTGGCACCCTCTAGAAGCACTTCCGTCGAGTTGTACCTCTTTTATCCGGTGGAAGGTTTTGGTGTCATCTTTGGCCTCGAGTGTTTGACTTTGCATGTTAATGGTGTTAGTTCCCCAGTGGAAGTTTATCGACCGATTCTAAACATTCCGATCGCATGCGTAGGCTATTTTACGATCGCCTCGGGCGTGATTACACCATTTGGTCGGCATTTTCAAACTCGATAACCGTAATGCGTGGCTATCGGAACTTTGCTAAAATTTGGATGACCAAGGATTGCATTGTATCACGATTTCAAAATTTACCACATCAAATGAAATTTTTACGTCAGAAAGTTGTCGGGCTTTCGAGCGTAACGGTGAGGGTCAAGTGCCTATTGGCTTATCGGTAGATCCGGAACTATGCCATGGAAGGCATATTTCGAGTTTTACCTTGGATTTGGGAATCTGCATGTCTTCCAAAGCACTTGCAAATAAAATATTTAGAGAACTACCCCATCTATCAAGACCGATTAACCTGCGATTTATTAATAGTAGGTTCAAGCGACAATTGAAAACCTACAGTGAGTCGAAGGAATGGGGCGATCTTCTTCTTTGAAGAGATTATCGTCTCGACCACCTTGAAGGTTTAACGGCGATCGAAGGTTGGTAAGGTTGACTTCGCTCCATGGCTTTGGTGGCGTGCGGACTCGTCGAAGAAGATCCACAGAAGATCACATCGGCGGTGTCTTTGAGGTTCTTGGTACTCCATTTCTTCATCACCATTTTTGTCCTTCTTGGAGCTTGTTTTCCCGAGATCTTGTATCGATGAGAGTGGACCTTTACCTGCATAATAATCTTCCAGCTTCTTTTGCCAAGCGCGACAATTGCGCAGGTCGTGTCCTGCTTGCTGGTGGAGAGGACACCACTTTTTATTTTTCTTGTAATCATTGGTCGGAGCCTTAGCCTTGCCACGACCAGAATAATCCTTTCTTCCTTTGGTAAATTTTTCAGGAACAGCAAGAACCTCCTTGTCGTTGGCTCTGCCATGCTTCTTTTTCTTGAGAGTCTTCTTTTGCTTCTTTTCTGTCCTATCTAAGCCAGGTTGGGGAATTTTATCTTTTCGATCAATGGCCCGTTCCATCTGGACCGCTTCAGCGGCGTTGCGTACTTATCGACCATGTCGAAGAGCTCGATGGTTGTTCGTGGGGATGTATAGCTAAATCCTCCGTAAAACCGATTTCTTAATCCCACTTTGAAGGCTTGGATAACGGAAGATTCTACAACCTCGGTATTGAGTTCGAACTTGGCTAAATCTTTTGATGTCTGTAGGAGAGTCTCGTTAGATTTTGCCGTATTCTATGGAGATCATCTTCTTGTCGGGCGATCATCGTACCACGAAAATTTGTAATTAAAAGGTCGCGAGTTGCTCCCAAGTATACGGACCAGCCAGGAAGATTAAGCAACCATGATCGATTTGTTCCTTCTAATACCGTAGGAAGATAGTTTGCCATTACATTTTCATCACTACCGACTCTAATAGCGGTGGTATATATCGGAGAAATTCAAAGGATTTTGGGTCTGTTGAATTTATCCATATTGGCGGTCGAAACTTATTTGGCCAGCGTCTGACTGGAGCCTGCTGAGAAGGCTCGACGACTGTGATAGTTTCATGGCGCCTTCTTTGAAAAGGTGCGAGTTATGTCGGTTGGAGGCCGATTTCTAGGACGGATTGTCGGTGCTCAATGTCCGGTCGGTCATGGGCGTTACTAGAACGCCTCCGGCCGCTTGCTGGTTTAGGTGATGTCGAAGATCACGGGTCCAGCGATTGCTCCTCTCGGCGAAGTGAGGTAAGATTCTGGAATAGTCTCCTCCCCTCATGACTTGTTGGTGGAATCGTCGAGGTGGTCGTAGTGTCAAGCGATCTTCAACACGACCATGCGAGGCCTGCCGGAAAGAATCTTTGAGGCGAAGTCGTAGTGCGACTTTGCGGGTGCCTTCATTCCGATATGCTTCTATCGTTGCATCGTCATTGGATAATCTCGATGCTTGACACGCAAGTTGGGCAAAACGGAGTCTTTGCGAGTAGGGTCGAAGTATTTAAGATATCTCTAACTCGCTGCGAGTTTTGTATTGTTCGAGAAGGTCTTGAAGGATTTACGTCGGAAGAAGGTGTTTGATGGCTTGAATCCCGATCTCTGGTCGATCTTGCACGGTCCCTTACATTGGTTGGGAAGGATCGGGCAAATTAAATGATGGGCGTCGCGGTTCCGTTACCTCGGCATTTGGTGCTTGACCGTCAGTACCATCTCCATTATTACGTGGTGGCGAGGCAGCGTATGGAGGGACCGTACCACGGCATTTTCATCGTATCTCCGATCGCATTGACCTCGTCGTCCAACGGTGATCGCCGATGAGCTTAAAGCGTGTCGATGGAGAGCCTTCGAGCTTGCGCGAAGCTTCCTGACGGAGAAGCGATCGGTGATCGGCACTTCACGAGTTTCGGAAGGGCTTCAACGATCGGCGAGTTGCGATCGAATCGCGAGCCTTATCATCCCCACTTGGTTTATGACCAATGGAGGTTTCATGCTGCACCGTCACGGTGTCGGTTGGCTCTGGAATTGCTAGAAGCCGTCGGTGAGTACCTATCAACCATGATCGCATCAAGGTATATTGAACCTCGAGTTGCGGTGTTGAATTTTTGTCACCTTTTTGCGATCGAAAGGCCCGAGCTTCTTGAGGCTTTAGGGTGTTCGAGCTGGTGGAAGCACTTCCTCCAAACCGCCAGCGATCGTAGCGGTGTATCCTCATCCATTCGATCGACCGCCAATTTCTGCGATGGGCGAACCGGCGGAGGAGGATGATGAAGAGATTCCGTTTTCCTCCATGGCGCGCATGCATGCGTCCATGTCAAGGTTGGCGTGTCGCGAGTCAAACAGTTTTCTTCATCCCAACTTCCGCCATAACGCATCGGCGATCACAAGCGGGAATGGACAAAGATTTGATGGCGAGAGAAATTCTTCCAAGATTCCACGCGCTCCCCGACAGCGCCGGTATCGGCGATCAAACGTCGATCTTACGAAAGAAAAGGAGAAAGTGGCGTGGGAAATCTAGGAAAATAATGGGACTGCTCTTTTATTAATATGAATAGGTTTTTCTGGTATGCTCGAGAACAATGCTTGTTCCTTTACAATGTCGGACCTACAACACAAATCTAAGGCTTGTGCTTTAGTCGATGGCTCTATCTTGTTCGTCTCTCTTGATCCGTCTAGGCTCCATCTTTAAATAGCCCTCGAAGAGGTGGCGATTACTTCGGAGAAGGCGTCGATGTGAAGCGTTGCGTGCGGTGAATTCAAGTGACGGTTGATAAAGAATCAACAGTTCGGCGGTTATATGTCTATGATACATATAACGCGCATGGTGTTATCCGTCGATGCTTACGGACAAGAAGCGTCGTATGGTATGGAATATGCGTGCTCCATTCATCATACGGTAAAGAATATACTTGGAATCGGTTCAAGTATCGGTTCATATATTTTGGCGATTCGTGGTGGGAGCTTGGCTTAGCGCCGTTCGACCGGTACCCATTATGTAACCTCTGAAATCTCTCGACCGGTGGTCGTGCACCTCGAGATTCTGACCATGAAAACGTATGGTCTATTATGTATTAAAAATAATACATAGAGGTTTTAATCCTCGTCAATTGTATTGTCATGATATTTTATTTTATGCTATTATATGCTTATTTACATGCCATGATAATGATTATGATAATTGTCGGTGTTTTAGAACCGATCTTACGTAAAGATTGTTTGATTCGGGGGGTCTCCACAATTGATCACGCAGACAAGGGAGACACGGAATTTTTATCTGAGTTGAGCCTTCTCCAATGAGAATAACAACCCTACTCCTGTGTAATGTATTGGGTATCCTGATTACAATCAGTGAAAAGACTTTCGCTAATTCTTCTACTGACTGTCTCTCAAAAAGCCTCTCCCATTATCTCCAAGAGGCACCAATTTATACTATGTTGTTGGGGCGGTTGTTGTTCTAGACCAATTAGGCGCTCATTATTGCGTAATAATGAGAGTAATTACCGGAGTAGTAACCTCTCCAAGCTGTCCAACGGTTACCAATCAGAGATAGTGGAGTATTATCTGTAGTTATTTCGGGTATAACTACGTAATTTGACTGCTCAGATCCTCACTAGTAAATAGGCCTTCTGACGGGTGGACCCAGCTAATTGTGAGGATGTTGTAGCAGGGCTAGTCGTAGCAAAACTTACGACTAGGGGTAGTCGTAGAAAGAGCTTACGACTGGGTACTGGTCGTAGAAAGACTTACGACCGGACGTAATCGTAGTAGGACTTACGATTACACCATAGTCGTAGTAATACTTACGACTAGGGGGTGGTCTTAGGAGAGCTTACGACCACCTAACCTACTCCTCCCTTATAATATTAAGGGGTATACCATGTGACGTCATATTACATGATTATAAAATAATAAAATGAGGATTATTAGATCTTCGTCATCTAGCCCCCTAGCTTCAAGTGAAAATAACTTACTTGGTTGAGGAGTCATAAATGATTTTGTGACGACTAGGAGGTTGTAGAAAAAACGTTGAAGGAAAAAACTCTTCAACATGTGTTTCTCTCGACCAGAAATATGCTCGGTCGAGGCAATTTGTTGGAAATCTCACGATTACAAGGTAGTCGTAGAAGATCTTACAACTTTGGAGTGATCGTGGCCTTGTGATCGGAAGTAAATTTTTTCCGATTGGCATTTCTTTTGATCCGAAGGTCAAGAAGGTAATTTCACTTGAGGTGTGAAAAGAGTCTCGGTACTTTCGTACGGGCAGATTAAAGGTCTGTCCGTTTGAGCAATTCCCAAAGCGGTGGAAACCGTTGTGCTTCCACGGCGTTTTGTTTCAAGCGCACGGTTATAAAACAGACTGTGGAGGTAAACTTAGGGTTCTTACCTTTTCCCTAATTCATCCCGACTGTTCGTTGCTTTCTCATCTCTTCCGCCGCTGGTGATACTGTGCGCTTTCTTGGAGTTTTCCCCAATCCAACTCTTCCTTTCTTTAGAAAAGATGGCTAGGGTCGTCTCAGGAGTGGTGAATCGAAAATGGACGATCACGAAGATGGCGCTCAGTGTGCGAGAAGATCCCCGAGGACTACTCGTGAAGTGGATTGCGTGGCGGAGAACATTGGTGTCGGGGGAGGAAGGTCAAATTCCGGTTTTCCAGGCGTATTGTGAGTGTGGCCTCCGATTACCTGCCCACCCCTTCCTCACACTCGCGCTTGAGCACTTTGGGCTGGAATTAGCGAACCTTGGTCTAAATTCCATCACAATCTTGGCGTGTTTGTGTATTTGTGTGAAGGCTTACCTAGGGATTAGGCGGACCTTGAGCTTTTCGATACTACTACGGAATGGCTCAGCGGAAGATGCGGTAACGCAATCTGAAGCTCCACGGCGGTAAGTCGAAGAGTACATTCAGATGTTTACGATCGTCATGGTCGGGGTGGAAGAAGAGGTGGTTTTACTGGGAGGTTACCAAGGAAGACAGCCTCTCGCTTGTCAGGAAAGCCGCCGAGAGGGCCTCTTCCTGGGATTCGACTCCTAGTAATCTCGACCGGATCACCCCCTATATTCAAACCATCAAAGACTTGAAGGCGGGGGCTTCTTTGGATGTACGTGGTGAAGGACTTCATCACGCGCGCGTGTATGAAGGCACAAGTTCCTCCTATGTGGAGGTACTCGGGGAAAGAAGACTCGACCAGGGATTACAAGGATGGTAAGCGAAAAACTCACTTTTTGACTTCAACCTTGTGTAATCTCGATCTGGTCTGTTGATTTTGATGTTCGCGTGCACATATCTTCCGCAGGCAGAGATTGATGCTCGCGTCAGGCTTATCTGCGAGAAGAGTCCGTCCAGCATAGCAGCTCCACAAATTCTTGCGGTTTTGACCGCAGAAGAAAAAGTGAAGCGCCTAAAGGTAATCGAAAAACGACTGCGTCTTTAGGCACCTATTGTCGTAAAGCGATTTACAACTAAAGGTTTTGTCGTAGAAAAACTTATGACTTGTATGCTGGTCGTAGGAGAACTTACGACCAATTAGTGACCGTAGAAAAACTTACGACCACTTCCTTTTTCTGTTTTTCAACAGAAAGTAGGTATGGAGAACCCCCAAGACGATGAGGAAGTCAATTTGGTGGTCGTCGGGGCGTTGCCTGAGGAGTCGACAAAGTCCCCCAACCAAGAGCGTCATTGGTAAAAGTCGACAAAGCGGGTTGAGTTGGCTCCTCTGCTCCTTTTGCTAATTTGCCGCGGACATGGCCGCGACGAAGAAAAAGGAAGAAGAAGTAGCCTTTGCCCTTAAGCGCAAAGTCCCTAAGGTTAAGGTACCTTTCTATTACGACAACGAGTCTTTCGCAATTTCTGCTTCTCGTGGCTTTATAAGGCAGCTAGAAAAGGAGAACTAGAAGAGCTTCATGTCTTTCGTGAAGAAGCTGCTGCTCGATGGGACTGAGGCCGAGGAGAGCGATGGTCGTAAGGTGGTCGAGAGCGGGTCTGAGCCACTCGAAGTCGAGAAGAAGAGACTCCGTTCCTTGATCGAATCTCAACCCACAATGGTTGAGAAGAAGTCGAAGAAACCTTCCGTTGGGAAAGTTGCTCCCAAGTTAGGGTTAGATCCGGCGCATGAGGTATGTGAAAGCAAGTGTAAGAACAACATTTACCCTTTATTTTCACGAGGTTAACTTACTTTTGTTTTGCGGTCTTAGCCCGCGCCTTGGCTCCCAAGGATGCTTCTACGGAGAAGCCAGCTGTCACCTCTTGTGGCGAAGATGTGGTATGGCGATGGTGAGCTCTAGCTCTTTGTTCTGCGACGGAGGAAGTTGTTGCCGCAGAAGTCGCTACGACCACCGAGGTTGTCGTAGGGACGGCAACATAGACATGAGAGGCCTCGAGGGAGACACCGGGGGTCGGTGGTGGTGAGAGTTCCGACCACCGTGCCGGTAAGGAGGCAGTTGTAACATCCCAAAGTTATGTTACCAAAATAAAATAAAATAAAGTTATTGTTTTAATTGGATTTTTTTGAGAATTTGCCAGAGTTTGATTGTCTTATTTGAATCTTTGAAATTTTGAAAGTCAAATTTAAAATTTATTTGAAGTTATTGAAGTTTTATTGGATTTAAATTGAAAAATAAAAATTTACTTAATTTCTAGAATTTTCGAGTTTTAAAAAGCTTTTCCTAAGTATTTTCAAGCCAAAATAATTTATTTGCAAAATTAATAGCCAATAATGAATTGGAACTATTTTAATTAAGTCCAAAATGCCTGCAGGAATTTCGTGAATTTTCTAGAATTTTGGATTTACTTTGCTATATTCTAAAGCCTAATTAATTTATCGGCAATTACCTAAATAGAAAAACTAAAGGAAAAATCCAAGCGACCATCGGGCAGAAACCTTGGTCGGCCCATCTCCCGACTGCGGCCGACTCAGTGACCCGCTCGCGCGCCCTCTCTCTCGTCTCTCCTCTCTCACCGTTCGATCTCCATGCCACGGCCTCGCCGCTCCACGTCACCCTTTTACATTACACCCTCGGATCAAGATCCCACGACCCCGCTTCATCTTCTTCCCACTTCCTTCTTCCTCTAACTCCACTTGCGCGCCCGCCATTCTGCGCCTCGGAGCTTCTCCTCCGCCCGTTCCTCTCCTCCGCTCCCCTCGCCATCAAGCGCATTAAAATGCCCTCATCCACCGCCCCACGCCGTTTGTTTTCCCCTCTCCTCGCTCCATGATCGCCAAAAATGCGCCATGACGGCGCGCGCGCGCGCCCACGATCTCCACCTTCGGTTCCCTCAGGCCCTATAAAGCGCGCCAGGACCACCTCCTTCGCTCATCGCGCGACACCACCCACTCCTCCCTCGCTTCCAAGGTCGCGGAATCGGCATTTCTTCACCGGCGGTCGCCACCACTTCACTGGCGCTAAGCGCGCCGTCGGCGATCACGAGCAACTCGGCCGCCTCTTGACATCGCGGCAGAGACCTACCGGGGCTGCGCCGCATCGAAGAATCCCTTGCGAGCACCGTCGTCGTCACAAGCGCATCGCGCCGCGCAACGTCGTCGCGGTGACCCTTCCGCCGTGCATTCGTGCAACTACGGTGAGCATCAACATCCTCACGTTCTCCACTTCTGTTGGCACCAACCATGTCGCGAGGCGCCGCCATCGCCGCGAGCTCGGCCAGCCGTGGCGCCGCGGTCCGGTGCCTCGTGGCGTCGCCACATCGCGCCACCTCGGCGCCACCTCGGCATCCCACGCCACGTCGGTGCGCGTTGCGCCACGTCACGGCCGTGGCAAGTCCACCGCATCGCCTAGCCCTCGACTCGGTGGAATCGGTCCACCGTGGTACCGAGTCAATGACGCGGGGCCCGCTATCAACGAAACAAATTATTTTCCTTTAGGAAAATAATTATTGAAAAAGAAAATCTCACTGACGTCATGCTTGCGCAATAATTAAATTTTCTTTAGAAAAATAATTCAAGAAATTCAATAAAATCTGAAAATTAGGTTTTATTTAGATTTAGAACTTCAGGGGTTAGTTCTCCTCATACGAACTCCGATTTCGTCCATTCAAATTTCTATATTCCTATAAAAACAAGATCTAGCCATCTAAACCAAAATCATTTGATTTTGGGTTCTTTTAAACCATAATTCTTTTAAACCTAATTTATCATTTCATGTAATTTCAATCTTCTAAAATTCATATCTTTTGCTCCAGAACTCCGTTTTAGTCCATTCAAGTTTGTAAATTCATATAAAATTATTATCTAGCTAACTAAAGTAAAATATTTCTATTTGGAGTTAATTTGATCTGTCCTTTTGAATTTATTTGAATTTGAGTTGAATTTGTTGTATTTGCACGATTAGAGTTCGACGACTTGAGAGAATCAGATTTTTATTGGTGAAGAGCAACATAAGAGGATTGATTTTGGTGTATGATCATCGTGATCGTACACTTGGACTACGAAGATAGTACTTGTGAGTACTAGGTGACTGTTAAGAAAAACAACGTCACCTCAACACGAGAAGTTACATTGGGTGATCATTGAGAAAACAACGTCACCTCATCAAGCAAGGCAAGTTATACCCTTGATCATATTCATCCTACTATTTTAAATTATTTATATTCTGTTTTAAATTATTCTTGCATGCTTATTTATATCGTTATCTTAAATTCTGTTTTAAATATATAGTTATGCCTAAAATCCTTTGTATGGCCAATGTTGATATTGAATCAAACACATTGTCACCTAGATCAAACTGGTTGATCACGATAGTATGAACTAGGATCATTTAAACGTATTGCTTAGCCATGCTTTTAGACCAAACTTGTTTTTGGGAATTTCGACCATCAATCAATTATTGATTAAATTGTACCCTTGGCATCGTGTGTCATGGGAGTTTTACAAATGACTTGGAAAATAAAATAAAATGATGGTTTGGACTTGGCGGAATGGATGATTGGTGAGTGCGGGTTCATGCAGGCTTAATTTGGTTAGGGTTAAGGCCCATGGGTTTTATTGGAAAGTTGCCCAAGTCGATTAAGGACCGGTCTTCAAGCGCATGATGCTCGCCTAACCGTGCCACCACATGTCCCGTATGGCGGGACTTGGCTAAATAATTTGTAATGTCTTAGTGTCGTTTGTGCTATATGTTGTTGGTATGGCGTTGGTTAGACATTAGACCATCTGGCGCAGAGGGGCTTAGGAGGATGGCAGATCCAATGGTAGCGAAACCTTAGCGCACGAATACATTAAGACGAGAACATTGTAAAGGCCTCGACACGTGCTCTAGGCAGCTTACCAAAGGTAGTGGCGGTGGCATAGATATATGCTTAGGACAAACTAGAAAGTCTTGTCATGTGGGTAAAGGTGTACAACCTCTGCGAGTGTAAAACTATTCGAATAGCCGTGTCATGGTTATGGACATGCTAGCGAGAACTACTCAAAGTTAGACTATGATTTTGTCGGAAAAGACTTCTTCAAAGCTGGTTTATCAATTGGGAATTAGGCAAACGACCATGTGATAGGAGGATATCCTTCACCATTCATGTGTGAGCGTTATCGACTATAAAATTGAAATTTTATAAACTTTAGTTATAGAATAAGCGCTTTGGAATCTAGTACGATATTTAAAGAAAATCTTTGCTTTATGCAAATAACTTTATAAGCCATTCTTTGTTACATCCATATATGCATGTCATTCTGTTATTTGTGGGTGTAACTTGCGAGCACGGAAGTTGTGCTCATTCTTGCTTATGCAAACAAATTTCAGAGGAGGACTTTGCTACCGATGTGGATCTCGGCGACTAGGCGCTTCCCGATCGATTGCTGTGGCGTATTGCTGAGACCCTACTACTTCTTCATCTTATTTGTGTTTATTTTATTGTGGGCTGTAAGCCTCCTTTGTAATCAACTACGTTGTTATTTATTAATAAAGTTGTGATATGAATTTGTTATCATTTTGTTTCTTGTGTGGACTAGCTACGATCATGGGACTAGTCGAAATGCCTGAAGGATGCGGGTGTATTAATACGGGTTCTGGCGGCGATCGAAGAGCGTTCCTTCCAGGTCTTCAAGCGGTGCTCCCATCACCGAATCAGAGGAAGAAGAGAATTTTAACTTTTGCTCTGATTTCTTTGGCCCTACTTCTATCGTAGGATCTTCTGCCTACCAATCTCGCGATCGAGTTCCTCACCCCAGCAGCATTCCTAATTGTGGGGATGTCTTCGACAATGAACATCCCGAGGGGGTTTGGTGGAAACGAGTCGAGAAGATGGATGGGCTAAAGGATCCGTCACGAATAATGTCCATGTTTGCTTGGTCAAACATGAATGTAAGTATTCATTGATACTTATGTATGGTTTTATCCCTATCTCTTATCGTTTTTCTCCCCTGCAGAGAGCCGTAGAACAAGTTGCCACGATTTGTGAGTACAATCGGCAACTTGTCAAACTACGACAAGAGAAAGAGGTGCTCTCTGAGCAAGCGAGAGAGGTGGTGAGTAACGATTCGTGTCGTTTTACAAGCGATTACTTACTCGGTACTCATAGAATATTGTCGTAGAAAACTTACGACTTGGTACTAATCGTGAAGAATTTACGACCGGTGTCGTGAAAAACTTACGATCACCCATCGTCGTAGAAATACTATTTGCTCATGCAATGTATACATGTCTTCCTTTAACCTTTCAGGTTTAAGAGTGACGAAAAGACTTTAGCTGATGCACTCGACTTTGAGAAAGCCGAGAAGAACAAGCTAAAGGATAAGGCCACCGACCTTATGAAGAAGCTTCAGGAGGCTAACTCTGCAACTCAGAGATTACATGAAAAAATAAACAGTACGTGGAGTTACGACTACTTTTGTTCTTGATCTCTGCCTTCTTAACCTCTTATTCTTTTGCAAAAAAAGAATTCGAAAATAAGGCCCTTCTGGCCGAGGTGGGGGCTCTTCGGGTTGAGGTCCAGGAGAAGTCCTCGGTTGTTCGCGAGATCTTCCGCATCGCAAAGGATAAAGACCAGGAAATTGAGAAGTTAGGTTCTCAATTAGCGGATAAGTAAATCTTTTACCTGCTGTTAATGATGACTACGGTAGCCCGATCTTCCGATAGGTTCGATTGATTTAAATCGTGAGGCGTTGGCGCTTTGAGGCTTTCGACCGTGGATCATCACCTGCGCAATTCGCTACACCCGCACGATTATCGTTATCGACCATGCTCGCACACGATCTACCTTACCACGAGGGTTATGGTTCCTGCAAGCAATCGAAGCAACTCACAAGAACAAGGAAGATGTAATCTGAATTGTATTGCGAATATGAATAAAGATCACAAAGTGGGGTTCCTCAAACCGTAGAAGCAGAAACCGCAAGTGGCGAATAATTCTAAGAAAAACCCAACCCTAAGCGTGTTTGTTGTATATATATATGGGGCGTGCGGAAGTTGACCTAGGGTTGCGTGGCCATGGGAAGGCGTACACAACCTAGGCTTTGACCCGACACACTTACAAGGTCAATTAGGCCCAAAGCGGTGTCGCGGCACCTAATGACTAGTCGTAGAGCTTGAGACACAGTCGTAGTCTTTGGAGTCAGTCGTGTTGTTGGCAAACGATGTCGTAACACCTAATGGTGGTCGTAGAGCTTGAGACACAGTCGTAGTGAAAGGCGGTGTCGGTCATAGCGCTGGCGAATCTGGTCGAAGAGCTTGAGACTTGGTCGTAGCGCCGGCAGGTCTGGTTGTAGGGTTGGCAAATCTGGTCGTAGACCTTGGGAACTAGGACTTGATAGATCCTCCCCATTATTCCTAAGTAACAAAAGATCACAATTATTAGGTAGTATACCATTCTGCATAGATAAATTATTAGCACCTAGAAACGAGCTCACCTCATAATTTAAGTGACGTGCACGAGCTCTTGTCATAGGACCTTGTAGCTTAGCAACTAGATCTGGAGGATTTTGTGTAGTGCGTGTATCCGAAGGAGTGATGTCCTCATCAGTTAATTTGTTTTATCTTCTCGTAGAATTGTTTTATCTAATTAATCCTTACTCCATTCAGAGCGATTAACTGAAATAAAACAACTCCACGAGGATTCGACTTATACCCAGGAGGAGATGAAGTCGATGAAGATCAATCTTCAAGACAACATTTCGCTTTTGAACAATGTACTTGACGGGCTTCGTGCCGGGAAGGTTACTCCCCGTGAAGACACGATGGCCGCTCGTATACGAGTGCCATTGGGGAACAAATCGGTAGCTGCAAGAGTTGGTGTCTACTCTGAAGACCAACTAGAATGACTTGATAAAGGAAGCGGTCAAAGGAGCTGTGAGCTTTGTTTTAGCAAAGCTCAAGGCCCGTGACCCTAACCTTAATCCTTATCTCATTGAAGCCGACTTTGTTGCACAAATCCGAAGCGAGCGGTGATCGAGGAGATCTGATCGATCGGCGAGAAGGTCAACGAGAAATCTGGATAGAATCCCTCATCAGTAGTGTGTAATAGGAACTCGTAAAGACAAGTCTTTTTTGGTGATGTATAAATATATGATCCTTTCTTTAGAGTAGTTAGTAACTCGTAAGATAATAAAAAAGGAAGAAATGGTCAGATCAGATATGAGTGATTCCTCCTTTCTCCTTCTTTTTTCCTGCGAATCATCTTGTAGAGTAGTTAGTAACTCGTAAGATGACAACTCAGAAAAAACTAAGACTAAGAAATGAAGTCATGTTTATGACTTTATCCTAGCCCCCGACTATTTACTTAGTTTATTGGAATAAACTAAGAAAATAGTAAAGAAAGGGTTTCTGAAAATAGAGAGGTTTGTTCGACTTATAGTTCTCGAGAATCGATTATATTGTTCTAGTCGAAAGAATGGAAAACGGATCGACGCTAGGAAGTTCCCTCTAGTGGGCAGGACCACATGCAGAGAAAAAAAAGGCTTCGACTAGGTGATGTTGCCATCTCCAACTAGATTAATCAAATCGATAACGACAACTTGAGTGAAACAAACATCTAGAGTACCTTAGAAATTTATTCGACTGTTTTCGATTTACCTGATAAGTTCGTCCTGGTAACAAGAGTAGGAAACAGAACGACGCTAGGAAGTTCTTTCTAGTGGGCAGGACCACGTGCAGAAAGGAGAAGCTTCGACTAGGTGTGTTTCTGCCTCCGACCAATTAAAACCAATCAAGTCTACCAGAAATGGTCAAACAAATCTCAAAAGTGCGCTCTTCTTAGAGTATTTTTCAAAATGAATAAATAAACTAAGGTGACATGAATTTGCTTAAAAAAATTTCGACCATGTTTAGAGCCCAAAAGCTTTGTCTTGGTAGCAGTGATTAAGAACAAGCGACACTAGGAAGCTCCTTCCAGTGCGGGACCACATGCAGAGGAGAGACTTCGACTATTTTTGATGTCCTTTCTCCGACTAGTGTAAAGGGGAAATGAGCATATGAATAATGGTCGAAAGTAAAAGCAAAATTCAAAGAGAGACAAAAAAAGATAGAAAGAACCTGATACTTTATTGTCTTAGAAGCCTGTTACACATAGAATTTGCGTAACTGGTCAATGTTCTAAGAGTTTGAGAGAACGCGGCCATCCTGCATTGCAAGTCGCATCGATCTTGGACGCGTAACCGACCACGATGTAAGGACCTTCCCACTTGGGAATGTTACGATTAGGCCCAGAATGGATAAGCCTCAATACCAAGTCACCTCTGACAAGGTGCGAGGTTGGACCTTCGATCGTAGTATCTGCGCGAGGCTTGTTGGTAGACCGCCGATCGGATTAAGGCACGGTCCTTTTTCCTCGGCGAGTTAATGTCGATCGCTCGAGTTGTTCTTGAATGGAGTCGTTAAACTATTCGACTCGTCTTGACTGATCTTTAGTTACGCGGAAGCATGGCTTTGCACCAAATACTAGAAAGAAATGTGTTTCTCTGTAGTGCGGCTAGCCGTCGTCATTTAATTGCCCATATCTTGAAGGTAATTCTTGTACCCAAGCCCCGAGAACTTGACAAGTGATCGAAGACTCGGGTCTTGATTCCTGCATTATCGGCCATTCGCTCTTCGACACCCGTTACTTTGGGGTGGGCAATAGATCGTAACACAAGCGAGTTCCCAACTCGTCATAAATTCTGAAATTTTGCACTCAAAAAGTGTTTGCCATTATGCGTGATGGTTCGACTTGGTACTCCAAATCGAGTTATCACGCATCTCATCATGAACCGTTTCTTTGCTTAGTTGTTATCGATTCTGAGTTGGCTTCTATCCATTTGTGAACGTGTCAATGGCCACAAAAAGGAACTCGAATCCACCTAGAGCTCTGGGTAACGGTCCTAGGATATCAAGACCCCAGGTCGCAAAAGGCCAAGACAGAGGAATTATTTGCAATACCTGAGCTGGTTGGTGTATTTGCCTGCTATAAAACTAGCACTGTACACATTTTTTGACCAACTCCTTGGCATCGTAGAGGGTTGTTGGTCAATAAAAACCTTATCGAAAGGCTTTACCGACCAAAGTTTTGTAAGAAGCATGAGTTCCATAGATGCCTCCGTGTATATCATGAAGGAGTTTTAATCCTTCATTCTACGAAATACATCGGATGAGTACCCCTTGAGTTCCTCTTTTATAAAGGGCACCTTCGACCAAAGTATACATTTTGGCCTTTCGGGATAGTCGATCTGCTTCGAGATCATTGTCGGGTACGGAACCCATCTGAAGATACTTGTAGATGGGAGTCATCCAGGTATCTTTGTACTCTAGAGATGCTATTTCTATAGGAGGCGTCTCTAGTTTTTCAACTAGAGACAACTTCTGCAGTTGCTCCAGAAAAACCCCTTTCGGTACTGAGGATCGGGAGGAAGCCAGACGAGCCAATTGGTCTGCGAGGAAATTATCCTTTCGAGGGATAAATTGCACCTCGAAGCCCAAAAAGTGCTTTTCTAATTTTCGAACTTTCGATAAATACCGGGACATGGTTGGATTAGAGCACTGGTACTCTTTTCCGACTTGATTCACGACTAGTTGAGAGTCTCCTCTCACAAGTAGTCATCGAATCGAGAGCGCTTTTGCGGCTCGTATGCTAGCTAGCAAACCTTCGTACTCTGCCACGTTATTAGTGGCCTGAAAGTTTAATTGTATGACATACTTTAAGGTCTCTCCGGTAGGAGATTCCAGGACCATCCCAGCCCCTGAGCCACTTATCGTAAGTGACCCTTCAAAGTACATCGTCCACTGGTTGTGGGAATCATACTGGATAACCTGAACAGGTTCAGGATTTGTCTATTCGGCGACAAAGTCTGCCAAGATCTGGGATTTAATGGCCGTTCGGGACACGAAATGGATGTCAAACTCCCCAAGTTCGACTGGCCATTTTGCTATGCGTCCCGCTGTTTTCCTATTTTGGAGGATCGCTTCAAGGAAACTCGGGCAACGCAGCTAGTTTGTGCTTTGAAAATAATACCGCGATTTCTCGAAGACATGAGGAGGGCATATAAAAGTTTTTGAACTCGAGGGTAACGCTACTTAGGTCGTGTAAAACTTCGCTAACGTAATAAAGCGGTCATTATGCGTTTTCACGTTCTCGACCCGATCTTGCGTTCTTGCGTGGCGTGGCGACTAGATAAATTAAGAGCGTCTCTCCTAGTTTCGGGGAAACCAGAACAGGAGCACTCGTAAGATACCTCTTGACTTCCTCAAAGGCTAGGTTAGCCTCTTTCGACCACTCGAAGCTCTCATGTTTCCTTAGAAGTTTGAAGAAAGGCAGTCCTTTCTCTCCCAGACGTGCGATGAAATGACTTAATGCCTCCATGCATCCTGTGAGTTTCTGGACTTCTTTTTTCGTGGTCGGGGGGCGCATCTGAGTGATGGCTTTTATCTTTTCAGGATTTTCTTAGATTCCTCGTGTAGAGATCAGGAATCCAAGTAATTTTCTTGAAGAGACCCCGAACACACACTTCTCGGGATTAAGCTTCAAGTGGTGTTTTCTGAGGTTGTCGAAAGTCTCCTGTAAGTCTGTGATATGATTGAGCCATTTGCTGCTTTTTACAACTAGATCATCAACGTAGGCTTCCAAGTTTCGGCCTAGATGAGGAGCAAAAGTCGTTTGCATCAAACGCTGAAAAGAAGCTCCAGCATTTGGGGTCGGAAGAATCCCGTATGCGAACAGTCTTCGAGGGCTCCTCCGTGTCCAGAGGAACCTCTTTGACCTAGTCGTTCGGCTTTGGTGCAGCTTTAGGCTTTGACTTGCTAGTCGAAGGCTGACTTTCGTCTCGAGTTGGTAGTTGTCCAACCATTTCGAGGGAACGACGATCGTAGGAGTGCGCCATCTTCTTGTCACAATATATTGCGATTACTCCTTTGGGACCTGGCATCTTAAGACATTGATACCCACAATGAGTAGCTATTAAGAATTTTGCCAAAGTAGGTCGTCCGAGTATGGCATTATATGCTGTATCAAAATCGACCACATCAATGGAGACCTTCTCTGTCCTAAAATTGCTTGGAGAGCCAAACGTTAAAGGAAGAGAAACTTGGCCAATCGGTTTGGCCGAAGACCCCGGTACGATTCCATGAAATGAATATTGTACCGGCCTTACCTTTGTTTTGGGTACCTGCATCTCGTCTAGGGTACTTGTAAACAGTATGTTTAGCGAGCTTCCACCATCAACTAAAACTCGATTTACTCTACAATTGTTGATGGTGGGTTCGACCGCAATCGGGGACTGACCAGGTCTACTCGAAGGGATCGGACAGTCACCTTTCTCGAAAGTAATGGTGACCTCCGACCACTTCGGCAATTTATTGACGAGAGGTGAGTCGATTGTGTTTACCTCGCGTTCAACAGCCTTCAACTGTCTCCGTGACTCGTATGCCGATGATCCTCCATAGATGTGATCGATGGTGTGCTGTGGATCTTGGAACGACATTTCCTCCTCGTCATCGGACTCCTTTCGTCCACTTGTTTGGCCTACATTCAAGAGTAGAAGTGGCCCTTGCTAGAGTAATAGTCTTGAGTTTTTGAGAAAATCCCGGCGATTCTGAGTCATGCCCTTCTTTTTGTGAAAAGGACACCACAGGTTTGTCGTTCTTTCGATCTTGGCGCTTACCTTTACCTCGATCGGGATTCTGCTTGGGGTTGCGTGGCTCTTTGTCGCTCACGACCAGGACCTCCTTAGAACCGACTGCAGGAAATTTGTGTCTCTTGGCCTTGTTCTTGGACTTCCTAGCCCTTTTCTCCTTTTTCTTACCACTTTCGCCTACCTCCTGAGGGATATTATCTTCACGATCGATAGTGTTGTTCCACTCGACTGCCTCAGTAGCAGTCGCGTATCTATCAGCCATCTCGAAGAGCTCGGCGACGGTGGCAGGAGGGTGTAAAGTGATATGCTCCGTTATTCTTCTGCTACGGACTCCCTGCTTGAAAGCCCTGATCACAGATGAGTCAGAAACTTTCGGAATAGAATTTCGAACCTGACTAAAGTGCCTGATGAATTGGCGTAAAGTTTCGTGGTCATATGCCTTATCAGGTCAAAGTTATCCTCCTTTCGAGGCGGTTGTAAGTGCCACGGAAGTTTACCGAAAAAGATCGCAGAGGTGCCGCCACGAGTAGATCGATTTGAATGGCTGGTTTAAAAGCCATGATCGAGCCGATCCTTCGAGTACAGTCGGAAGGTAATTTGCCATGACATGCTCTCCTCCTCCTGCTGCTTGGATAGTTGTAGTGTAGATCTGGAGCAATTCGATAGGATTTTGGGTTCCATCGAACTTCTCCATGTTAGTGGTCGAAAGCACGCGACGGTGACGCTCGAAGGTCGGGTGAAAACACCCGACATCACGAGATGACTCTCGCCTCCTTCTTTGTAAAAAGAAGGGTTAATGTCGCCGGTCATCGTACTCGCGAAACCCGACCACGCAGTGAAATTTGGACCTATGATAGGCCCCAGCCTTTCGAGGGAAATACTCCTCGTATTCCTCTTACCGCTGTATATTGCGCTCCTGAAGTGGTGAGAGATAACCTCTCTTGGGAACTGGTTGGTCTCTAGATGTCCAACGAGTCCTCCAACGTGAGTGAGGGTCATGTCGTTTCCTGTGCGACGAGTTGTCCGAACGGCTGGCAGAAGATGGAGTTGTACTGCTACGACTCCCTGGTTGCTGTTGACGAGGACGCTCGAGTTTTGCCATCGTGCTGTGAAGCCTTTGTGTGATCTCTTCTGCGAAGCAATCGTACCCCGGCGCCCGAGCGAGCTCTTGGGTTGGGTTTTCCAGCAAATCGTTGATGTGCTGGAGCTCTTGAGCTTCCTCCGACTGGAAATAAGCACGCTCAGGGAGATTTTTTCTGAGGTGCTATTTTTCTTCGTCGAGTTGTCTCAGAATGGCCTATTTCAGACCTCTGAGTTGATTTTAATGGAGTGCGAGAATGTTGAGGATGTCCCGCACGTTCATTAAAGTGTTCGTCTCGTTTACCAGCGGTGGTGTCTTTGCCATTGCCACGAGGGGGTGTAGAGTGTGCTCGTCGGGGAGCATCGTCAGTCCTTCCTCTGGGAGAATGATTCTTATCAGGGGGAAGGACGAAGACCTCCTGTGGATGACCTCCACTTGCGCTCGAGTCCTCCTCGCTTGAGGAGTAGTCGAGTGACACCATCTGGCGACTTGGAGTAAACCCCTCCACGTAGGGGAACTCCGGGTTATAACCGTCTCCGTCTGCAGGTGCGTCCTGCGGCGGGATGGTTGGACTTGGAGGAATATCATGTTCGATCCTCTTCTCTGCGGAATTATCTGGAGAAAGAGGACCATCAGATGTCGCTGGAGCCCTGGAATGACGTCTTCCAGAACCTGCCTCGCCAAGTCGTACTGCCTTAGGGGGGCTCGAACACTTGGAGGAAAAACTCTCGTTGTGTTGCGAACCTATTCCGGGGCAGCCCTGTTGGTGGTCGTGTTGACCCTTGCCCCCTGAGGAAGCTGGTTCCTCAGCTGGGCATACTGTTGTGGGGGATACGGATCCCTCCTCAACTCCGTTGGTGATACAATCTCCGAGATCTGATAGAAGATCTCCAAAGGCGGCAATACCGTCAGATGATTTGATACTCGGCTCGTAGTCGAAGCCGGCATCCATGTCGATGTCTGCATAATCGGCCAAGTCGAACCAATTCTCCTCGTTCCATTATCCTGCCATGGTATCATCAAAGAGAAAAGAAAGAACTATTGACAAGGAATTACCAGAAGATCCCCACGGTCGGCGCCAACTGTCGGTGTTTTAGAACCGATCTTACGTAAAGATTATTTGATTCGGGGGGTGTGAGGACCCCGATTTATTTGACTTGTAATGCTTAGCCTTCCATTGACCCTAGCATCACAAAACAAATAAACCAAGCCTCGAGATATGTATGCTTCCCAGAAATGCAGCATACACACCCCGTTACAAAATCATGCATCAATTCCATACATCACGATATAACAATTCTAGCGAAAGACATACATAATATAAAGTAATTACAACAAGGGCCGATTGGCCAAATAACAACAAGTATCATTAACAGCGGAAGCAAAAGTGCCATAAGATGGCTAAGACAAAAAACCAGGTTAGCCACATAACCACAGGGCAACCGACCGGACGCGTAAGCTAGTCGTCCCAACGGTAGCACAACTCACAAAAGCCGATCCCATTGGGGTCAACCTCTTCCTCTGCAACAATTAAGCAAAGCAAATGAGTACAAAATGTACTGCAAGACTTACAAGTAACAAAACCTAGTTACTACTATATGAGCTTTAATCAAAGGAGAAGGCTCAAGGTTAATTTTCAGCATAATGCAAGTTTTATTTGCAATAGATAATATGTTGAAGGCAATTTTGACAATCCGAATTTTATTTGCATAAATAACAGCGATACCATAAGTAATAATGTAACAACAACCTAGAGATGACTAACCCAATAGCCATCACAACAATAGCATGAATTACCCATTCGTACCACCCATGTCAAGTTTTAATTAAAAAGGTTGTAGTCTAACTCTTGAAAAGCTTACCCAAGCGTGTCCATAACCTAGGACGAGGCTATTTGAATAGTTTTAACCCTGCAGGGGTGTACCAATTTACCCACACTTCAGACCGCTTTTTTGCCACTAGATGAAGCACACTTCCGAAGGTATGCCGGCACGGCTAAGTCCTACGAGACCTTTCCAATATTGTGTATCAACTACGAGTCGCTCGTATGGACCGAAGTCCATACGCTTACATTGTAAAGCCATAAAGACAACTACCCCTTGGGGTAAAGCTTTACGGACAACTACAATGCTCCTGTCACATACCCACTCATTTTACCACAACACAACACACGCACGCCCACCTGCGATCCGTAGCTAACACACGCCAAAGTACTAAGTCAAGAGAGGTCCTATTTCCCTCTAGTGTGGTTAGCACGCACCATAATGCTCGGATAACAGGTACTCACAAGTAGTTCGGTCCTTAATTGACTTGGGCACCATTCCAGTCACACCCACAAGCACACCATCTTACCATTGTGCCCAAGTCCAAATCATTTTGTTTTCCGTTTTTAGTTTTCGCAAGTAAACATGGCACAAGGCCGAAATCATAAGTCATAATAAGTTTCATGTGATCAAGGTTATCGACAAGTCGATAACCGCCCAATTCTACCAGTATCTAAGCATTCTAAGCATGACACTGTAAAGACAATAAAAGAACATAATTAAATCACCGGGCTCTAATTCACCAACGATATTAATAACTTATGTTTTGTGGCAGGGGGTAAATAATTTAAGGGCAACCATGCAATGGGATTAGCTACCTCTAATCGACAAATAAATCTTGACACAAGAAGCATGCATACTTAGGTTTCACAAACAAGATATTAGAATTTAAAAGTAGTAGGAGCAATATGATCAAATGATGTTACCGCTTGCCTTGCTGTAGATCACTTTCTTCTTTGGAGGATTCACTCATGTAATCAATAATTCCTTGGAACCTAACGCTAAAAGGCGATAGCCAAATAAGAACGAAGAACACCAAATGAAACTCAACAGAAAAGTTCTCCAATTACCATGAAATTTATACAGCAGCAAGATTATGATTTTAGACAATTTGAGAAACAAGAATCACTTCATTAGGACTAAGTATGAAAAGTTATGGCAAAACTAAATTCTCTCAAACCCTAAATTCAATTTAAAATCCTATCACATTCTGTTCATGGCATAAATTTCTAGAATGAACTAGAGTCTGAAATTTTTATGGTAGGTAGGTTAAGACATTCTAAGAACAGACAAAATTGAGTTTGCACAATTTGGAGTTAAAATGAATTAGTTATGATTTTCTAAAGTTGTGAAGCGGCATATACCACTTTGGGGAACATAAATATGAACAAGACCCATGCTAAGCTAAAGTACACTACCAGAGGATTTTACAGACTTGGGTTTGCTCAAAATGGAAAAACAGGGAAAAGGTTATGCATTTTATAACTTTAATGAGTTTCTAGACTGACATTTTAGGTTGAAGCAAGTTAACTCAACTTATATCATTTTACGCTACGAAAAGAGACTAAATGCATCCTCAGATTATAATTCCTTTTATTTGAGCTAATGAAATTTGAATCAATCAAAAAGGAGCTAAAATGACAAAGTTATGCACTTTTGAAATTTAAAACACTGAAATACTTAGAAAATTGGAGCTCTCGGGAGGTCCAGCGAACAAACGAACTCGGGGAGGTCATGGCGTTAAGATTGGATCTAACGGTCCCGACGAGATGGACGCACAGCGCACGCGAGAGGAGCTCCTTGCGTGCATAGGAGGTCGTGGCCGTCAGATCAAGATCTGGCGGTCCCGAGCACTAGGGGAGGTCCTAGAACTTCAAAACCCACGGAGGAGGTCTGGGCGGTTAGGATTGCTCAGGGGAGGCCCCGACGGTCTAGATCTCCAGGAGAGGTCTTACGGCTTAAGACCACCGAGGAGGTCCCGACGGCTAAGATCTCCCAAGGGAGGTCTTAACGGTCACGATCAAGCGAAGGAGGTATGAATGGTAAGATCTAAGGAAGGGGAGGTCGGGCGGTCAAGATCTACGGGAGGTCTTGAGCGATCATTTTGTCGAGGAGGTCCGATGCGACGGGGTTTTAGCGGGAGGAGGTGCGGGCGGCTCGGATGGATCTGGGAGGTCTGAGCGGTCGGTCGAGGCGGAGGGAGGTCTAAGCGATAAGGTTTTATAGAGAGAGGTGCGGACGACTCACGATCTCCACGGGAGGTCTTCAACGGTCGAGATCTGCCCAAAATAGGTCTGTGACTTAGCTTCTCCGAACAAGGACCGGTGGGAGGTCTTTTGCAAAGAGGACCCGAGGTGGTCTGAGGGTGGTCTTTGCAAAAATCACGAGGAGAGTCTTCTTGCAAAGAGGACCGAGGAAGTCTGCGCTCGATTAACTCTAAGGAGGTCCTAAGCGGTGGAGATCAAGCGGGAGGTCGTGAGGGTGGTCGGCGGTGGCTTAGATTTCAGACAACGAGGTTGAGTGTGAGGTCCGGAATATTTAACTAGTAACACTTAACCTCCAAATGGTTCTAGCATTACTAATTAAACATTCTAAGCCTCGATGGACATATGCTTCCCAGAATTGCAGCATATGCACATCATCACAAAATTACACATCATTTCCATACACCATACATCACTAAGTTCAACAATGACATACATAAAGTAAAGTTATTACAAAAGAGCCGACCGGCCAAATAGAACAATATACAAGAAAGACAGCGGAAGCAAAAGGTGCCATAAGATGGCTAGAACAAAAGTCGACCGGTTAGCCAACATAACCCACAAGGCAACCGACCGGGCCGCCAAGCTAGTCGCCCATAGCTACCACAACAAAGCTCACAAAAGTGAGGCCCTCGAGCTCACCTTCTTCCTCTGCAACAAATACATTTAAGCAAGATAGCGAGTACACAAAGGTACTCGCAAGGCGGCGTGTGGAATAGCATACCTATTCATAAACTACATGCAAGCTTATTTAGGTGGAGGTTGTATGTCTCATTTTGCATAAAGCCAACTTTATTTGCAATAATGTAATACATTTAAAAGCAAGTTTGCAAATCTATTTTGTTGTCAACATAAAAGCGTAATAAAGATACATACAAGTAACCACCTGGAAGTGACTATCCCAATAGTCACCATAACATAGCACGAATCCCCGATTCGTACCACCCATCAAGTTTTAATTAAAAAGGTTGTAGTCTAACTCTTGAAAGACCTTGCCAAGCGTGTCCATAACCTAGGGCGAGGCTATTCGAATAGTTTTAACCTGTGAGGGTGTACCAATGTACCCACACTTGAGCATCGCCTTTAAGCCACAAAGCACACTTAGAAGGTATCTTTGCACGGCTAAGTCCTACGAGACATTTCCAATCTTGTGCATTAACTACGAGCCGCTCGTATGGATAGAAATCCATACGCTTACATTGCCAGCCGAAAGACAACCCACCGTTATGGGGGGAAGCCTTTCGGACTCTACAATGCTCCCAACACCATCCCTCCTGCGACTCCCTGCGACCCGCAGCTAATACATGCCAAAGTACTAAGTCAAGAGAAGTCCCATACCCTCTAGTGTGGTTAGCACGCTAAAATACTTGGTTTAGTGTAACAAGATGTTCGGTCCTTGTTGACTCGGGCACCATTCGATCACACCTGAAGCACACCAACATACCATTGTGCCCAAGTCTAAATCATTTTATTTTCAGTTTTTAGTTTTCATAAGTAGGCATGGCACAAGGCTGAATTCATAATCATAATAAGTTTTATGTGATCAAGGTTATCGACAAGTCGATAACCGCCCATTTCTACCGGAAACTAAGCATGGCTAAGCAATTAATTCGCCAACTACTAAGTGACAAGAGCTCATCCACGAACTCTAAATCACAGCAATAACCTAGGCTCACGGTAGTAGAGGATAATCATTTGCCTAAGGAAATGCATCTACTAGGTCAACTAACGACAATAGTTTAACACAAACTAGCAATGCATACATAGAATTTGTAAACAACATAAATACTTAAAATACTGGGATTATCATGATCAAACTGCTTGCCTTGCTGGATTTGTTCTTGCTGCAGAGGGGAGTGCTCAGGTTCAATAAATTCTTCGAACCCTAACGCGAAAAGCGATAAAACCGATAAGAACGAAGAACACCAAAAGGAACTCAACAGCAAAGCACATCCAAATCCAATGAAATTTCTACAGCAGCTAGAGGTTGATTTTAGACAATTTTAGAAACAAGAATCACTTCATTTGGACTTAGCATGAAAAAGTTATGCCCTAAACAATTTTGCTCAGCCTGATAAATCCAGTTTAATTCCCATATGTTACTGTTCATAGCAAAAATTTCCAGAATGATCTAAGGTCTGAAATTTTTATGGTAGGTAGATAATAGTATCATAATAACAGAAAAACTGAGTTTGCACAATTTGGAGTTCTAATGAATTAGTTATGATTTTTCTAAGCTCTAAATCTAGCATATATCATTTTTCAGGAACATGAATAAAGACAAAGCCTAGTTCATCATAAAGCATGTCTATAGACAAATTTTACCAGGTTGAGTTCGCTCAGAAAGGATTGACAGAAAAAAGGTTATGTATTTTATAAATTTTCAATGAATTTCTAGGCATCATTTTTCACTAAACAAGATCATGTAGTTAAAATCATTTCCTGCTACATAACAGTGCCTAAATTCATTCTCAGATTAAAGTCATACTATAACAGAGCTACAACAACTGGAATCATTCAAAAAGGAATTAAAATGACAAAGTTACGCACTTTTGAAATTCGAAACATTAAAGGACTTAGGAAATTTTGAGCTCTCGGGAGGTCCAAACGAACTGAAGGAAAAGGAGAGGTCGTGGGCCGTTAGATCAAGATCTGACGGCTACGGGCCTCGAAGCACAGCGCACACAAGACCTCCTTCCGCACTGGGGAGGTCTGGACCGCTGAGATCGGATCCAACGGTCACGACCAGTGCATGCACAGCGCACGCAAAGGAGGTCCTCGCGCCTAACAGAGGTCGTGATCGTCAGATCAAGATCTGGCGTTCCCAAGCACTAGGGGAGGTCTAAAGGTCAATGATTGAATAGGCGAGACCTCAACGGCTCAGATCTCCATTAGGAGGTCCTGAACGGTTGAGATGTACTCGAGGAGGTCCTGGACGGCTAAGATCAAGCGAGGGAGGTCCTTAACGGTCAATATCTCACGGGGGAATTCCTGAACGGTTAAGATCAAGCGAGGGAGGTCTGAGCGCTAAGGATTTTACAAAATGAGATCTAACGCTCAGATCTAAACCGGGGAGGTCGTGAACGGCTAGGATTGAGCCTAAGAGGTCTGGCGGGGTTTTCTTTGTAAAAGGCCGGTGGCTTTTACAAAGAGGACCCAGCAGTGGTCTTGCAAAAATGACCGAGGGAGGTCTTTTGCAAAGAGGACCTCGGTGGAGGTCCAGGGGTGGTTTGGCAAAATGATCCAGAGGAGGTCCTTTATGCAGGAGTGGTCCTAGCGGCTAGGATTTAACCTGGTGGTCCTAGACGGTTAGGATCAACTCAAGAGGGGAGGTCCTGGCGCTAGTTTTTAACAGAGAAGGATCCGACGACCAAGAGCTAATCCGAGGAGGTCTTCGACGGCCAAGATTAACTCTAGGAGGTCCTAAGATTTAGAGTTCTCACAGATAACGCTCACGGCATGATCTAATCTGGGGTGATCTTAGACTACCGAGATCAAACTAGGGAGGTCCCGAGGAGGAGGTCTTTGCGGGCGTGCGAGAAGAGGTCCGACGGCTAAGATTAACCACGAGAGGTCTTTAACGCCGATCTTCTCAAGGAGGTCGGCGGGGAGGTGCAGGCGGGGTTTTGCCGAACGACAACAGGAGCCTAAACCGATAGCACTAAATGCTCATGATTGGTATTAACAGAATCTAAAAGGGACATTAATGGCTTCTGGATTTTAATTCTAAGCCTAAGGCCCACACGCCGGTGACACACGGCATAGTTTAAGACATGACCAATGCACCAATGATTAGCAATAAATGGGGCATTAATGCTATCCTAAGAAAATGACGAAAACAGGAGTTTGTACCGGCAAAAATCCCGAGCGCAGATAACGGCTTGCCGCGTGATGAGGACCACGCCGGCGCCAACTAAATACTGGAATGGAACCGCAATATCATCACGGAGCTAAAGGTGGCAACCTCGTCGGCGGCGACGGCCTTGAACGCCGGCGAGCTGGAGATAGGCTAGGAAGGCTTACTACGAAACTACACGAGCTCTAGAAAATAACAACAAGGCTAAGGGATGGGCACCGAGGCGGAGAGGGGACCGGGAGGTCGGAGGAACTTGGAGAAGGTCGACGAAGTCCGGCGGTGATGTGTTTGCTACGATGGAGAAGAAGATGATCTCGACTGAAAAGCGGCTCCCAAATTGTCAACCTCTGTGAAGGTTAAACACAACAAGTTAGGGAGGCTTGAGGAGACCAAGATGACAAAGTGACAGCCAATATAGCAATATTGAACCCTGAGCTCGAAGGTGGTCTTGGGAGCTCCAAAACGACAATGGTGGCGAGAGAGGGTGTGTTCTTAGGTGTTTGAGTTTGGGAACCACTCAACCGAGGAGCTCAAGCACCACAAGAACAGAGAAGAAAAAGGAGAAGGAGGTTTGGGCTATTCATAGCACGGAAGCTAACAATGGCATAGGCAAGTTCATTGTGAACAATGTCCATGCTCTGTAAGGACCCGGATTAACACCTAGATCTTACATGCATAATCGAACTAGTCCCATGATCGGTGGCTAGCTCACACAAAGAAACAAGTGTGATAACACAACCATAAACGCTAAAATTTATTAAATGACAACAGAGTTGATTACAAGATAGCCTTACAGGCAACATTAAATAAACACGGAAGACGATGAAGAAGTAGTAGGGTCCGACAATGCATACGCCACAGCAATCGTCGGGAGTAGCGGCCTAGTCATCATGATCCACACCTGAAGTGAAGTTCTTCTCCTTTGAAATTTGTTTGCATTAAGCAAGTATGAGCACAACTTCCGTGCTCGCAAGTTACACCCGTCAAATAACAAAATGACATGCATAAATGGATGTAACAAAGGAAGGCTTATAGTGTTAATTTGCATAAATCAGCATTTGACATTAAATACCATACTATGTTCAAAAGCTCAAGTGTTATAAAATCTAAAATTGAACTTGAATTGATAACGATAGTGTAGGCACCAACCTAACACCAATATAAACACGGGCACCAACCCGGGGCTTCAACCCATAACTTTTCTCATGGACACCCATCCATGTCAAAACTGTTTTACAACCAATATTTTAAAATCGAAGTCTAACTTTGAGTGGCTTTGCCAAAGATGTCCATGACCGTGGACACGCTATTCGAATAGTTTTACACTCTGCAGAGGTTGTACAACTTTACCCACAAGACATGAATTCTCTAGTTGTTTGGCATCCGTCGATACCACCGCCACTACCTTAGGTAAGCGATCAGAGCACGTGTCAAGGCCTTTACAATACGCCATTCCACCATAGTCCTCCCTCGCTAAGGTTTCACCCCCTTTGGACTACCCGTCCGCAGGGTTCAGGCCCCCTCTTGCGCCTGGTGGGACTAACAAAAGTCATGAAAGACCACCCACCGCATCACAGGAACGACCATGATGGAACTTTGCAAATTAATCAGCCAGGTCCTGCCCATACAAGACATGTGGTAGTACGATGTGGCTTAGCAAGATGCGGCTCGAAGACCGGTCCTTAACTGACCTGGGCAACTTTCCACAAACCCATGGGCCTTAATCTTAACCAGATTAAGCCGTGCATAAACCTGCACTCCACGGACAACCACCCGCCCAAGTCCAAACCATCATTTTATTTCATTTTACAAAGTCATGTATAAAACTCCCATGACACACCAATGCCAAGGGTACAATTTAAACAATAGTCGATCTTTGGTTTGAAATCCCCAAAAGAAATATGTTTGGTCTATAGGCATGGCTAAGCACAATATTTAAATGATCCTAGTCCATACTATTGTATTAACTAGGTTTTATCTAGGGTGACAATATGTTTGTTTCGATATCCAAAATTGGTCATACCAAGGATTTTAGGCATAACTATAAATTCAAAATGTGTATTTAAATTCATTGAATATAAATAAGCATGCAGTAATAATTTGAAACTGAATTTAAATAATTTTAAATAATAGGTGCAAGTATGATCAAGAATGTAACTTGCCTCGCTTGAGGTGAACAGATCAACTGATATTGAAGTGATGTTGTTTTTCTTAACAGGTCACCTAGTACTCACAAGCACTTTTTCCAGGTAGTCTATGTGCACAAGCACGATGATCACATAGTCAAAATCAATCCTCTTATGTGCTCTTCAACGGCGTCGAAATCTGACTTTCCGAAGTCGTCGAAATCTATACGCGAAAATAAGCCAAATTCAAACCAAATTCAAATAAGATTCAAATAAACTCCAACTTGAATAAATTTGGTTTAGATAGCTAGATCTTGAATTTAGACAAATTTAGAAATTTGAAAGGGCTCAAACGGAGTTTGGATGCAAAAGATATGAGCTTTCGAAGTTTGAAATTACATGAAATGATAGATTTAGGGTTTAAAGGAATTAGTGGTCAAATGAGCTCAAAATTAAATAATTTTGATGTGGTTGGCTAGATAATGATTTTATATAAATTTTGCAATTTGAAACACCCAAATTGGAGTTAGGAATCAAAAGATATGAATTTTACAAGTTTAAATCTATTTAAAAACCTAAATTCTGAATTTTCAGATTTTCTTGATTTATTTTTCTAAAGGAAAATCCTTTTATTGCGCAATGATGACATCAGCCCTTGGATTTTCGGAATTAAAGAAAATAAATGAAAACCACGACATGTGGGCCCATATGACGGTGCCTCGTTTTAAGTGGACTGGTTTACGGCGGTTGTGTTCGAGGAGAGGTGGACCTTGCCACGTGGGCGTGCCACGTGAGCGGAGGGAGGGAGGTGGCGCTGACGCGGCCGTGAGGTGGCGCATCGTGGCAGCCACGGTGGCGGCCACGTCGGCGCGAGGCCGGCGGCGGCTCGGGTGCCTAGGGCGCCGGCGGACGGCGGCCCGGTGAGGTCCGGCGAGGGCGGCAAGGGACAGAGGGGAACGCGAGGACCTTAGGGCTTACCGTGGCGGTGCGAGAGCTAGCACGGGTCACCGCGGCGAGGAAAGAAGCGCGGCGCTATGCTCGACGGCGAGGAAGGCTCGGTGGCACTTGGGCGAACGGAGGTGAGCACCAGGTCGGCGAGGAGGTGACGGTGCCGATGGTGTAGGCGGCGACGGCGTGGAGGCGGTGCCGGCGGCGCTAGAGGCGGCGGAAGAGGCGGCGGCCGACGGCGGAAGAACTCGAATTCCGGCAAGACGAGGAGGGGAGAGGAGAGGTGAATGGCGGCGTTGGGATGAGCGGGGAGAGGCGCACCCGGTGCTCACCTTTTATAGGGCCGGGGAGGTGCGAGGGATGAGATCGTGCGCGCGGCCTTCTCGGCGGTAATGGCGACGATCCGGCGGTTTCGCCCGCGATAAAGGGGGAAGAGGTGGGGGCGAGGGAGGAAGAAGAAGGTGGCGCGGGGCCCACATGGAAGACAGGAGAGGGGATCGCAGGGTGGGGTCGGGCGGAGAGAGGGAAGAGCGGGCGGGCCGAGTGGGGATGGGCCAAGGTGGGCCAAGCGCGGGAAAAAGGGAAATGGGCCGAAGAAATTCGGCCCGAAGGGATTTTAGAGTTTTTAATTGATTTCTTAATTGATTTAATCCCAGAAATTCATTTAGGCTTTAGAAAATAACAAAATAGCTCCAAAAATTATGGAAAAATTCACAGAAATTCCCATATTCCTTCTGGACTTAATAAAATTATTTCCAACTTTATGTTGGCTTTTAATTTTACAAATAAATTTGTTTTGACTTTAAAATATTTAGGAAAAAGCTTTTAAAAACTCAGAAAATCTTAGAAATTAAGTAAATTTTTATTTTTCAATTCAAATCCAATAAAACTTCAAAAACTTCAAATAAATTTTAATTTTGACTTTCAAAATTTCAAAGATTCAATTAAAGCAATAGAACTCTTTCCAAATTTTTTAGAAAATCCAATAAAACAATAACTTTATTTTAATTTATTTTGGTAACATAACCTTGGGATGTTACAATGCCCCTGCCAAAAAGCACGCATGGTAGGTAGGGGCAGAGCAGGGTGGAGACTTTGGAGGTTAAAGCTGACTGGCAATAAATGCATGGCAGCAAAAAGAGCCATTGACAAGAGGCAAAAGATGACATCTCATCGCTTCAATCGCCTCGGTCTCGACACGCAGCAGTGCATGAAAATCATGACGACGAATTCGAGGAGGTCTAGAGGAAGAAGAAAGTGGTGAGGAGGTCTTGGACGATCTCGATTTGCATGGGGTGGTCCTGGACGTCCCAGATCACCCGAGCAGAGGAGGTCTTTGCGGGTGAGGAGGTCCAGGGGAGGTCGCGACCGCAGGACGGAGATCCAGTGGCCTGGACTACCCCGAGGCGCTGAGATCAGAGGGGAGGTCTGAGCAGCTGGATGGAGATCCAACGACCCAAAGGAAACGAGCCCGAGGAGGTTGAGTGGACTGGGTCCAACCGTGTCGGTTGAGTTAGGCTTGGGCTCGAGCCCGAGTCTGACTCAAACCATATTCGATTTTTCTGGTTTTTGAGAAGGGCTGACATTTGGAGAATTGTTTGAGGTAGCAAGAGAACTCCAAAAATTATGAAATTTTTACAGGAGCTTGCTAGCTGAGGGATTGACCTTGAATAAAATTTTCAGAGGTTTTGGTGCTGTGGATTTTCCTCCAAAAATTTACCAAGGTACTGGTCCAAGGTTTGACCAGATTTTGAATTGGGTTGACTTTCCTCCAACAGCATTCAAACAATTTCTAAAAATTGTGGAATTTTTCAGAGGAGTCACATACCAACCAAGAATTTAGGAAAAATATTTCCAGGAGATTATCACAAGATGGAACAAGAATGTTTTTGAAGGATCAAGATTTGGATCAAAGACTTGTGACAATGCATTTCCATAACTTCTTGTACAATAATTGTTTAGTACATACAGGAAATACATGATGTAAGAAAAAATTTTAATTTCTACTCATTTTCTTACATTTGAAACACAAGCCCAAAATTGGGATGTTACATGAGGCCCACGTGTCAATGGCCTCGAATGGACCTTTCCGACAGCGCTAACGGGGAGAACTCAATAAATCCTGGTCTTACCCATTAATGAAGCGCGGGGAATTGCCGCAGGGTTTCAAAGGGCTCAGGCCCACGAGACAGTGGCTCACGGGTGCGGCTTTAAGACAAGCTCAGATCCCCGATGATTGAAAATCATTAGACTTAAATGTGCCCTAATATAATGACGAAAACGAGAGTTTCCTCCCGACAACATCCAAGTGACTTCCCCGGCTTGCACGCGATCTGGCGCTGGCGCCAAGCAAGAGCTGGAATGGACTCGTAATAGCAGTAGGAACCTAGTGGTGGCAACCTCGCCGACGGTGGTGGCTCTAAACACTGGCTAGCCGGGAAACGAAAAAGGGACTAAATACTGGAACTTGAAAATAGCCGAAAGCTTCGCTGTGATCCTAGGGAGTGGGTGCCAGGACCCCTATGGACTAATAAGGAGCTACCTGGATGGAGGGGAGCTTTGAAGTTGGTCGGAGCAGCTGGTCCACGGAGGAGCTCAGCGGACTTGAAGAAGAGATGTGGAAAATGGCACCCTGAGCTGAGGGAGAAGATGCCCAATTTCAGCCGAAATTTGAATAATCCCCAAATTGGACAGATCCTACGAATCAAATCCAAAATCAAGTGAGGGGATATGTTCAAGATGGTAAGGAGGTAGAAATGGTGTAAAAATTAGTGGGGGAGAACCACTGGAGCACCAAGAACACCAAAGAAGCTTTTCGGGCCAACAATGGGGATTGTCGAATTTTGAAGTATTAAGCTCCAAAGTTGAAAGTGGAGCTGGAGGGTGGTCTAAAGAGAGACCAGGAGATATGAGAGGTGCTTAAAAAGCTTGGAAAGGGTTAGGGTCTGACAGGAAGTCCTTCGGGAGACAGAAGGAGCAAGGCTCGAGACCAGCCGAAAGTGAAAAAGGTGAAAAAGAGGTAGGTTAGGGCATGACATGGCCGATCCCGTCTCCCACAACATTTGATGTCGACTAGGGCAGGTGTAGGGAACATGAAATGACACTGCCATCACTCCCCTAGTGCTCACGCACGTCCAGAGGTTGAAGACGCCCAATAATACACTTGGTGATTGTCGGCCGTTGGATTCAACGTGGACAGCTTAGATCTCAGACCTCGGGCGCTTTGAAAACAACAGAGGAGGAGGAGGGGAGGTCGTGGGCCTTGGGATTGAAGATGGGCGGCAACGAGCACTTCCAACCTCAGGAGGTTAGCGCACCCGGGGAGGTCGTGGGCCTTAGATCTCACATCCCACGGCTCACGGCACGCGCGACGGTGCGATTAGGTGGACATGGTCCGACTGGTCGATCGAGTTAGGCTCGGGCTTGAGCCCGAGTCTGACTCGTGCCAGAGCAACAGTGTAAACCAAACCTGGTTTTCAAAATAGCATAGAGACCTTTGAGGATTTCTTTGAGGTAGCAAAAAGACTCCAAAAATTCTGAAAATTTTACAGGAGCTTGCTGACTCAAAGATTGACCTAGCATAAAATTTTCAGAGGTTTTGGTAGTGCACAACTTCCTCTAAAAATTATACAAGGTGCTGATCCAAAGTTTGACCAGGATTTGAATTGGGTTGACTTGCCTCCAAAGTGTTCAAACAATTTCCAAAAATTGTGAAACTTTTCAGAGGGGTTACACACCAATCCTAGTACTTAGGAAAAGTATTTCCAGGAGATGATCAAAAGATTTGACAAAATTGTTTTTTGGAAGATGAGATTTTGGATCAAAAAGACTTGTGACTTGGTATTCCCATAACTTTTGTGCGAGAATTGTTTGGTACAACTGGAAATACATGATGTAAGAAAAAGTTTTAATTTCTACCCATTTTCTTACATTTGAAACACAAGTCTAAATATTGGGATGTTACAGGGGGTCTCCACAATTGATCACGCAGACAAGGAAGACACGGGAATTTTTATACAGGTTCAGGCCTGCTCCAATGAGAATAACGACCCTACTCCTGTGTAATATATTGGTTATCCTAATTACAATCAGTGAAAAGACTTTTGCTAATTCTGCTACTGACTATCTCTCAAAAAGCCTCTCCCATTATCTCCAAGAGGCACCTATTTATACTATGTTGTTGGGGCGGTTGTCGTTCCAAGCCAATTAGGCGCTCATTATAGCGTAATAATGAGAGTAATTACCGGAGTAGTAACCTCCCCACGCTGTCCAACGGTTACCAATCAGAGATAGTGGAGTATTATCTGTAGTTATTTCAGGTATAACTACGTAATTTTACAGCTCAGATCCTCACTAGTAAATGGGCCTTCTGACGGGTGGACCCAGCTAATTGTGAGGATGTCATAGCGGGGCTAGTCGTAGCAGAACTTACGACTAGGGGGTAGTCGTAGAAAGAGTTTACGGCTGGGTACTGGTCGTAGAAAGACTTACGACCGGACATAATCGTAGCAGGACTTACGATTACACCATAGTCGTAGAAATACTTACGATTAGGGGGTGGTCGTAGGAGAGCTTACGACCACCTAACCTACTCCTCCCTTATAATATTAAGGGGTATACCATGTGACATCATATTACATGATTATAAAATAATAAAATGAGGATTATTAGATCCTCGTCAATAATATTAATGATACGATGATGATATTATTACCATAATGATGACATGATACGATGATGATGGAATATGTTAATGAATAATGGTTTAAATTGTATTCTTACATCATGTGCACAATCATTGCATAATGGAGAACGATAATGGTGATCATATAATATCTACCTCATTGGTAGAGACTCCACGGGAGTGGAGAGATCCCGGGTCCTTGTTGGACGGGCTTGAGGAAGGGTAAGCACTTTCGTAGGTGTTCACTTATGATATATTGGTATAAGCGATGTGATGAACAAATGAGCGTGTAGAATAGCGATGCACTGTGTCGGTGTTTTAGAACCGATCTTACGTAAAGATTGTTTGATTCAGGGAGTCTCCATAATTGATCACACAGAGAGAACGATACAGGGATTTTTATACAGATTCAGACCTTCTCCGGAGAGAATAACAACCCTACTCCTGTGTTTGTTGTATTGAGTATTGTGGTTATAATCAGTGGAAAGACAAAAGCTTGTATTCCTCCTGATTGTGTGCTACCGATTCTGTCTATCTATCGATCGTCCCCCTCATTGTCTCTGACTACAACCTTTATATAGTGTGCGAAGAGGTAGTCGTTCCTCCAAGTCAAGAGGCACCTCTTTATTTCATATAACGGGCGTATTAATGGTAGTAATCACCAGAATAGTAATCTCTCCACATACCCTTGCAGTTACTTGTCAGAGATAACGGCGCGTTATGTGCTGTTATTCCAAATAATAACAGCGTACATTGAATGCTTAGATCCCCTGATCAATTTGGCCCACTTGTCTATAGGCTCTACTGATTACGGGATGGTCGTAGCTGAGCTAGTCGTAGAAGAACTTCCAACTAGGGGGTAGTCATAGAAGAACTTACAACTGGGTACTGGTCGTAGAAGAACTTATGACCAAGTGTGATCGTAGTAGAACTTACGACCAGTACTTACGACTATGGGGGTGGTCATAGAAGGACTTACGGCCGCCTGGTTGGCTTCCCCCTTATGATTATAAGGAGTATACCTAAGAACCACATGATGGTATATTTACCTATAATAAGAATTATAGATAAATAATAAAATGGGGATTATCAGATCCTCATCATCTAGCCCCCCAGCTTCAAGTGAAAGTAACTTACTTGGGAAAGGAGTCGTAGATCATTTTACGACCATGAGGTGGTCGTAAAATGACGGACGAAGGAAAAACTCTTCGACATGTATTTCATTTGACCAGAAATATATTTGGTCAAGAGGACTATTGGAAATCTTACGACTACAAGGTGGTCGTAGAAAATCTTACGACTACGAAGTGGTCGTAGTACGGTCATCGAAAATAAAGCCTTTCCGACGTCGTGCTACATTTGACCAAAAATGGACTTGGTCAAGAAGGTAATTTCGCTTGAGGTGTGAAGACAGATTCAGTTTTCTCAAACAAACAAATTCAAGAATCCCAACCGACTCTCACAAATCTGTCCGTTGTGACGATTCCCAAAGCGGTGACAACTGTTGAGCATCCACGGTGCTTCATTTCAAGCGTGTGGTTATAAAAACTCACCACACGGGTGATTTTAGGGTTCTTACTTTTTCCCCAATTTCTTCAACTGTCCATTGAGCTCTCACATTCTCCGTTGCCACCCAACTTGTACTCTTTCTCAAAACCTTTCCGAGTCCAAATCCCCCTTTCCTAAGAAAAATGGCCGGAACCATTTTTCAATGGGCTGAATCGGAGATGGATGCGGCGAAGATAGAGGCTTTGGTTGTGGCCGAGAAGATTCCGGAGAAGGTGCTTGTGAAGTGGATTAAAGTCGCTGCAAAGATTGGCCATCTGGGAAGCTAGGCGATCCCGCCTTCCAAGCGCATTCACGAAAGTGCGGCTGCGATTGCTCGCTCACCTTCCTCACACTCGCACTGAACATTTCGGGTGGAACTGGTTAATCTCATTCCCAATTCCATCGCGATGCTCGCGTGTTCATGTACTTGTGTGAGGCCTACTGGGATTCCAATGACCTCGGGCTCTTCAAAGATTACTATGGAATAGGCCAACAAACTGGAATTGTTGGAAGCTGCGGTCTGAAGCTCCACGACGAGAAGTCGAGGGAGTACATTTAAATATTCACCCGGTCGTCGTGGCCGGGGTGGAAGAAGAGGTGGTTCTACTGGGAAACCACCAAAGAAGACAGCCTCTCCTTCGTAGGGAGTGCTACCGAGAAGATTCCCTCATGGGATTCGACTCCTCAGGACCTTTGCTGAATCGCCCCCTACATTCAGGCCATCAAGGACTTGAAGGAGGAATGGCTCACCAGATGGCACGTGGTGAAAGACTTCATCATGCTCCGCATTAGCCCTTTGAAGAAACGAGTTTCTCCCATGTGGTGGTACTTGGGAGCTAAAGATTCGACTAGGGATTACGAGGATGGTAAGTAGATTTCTACTTTTGGCTCTCCTTTTGGTTAATCTTGGACTGGTCTTATTGAATATTTTATCTACTTGCACAGATCTTCCACAAGCGAAGATTGACGCCCTCGTCAAGCTCATCTGTGAGAAAGTTCCACCACCAAATGTGGTGGCTCCTAAAATCCTAGCGGTCATATCCGCTGAGGAAAAGGAGCACCTAAAGGTAATCAGAGACTGATTTTATCTTTAGGATCTTGTAGTCATAGGAATACTTACGACTAGGAGATTTGTCGTAGAACTTACGAGTTGAACTGGTCGTAGAAGAACTTACGACCAGAGGATGATCATAGAATGACTTACGACCACTTAGTAATGTTTATTTTTCTAACAGAAAGTAGGCATGGAAGACCACCAAGACGACACAGAGGTCAAATTGGTGGTTATCGGAGCAAGCCAAAGCTCCTCCAGCCAAAAAGCGCCGGCTCGTGAATGTCACTAACACGGGCGACGCAAGCTCGAGCCCCGCTACTTGCTCAAACCTTTCGCGCACCCCGCAGCACATGGTCGCAGAGAAAGCCAAGGTGGTCAAAGAGGCGTGGCTCTCAAACGCAAAGCCCTCAAGGCGAAGGTACCCTTCTACTACGACAACAAGACTTCGCAGCTCGCTCTCATGGCTTTATCAAGCAGCTAGAAAAGGAGAACTGGAAAAGCTTCATGTCTTTTGTGAAGGAAACTGCTGCTCCAGTAGAGCTTGAGGTTGAGGTGGTCGAGATAGGTCTTGGCCATCCGGGGGGTCAGGGGGCTCAAGGAGTGGTGACTCCTACTCAAGACCCACGACCAGGCGTGGTCGTGGTTGACCCCATTCCCCTGCTTGAGTTCTGACCAGGAGTGGTCGAGAAGAAGTCGAAGAAATCTTCTTTTGGGAAGGTTTCTTCTCAATTCAAAGTTAGATCCAGCAGACTATGGTATATAAAGAGACAAAAGTGTAAGAACATCATTTACCTTTTGTTTTCTATAACTTAACATGTTTGCCTTCCTGTGATATCATCTCGACTCCTTCAGCCCTAAGGATACTTCTATCAAGAAGCCTACTACTTCCTCTTCTGGAGTCGAGGGAACGACAGTAGGAGTGGTCGAGGGATCGACCACTGCTCCTGTGGAGGAAGGAGCCACCATAGCTGGAGTTGCTCCGTCTACTGAGGTGGTAGTTGCCACTGAGGCAGCTGCGACCACTGAGGTGGTCGTGGAAGCAGACGGTGGAAACATCTGGACAAGGCGGTGGTGGAACCTCTGATCACCCCGTCGGGAAGGAAGTTGTCGAGGATGTCCTACCCAGTTTTCCAAGAGAAGCTTTCAACATCGCCATGGTCGAAGCGGAAGAGGAGTTAGACTTCTTTAGCCATCCCTTCGGATTTTTTAGCCCTGCAACCATTTGTGGGGTCTTGTGTATTCAGATCTCATGATCGAGTCCTTCACCCTAAGGACATTCCTAACAGGAGGAATGTCTTTGACGATGAGCGTCTTGAGAAGGTGTGGTGGGATCGAGTCCAGGAGATCGATGAGCTGAAGGATCCCACCAGGGTATTCTCTTTGTTCGCCCAGATGAGTATAAATGTAAGTATCAGATCCCAAATATTTACATATGTGGTCTTTCCTTACTTCTCATTGTCTTTCTTCTTGTAGAAAGCCATAGAACAAATCTTCAGTTGGTGAGTACAACCGTCAACTTGTGAAGCTACGACAAGAAAAGGCGGAACTCTGCGAGCAGGCAGAGAGGTGGTAAGCCACTACAACTCGTAGTTGTTTATGTTTCTACTATTTGCACTGCTCGTAGGAATTGTCGTAGAGAAACTTACAACTAGAAACTGGTCGTAGAAGAACTTACGATCAGATAGTTGTCGTAGAAGAACTTACGACTGGGTTCTGGTCGTAGAAAAGCTTACGGCTAGTTACTGGTCATAGAAAGGCTTACGACTGGGTACTGATCATAGAAATATTTACGACCAGGATGTTGTCGTAGAAGAACTTATGACTATGTGAATGGTCGTAGAATGAATTATAATCACTTAATTGTTGTTTATATCTACTCTTAACCTTTGCAGGTTTAAAAGTGACGAAAGGACTCTAGCTAATTCGCTCGACTACGAAAAAACCAAGATGAAAAAGCTAAGGGAAGAAAAAGAGGACCTTCTGAATAAGCTTCCAGAGGCAAACTCTGTGACTCAACATATGAGGGAGAAATAAATAGTGAGTTCTGAACTTAAGACTGCTTAGAACACTGGTCTTTATCTTTCTTAACTCCTATTCCTTCTCAGAAAAAGAAGTCGAAGTGGAAAAGCTCCAAACCGAGGTCCATGAAAAGACCTTGATTGCTCATGAGATCTCCTGCATTGCCAAGGATAAAGACTAAGAGATTGAGAGGCTAGATTCTCAATTAGTAGGTAAGCAATTCTCTTACCTACGACCAGTTTGTTTTTCAGTCCTCTTTAAGGGTTATTTTGTTTGATCGATTTTACTCTTTTCAGAGCACACGGTCAAAATAAAACACCTCCAAGAGGCTTTGACTCATGCCCAAGAGGAGATGAAGTCAACGAAGGTCAACCTTCAAGACAACATTTCACTCTTAAACAATGTACTTGGTGAGCTACATGTTGAGGAGGTCACTCCTCTAGAAGACACGATAGCTGCCCACACGAGTGCCATTGGGGAACAAGTTGGGACTTTGCAAGAGTTGGTGGCTACTCTGAAGGCCAATCAAGCTGACTCAATAAAGGAAGCGGTCGAAGGGGTAGTAAATTATGTCTTAGCAAAACTTAAAGCTCGTGACCCCAACCTTAATCTGTAGCTAATCGAAGCCGACTTCGACTGCACTAAAGCAGAAGCGGAGCGGTTGATTGAAGATATGCAGTCAATTGGCAAGAAGGTCACGGAGGAGATGCAAATAGGATCTCCTTCGTCAGAGTAGTCTATAATAGGAACCTGTAAAGACAAGTTTTTTGTTGATATATATAATCTTCCCTTTTTTCTGCAAATTATCTTGTAGAGTAGTTAGTAATTCATAAGATAATGAATGGACAAAGAGATTAAGACCAGATATATGCAATCCATCCTTTTCCCTTCCTTTTTTTCTACAAATCATCTTGTCGAGTGGTTAGTAACTCATAAGACAATGAATGGAAAAAGAAACCAAGACTAAGAATTGAAGTCATATTGATAACTTTATCCTACTCCCCGACTATTTGCTTAGTTTATATAAATAAACTAAGTAAATAGTGAAAAAGGGTTTCTAAAAACAAAGATGTTTGGTTAACTTATAGTTTTAGATCACGATTATCATGCATTAATTGTAAGAGTAGGAACGAGTCGACGCTAGGAGGTTCCTTCTAGTGGGCAGGACCATGTGCAGAGAGGAAGGGCTTCGACTAGGTAATGTTTCCATCTCCGACTAGATTAATCAAATCAGGAACGTCAACTTGAGTTAGACAAACGTCTAGAGAACCTTAAAAATTGGTTCGACCTTTTCCAGTGGACTCGATAGGTTTGCCCTGGTAGCAAGAGTTGAAAACAGGACGACGCTAGAAAGTTCCTTCTAGTGGGCAGGACCACGTGTAGAGAGGAAAGACTTCAACTAGGTGTTGTGTCTTCCTTCGACCAGTTAGAACGAGTCGAGCTTACCAAAAGTAGTCGAGCAAATTTTAAAAAGAGTACTCTTCTTAGAGTATTTTTCAAAATCAATGAAGAAATAAACTAAGGTGAAAAGAGTTGGTTTAAAAACTTTCGACCATATTTTTTGAACACAGCATCTTTGTATTGGCAACAAAAGTTAGGAATAAGGCGACACTAGGAAGTTCCTTCTAGTAGGCAGGACCACATACAAAGAGGAAAGGCTTTGACTAGTTATTGTTACCTTTCTTCGAACAGTGTAAAGAAAAAACTGAGCGTATAAAAAATGATCGAAAGATTATCAAAGCACTAATCAATGTAAGACAATAAAGATAGAAAGAACCTGATATTTTATTATCGTGGTGGTTTGTTATACATAGAACTTGCATAACTGGTCGATGTTCCAAGAGTTTGAGAGAACCCAACCATCTTCCATTGCTAGTCATACCGAACCTGGTCACGTAACTTCGACCACAGTGTAAGGTCCTTTCCACTTAGGGGAAAGTTTGTACCGATTAGACTGGGATTGGATGAGCTTCAATACCAAGTCACCTACAGTAAGGCTATGAGGTTGGACCTTACGATCGTAGTATCTACGCAGGGCTTGTTGGTAGACCGCTGAACGGATTAAGGCTAAGTTTCTCTTCTCTTCGAGCAGGTTGATGTCATCCGCTTGAAGTTGTTCTTGGACAGAGTCATTGAAGGCTTCGACTCGTGCCGACCTGATCTTTAGTTCTAGAGGAAGCATAGCTTCGGCACCAAAAACTAAGAAAAAGGTGTTTCACCCGTAGCCCGACTAGCAGTCGTACGAACTGCCCATATCACGGAGGGTAATTCTTGTACCCAAGCCCCCGAGCGCTTGACAAGCTGGTCGAAGACTCGAGTTTTGATTCTCTGCATTATCTGGTCGTTCGCTCTTTCGATCGCCCCATTGCTTTAGGGATGGGCGACAGAAGCGTAACATAATCTGGTACCCAACTCGTCACAAAATTCCTGAAATTTTGCGCTCGAAAATTGCTTACCATTATCTGTGATTATTCGACTTGGTACTCCAAACCGAGTAATCATGCATCTCATCATGAACCATTTTGCTGCTTCCGTTGTTATCCCAGTCACGGGTTTGGCTTTATTCTATTTTGTGAACGTATCAATAGCCACAAAAAGAAACTCGAAACCACCTAGAGCTTTTGGGAATGGTCCTAGGATATCGAGACCTTAGGTCATAAAAGGCCAAGATAGAGGGATCGTTTGTAATGCCTGAGTCGGTTGGTGTGTCTCCCTGCTATGAAACTGGCATTATACACACTTCTTAACAAACTCTCTAGCATAGTAAATGGCTGTCGGCCAGTAAAAACCTTATCGAAAGGTCTTACCAACCAGTGTTTTGTAGGAAGCATGAGTTCCACAGATGCCCCCGTGTATGTCGTGAAGGAGGTTTAATCCTTCTCTCTGTGATATGAACCGCATGAGTACCCCTTGAGTACCTCGTTTATATAGGACTCCTTCGACCAAAGTATACATTTTGGCCTTACAGGATAAGCGATCTGCCTTGAGATCATCACCAGGTATAGAACCCTTCTGAAGATACTTGTAGATGGGATTCATCCAGGTATCCTCGTATCCTAGAGAGACTGTCTCAATACAACGTGTCTCTGGTGTTTCGACCAAAGACAGCTTCTGGAGCTGTTCCAAGAAGACTCTTTTTGTGTCGGGACCCCGAGTAATGCAACCCGGGACCCTCTGTGCTTTCCGAACTAGTCCCAAGATCAGTCGCTAGCTCGCACAGTTACAACATAGGTGAAATCATATCCATATAACAAACTTAGAGACGAAGTAGACAAATTAATATTAACAGCAAAAGACCTTACGGTCAAGGTTGTACAAGGTCTGCCGCACGAGCTTACAACAAAATAAAACTTGCAGCGAAACTTTACAAAACACGGGAGCCAATTGACAAGCCCACAGGCTATCGAGTGGAGGACGTCCCCTAGTCAACAAAGTCTTCAACAAAGTCCCCTTCATAGTGCTCGGGGCACCCAGGGTCCTCTTCGACTGCTGATCAACCAGAGGGCAAAAGCTATGAGTACTTTGAATGCACTCAGTAAGTCATAGGGAAAATTTATGCAAATAGTATTCATGTGAGGCTTGACAAGGATAGCTGCAGGGTTAGTTTGCATAAAGCTATATTTACGGGAAAATACAGTAAGTAGATTGCAAAGCACAAGTTGAAAGACAAAACATAACAATCTCTTAGAAAACATCTCGTGGACACTCTGTCCACTTCACCGACCTCTCATGGTCACCCTGACCACTCCCTAGACCACCCTGGTACGACCACGACCATTTGCTTTTAAGAAAAACACTACCCCTTGCGGGATATCACCGGGCATTGTCCATAACCGGAGACACAGCTAGTCGAATAGATTTACACTCTACAGAGGTTGTATAGTTTTACCCACAGGAGATAATCATCTTATACTGTCCGCTCACACACTTCCGAGGTGTACAACTAAGAGATTATCACAAGGCTCTTTTAAAGCTCTGTTTTGACTCGGTTCTGCCCGCTAACGTTTTGCCTTCCAGGCCCCCTCTTGCACCATGTGAATCAGCACACACCACCACAACAGAACCGACTCAAAATATTACTAAATAGTTTGCCAGGTCCACCCCATAAATAGATTTGTGGTTGCACGGTATGGCCCAGATCAATGGCACACAAAGTTAAGTCCTTAGTAGTTACTTAGGCGAGACATCCTCATCCCACTGTGCATATAGCACCCCCTTTACTGCACGATCACTCGCCCGAGTATGCAAACATTTTTAGTTCAACCGACTAAAGGACCACCCTAGTCCTAGCGCAACAACTTTTATAAAAAGTGGCGTTGCCACCGTTCCATAGCTCATTAGTCAAGTTTAACATTGAAGAATCATGAGATCGAGACCATTGCATATCTAAAGTATGACTAAGCATAAAATGCACCCAAGGTTGGTACTACAACGATGTCCAACTAGGAAACCCATTCTACAGATGTCCAAGGGTACATGTCAACATGTTATTCACAATTATTCAAGGAGTCATAATGTCAAGTGGGTGATTAACTACTCCAAAAACCATTTTTATACAACTAGCCATGCATGTTATATCAAAACAAGGTACTATTATGAAAAACGGGTTCAACGTGATCAAAGGTATATGACTTGCCTTTGATGAAGATTAGAGCTGCTTCGGTAGAGGTCGTCGGGTCTAGGAACTCTTCGGAGAAGCCGGATTCTACACGTTCGAAAAGAGCCAAATAAGTAACTAGAGAAACTCTAAATAAAGACCAAAGAACCTACCAAAACCAGAGCTAAAAGAAAGGTACAGAGTTCATATGAATATAGAAATTGGAATCACTCGAGTGGAAGCTTGATCGGTTGAGGTTGAGAAAGAAAAAGGGAGAGTGCTGAGAGGTAAGCAACAAGGAAGAACAAAAGGGTTCCCAGGTGCCTTATATAGGCAAGGGGAAGTCCAAGGAGGGAGGCCGATGCAGGCATGCAACGGGTGCAACAGAGGACACCGCATTTAATGTGCATGACAGGGGCAGGTGAAGGAGGGAATGGAGGCAAGTAAGGGAGGAGACTAGAAGAGAAAACAAAGCATGCAATAAACAACATTTAATGTGTGAAGACTTCGTGTAGCAGTGACATAACGGGAGGAAGAAGAAGGTGAGCAGACTCGCTGTGGGGCTAGCCAAACTCAGGAGGGTGGTCCACCCGAAGGAGGGTGGTCTTTGCAAAAAGACCAAGAGGGTGGTCGTGACCCACAGGGAGGTCTTGACCAAGAGAGTGGTCTTTGCAAAAAGACCAAGAGGGTGGTCGTGACCCACAGGGAGGTCTTGACCAAGGGGGGTGGTCTTTGGAGGAGAAGGTCCTGAGGACAAAGAGACCCTGAGGAGGAAGAGGTCTTGAGGACAAAGAGATCCTGTGGAGGAGGAGGAGGTCCTGAGGACAAAGAGATCCTAAGGAGGAGGAGGTCCTGAGGATAAAGAGGTCCTGTGGAGGAGGAGGAGGAGGTCTTAAGGACAAAGAGGTCCTGAGGAGGAGGACGAGGAGGTCCTGAGGACAAAGAGCGAATAGAGAAGAGACAAACTTGAAAACCAGCGAGCTTCAACAACGTAGGATAAACCAATTCAAAGTGATTGAAGTTCGATTAATTCACATTAATTCTCTAAATTCCCAAAATCTCTAGGTTAAGCTTGAGCAATTAACAAAACTGAATAGTTAATTTTTAAACTCAAAAATTTAAAAAGGTCTAGAAAATTTGGGATGTTACAAACCTACACCCTTTAAAGGGAATCTTGACCCCGAGATTCGGGCTCACTAAGGAACAGGTGCGGGAACTCGGTCTTCAAGTACTATTCGCGCTCCCAAGTGGCTTCCTCTTCTGTGTGGTGGCTCCACTGGACCTTGTAAAATTGGATGATCTTGCTTCTTGTTACTCGCTCTGCCACTTCCAAGATCTTGAGGGGTTGCTCTTTGTAGGAGAGGTCTTCCTATAGATCAACAGCTTCCAGAGGCATTTGCTCTTCGGACACGCGCAGACACTTCTTCAACTGAGACACATGAAAGACGCCATGCACTCTTGTAAGTCGAGATGGAGCTCCAACTTATAGGCAACTTCTCCTGCTCACAAGGACTAGAAAAGGCCCAATGAACTTGGCGCAAGCTTCCCACTCACTCAATTGACGTATTCCTTTAAGGGTGACACCTTCAAATACACATGATCTCCAGGTGCAAAGGCTAAGTCTCAGTGATGGTTGTCAGCCTAGCTCTTCTGCCAAGCCTGAGCTGTTCTTAGCTTTTCTCTAATGGACTTGACTTGATCTTTGGCTTCTTTCAGGATGTCAGGCCCGAGCACTTGTCCTTCTCCTACTTCCGTCCAATACAAAGGTGTCCCGCACTTCCTTCCATAGAGGGCTTCAAATGGGGACATATGCAAACTTGTCTGGTAACTGTTGTTGTACGAAAACTCAGCATAGGGCAACATCTGATCCCAGCTGGTCTGGTTTTCTAGAGCGTAGGCTCTTAGCATATCTTATAAGATTTGGTTTACTCTCTCTGTTTGACCATCTGTCTGAGGGTGGTAGGCGGTGCTGAAATTCAGATTAGTGCCCAGGACGCTGTGCAGCTTCTGCCAAAACCTTGAGGTAAACTGAGATTCTCGATCCGACACAATCTTCTTGGGCACTCCATGCTGACACACTATCTTGGCCATGTCTGACTCGCAAGTCCTGCTCTCCGAGTAGGTGGTCTTGACCGGGATGAAGTGAGCCACCTTTGTCGACGATCCACGATCACCCGTGATGGAATCAAAACCAGCTCTTATTCTTGGCAGACTGGTGATGAAGTCCATGCCAATCTCTTCCTACTTCCATCCTGATATGCTCAGAGGTTGTAAGAGCCCAGGAGGTCTTTGATGCTCGTCTTTAACTCGCTGACAAGTATCACATTGTGCCACAAACTCACCGATCTCACGCTTCATGCTAGGCTACCAATAGAATTCCTTAAGGTCTTGATACATCTTCGTGCTTTCGGGGTGGATGGAGTACAAGGTTTTATGAGCTTCCTTGAGTATCAGTTGCTTGAGCTCTTTTTGCTCTGGCACACAAACACGCTTGTCGAACCAAACGGTCCCTTGCTCATCTTTCAAAAACCTTAGAGATTTTCCTTTCTTCATGTTGCTCTTGATCTCCTTGATGTCTACATCTTCCATCTGAGCCTTCCTGATCTGACCTTGCAGGGTGGGTTGGACTTCTAGGACCGCTAAGAAACCTTCTTCCACCAGTTCTAGATTGAGCTTCTGAAATTCCTCATGGAGTGTTAGCTGACTCTCCTTGATCATCAAAGTATTGCAGTAAATCTTCCTGCTCAAAGCATCGGCTACAACATTAGCCTTGCTAGGATGATAGTGAATTCCAACATTGTAACTTTGATCAATTCTAGCCACCTTCTCTATCTCATATTAAGGTCGGCTTGGGTGAAGATGTACTTCAAGCTCTTATGGTCAGTGTACACTTCACAACGATTGTCGATGAGGTAATGACACCATATCTTCAATGCATACACTATGGCAGCCAACTCTAAGTCATGGGTGGGATAATTGGCTTCATGAGGTCTTAGCTAACGGGAAGCATAAGCCACTACCTTCCTTCCTTGCATCAAGACACAACCGAGGCCTTGTTAGGATGCATCATAGAATACCACAAAATCCTTCCGACATCCGCAAAATCAAGATCGAGCGGTGGTGTAACATCCCAAAGTGTCAGTACAAAATAAAGTTAATAAAGTTACGATTTTGTTGGAATTTCTAAAAAATTCAAAAGAGTTTGATTGCTTTATTTGAATTTCTGAAGTTTTAAAAGTCAAAATTTAAAATTTATTTGAAGTTCCTGAAGTTTCAGTTGGTTTGATCTGAAAAATAAAATTTTAAATAATCTCTAGAATTTTCTGAGATTGTAAAAGCTTTTTCCTAATTATGTTAAAGCCAAAACAATTTATTCTGCAAAACTAATAGCCAAATTTAAGTTGGAAATAATTTTATTAAGTCCAAAATAAATAAGAGAATTTCTGTGAATTTTTTTAATAATTTTTGGAATTAATTTGCTATTTTCTAAAGCTATTTTAATTTAACTCCATTTCTGAAATTGGAAAACCAATTTAAAAACCCTAAAATCCTTTGGGCCGAAACCTCCTGGGACCATTCCCGTTTTTTCATGCGCGCGACCCGTTTAGCCCGTCCTCCCGCGCGTTACACTCCAAACCTCCTCGACCGTAGGATCAAAATTTGACGGCCTGATCTTGAAGACCTCTCCGGGCAGTCTGAACGTCCCACTCAATTTGGACCGTCCGATTTGAATCGGGCGACCATTCATCTCCCCACGCCACCTCGCGCCGCTCCTAGCCGTCGGAGCAAAAATCAACGCCCACGAGCCTTCTTCCTCCTTCCTTTCTTCCCCACGGAGCCATGCCGAGTCGCCGCCATTTCCGCCCGCGTGAAACTCCTCAATCCCGCGTATCCCTCCTGGATTCTTCACGGTTTCATGCGCATTAAATCCCCCACATTCCGCTGCCCCGGTTCCGGCCATTTGCCCCCTCATTCGCGTGCGAAGTCCCCGGGATTTCTCCATCACCGCCACGACACCCGCGCCCACGATCTTGTTCCACTGTCCTCCTCCGGCCCCTATAAATAGAGCACCGAGGGCGCCTCCTCCTCATCATTCCAACCCCACCACCCACACCTCCCCTCCCCTCCTAATTCGGTCAGGTTTTGCTTTAGAAGTCTCCTGGCCGCGCAAGCTTTCTTTATCAATTCCGGCGCCGTCGAGGACGCTCCGACAACTCCAACCGCACCATTGGCATCGCAGCATCAAGCCCTCCATCGTGCGCCCACTCACATCATCGGAGACCCGCCGAATCGTCGTGTCGTCGTCAACCCGATCGTCACCGCCGCTCAATTGTCGCCGCCAGTCATCCCAGGTGCCGTTCATCATCCGTGAGTATACAAGTAAGACCGCAATAGCCTCCTCTACCTGTTGTGCGCACTCGCCGCCGACAAATCACCGCCGCTCGTCGTTGTCGGGCCGCCCCGGAAACCTTGCCGTCGGTATGGTGACATGGCATGCCACCGTGGCGCCACCTCCCCACCGTGTCAATCCCATTGGTCGCGTGTCCGCCCACGTGGCGCATCGCGTGTCACCGGCGTGGCTGCCACCATGGCGCCACATCTGCGCCAACTCAGCCCTGAGCTGAGGTGTCCGCCTACGTGGCGCACACGTGGCTTTTTCCTCCTTTTCCATTGGAAATTAATTCAACCAAAATATAAATACTGTCGCTGACGTCAGCTGGCGCAATAATTCGGATTTTCTTTAGAGAAATAATTCGGTCGAAAATCCATTTTCCCTCTGCTGACATCATGCTGATGTCATAAAGCCTTTTTCTTTTAGAAAAATAATTCACAAAATTCAGAAAACCCTAATTTCCTTATTTCATGTAATTTGAAACTTCCAAAGCCCATATCTTTTGCATTCGAACTCCGATTGAGTCAATTCAAATTTTTAAATTTGTCTAAATTCAAGATCTAACTAAATAAACCAAAATTATTTAATTTGGAGTTCATTTGAGTTGTTATTTGAATTTTATTTTAATTTGGCTTATTTCGCGATTAGATTTCGACGACTTCGGAGAGTCAGATTTCGACGCCAGTTGAAGAGCTTATAAGAGGATTGATTTTGACTGTATGATCATCGTGATTGTACACTTGGACCACCTGGAGAAAGTACTTGTGAGTACTAGGTGACCTGTTAAGGAAAACAACACCTCAGTATCAGGTGATTTGTTAAGGAAAACAACATCACCTCATCAAGCAAGGCAAGTTATACCCTTGATCATATTGATCCTATTATTTCAAATTATTTATATTCTATTTTAAATTATTACTGCATGCATATGTTTATACAATTATTTTAATTCCTCGTTTTAATTGCCTAGTTATTCCAATCTTCCTTGTATAGCCAATTTGAATATTGAACGTGAATACCTTGTCACCATTAGGCAAATTGATACTAAAATTAACCATATGCTTAGCCAATGCTTAGATCAAATCTTGTATTTCAGAAATTTTAGCCAAATCTTCCAAATTTGATTTAAATTGGGTCTATGGTATTGTTTTACCATAGAAGGTTTATAAAGTGCTTTTACTTGGAAAATAAAATAAAGATGGGTTTGGACTTGGGCGAAATGGAAGATTGGTGGGTGCATGTTCGTGCACGGGCTTAATCTGGTTAGGGTTAAGGCCCGGGGTTATGTTGGAAAGTTGCCCAAGTCGATTCAGACCGGTCTTGAGCGCATGATGCTACGCTCACTGCACTACCACAAGTCCGTGTGGGACAGATTTGGCTAAATAATTTGTGATGTCTTAGTGTCATTTGTGCTATATTGTTGGTGTGGGTGTCGGACAGACAGTAGTCCCACCTGGCGCAAGAGGGGACTTTCGGAGGATGGTCACCCAATGGCAATAAACCTTAGCGCATAAATACATTAAGACAAAACATTGTAAAGGCCTCATGATAATCACCTAGTCGCACACCTACGGAACTGTGTGAGCGGACAGTACAAGTTGATTATCTCTTGTGGGTAAAGTTGTACAACCTCTGCAGAGTGTAAAACTATTCGAATAGCCGTGTCCACGGTTACGGACATGCTAGTAGAACTACTCAAAGTTAAACTCTGGTCTTGGTTTCAAAATGTTTTAGTAAAACAGTTTTGACATGGATGGGTGTCCATGAGAAAAGTTATGGGTTGAAGCCCCGGGTTGGTGCCCGTGTTTATGTTGGTGTTAGGTTGGTGCCTACACTATCCCTATCAATTCAAAATCCATTTTAGATTTTATAAAACTTGAGCTTTTGAACTTAGTATGGTATTTAATGTCAAATGTTGTTTTGCACAAATAACCCTATAAGCCTTTCTATTGTTACATCCATGTATGCATGCCATTCTGTTACTTGACGGGTGTAACTTGCGAGCACGGAAGTTGTGCTCAAACTTGCTTTATGCAAACAAAATTTCAGAGGAGAAAGACTTTGCTACCGATGTGGACCTTGACGACTACGCCGCTTCCCCAGTCGATTGCCTATGGCAGATTAACTAGACCCTACTACTACTTCTTCGTCTTCCGTTGTTTTCTTTATTGTTGGCTGTAAGCCTTTCTTGTAATAAACTCTGTTGATTATTAATAAAGTTGTGATATGATTTTGTTACCATATTTGTTTACTGTATGAACTAGCTACTAATCATGGGACTAGTTCAGAAATGCACAGAGAATTCGGGAGTATTAATTCCCGGGTCTGACAGGTGGTCAAGCGCTTCTTCAATTCTTGGAAACTCTGCTCACACTCTGTCGTCCAAGCAAACTTCTTTTGTTTCTTCAACAACTGAGTGAGTGGTCTTGTTATCTTGGAAAACCCTTCTATAAACCAACGGTAGTAACCTGCCATGCCGAGAAAACTCCTGACCTGAGGCACTGTCTTAGGCGACTGCCAATCAAGCACATCTGTAACACCCCAACTCTCAAAGAGCCTGGAATGCTACTGGAATTAAACTATTCTAGCACAAATATAAATTTTTGGCAGAGTCACCTTTGTTTAATCAGCTAAACTGAGAGTTCAATACGATCACATGGCATAAACAAAATTCTCATAATCAAATTATCCCAAACATGCATGATTATCAAATGAACCAACCAAGGCTAGCAACCTCATTATTACAACTAAACAGTTAATTCAACCACACCATCCATGGGTGTTAATCAACAGTTTATTTAATTCTAAATTGGGACTAAGCAAGAAACGCCTTAAGAGTGTGATATAGTGAGTGTATCCAACATCTACACCCTCCCATGCACGCTGCTCCTCGCTCGTACCTAAAACACATTAAAGCAAGGGTGAGCCTAAAGACTCAGCAAGTATCAACAAGGCCATAAACAAGAACACAAACACAAAGATCGATGATCCTCAATTAACATCACACTAAACATAGCCACTTAACTCATGATATGCAACCAATGCAAGGCTCCTTTGAACTTTATCTCTTTTCGCATTTTACGGTAATGCGGGTATACAACCGTCGTCAGATATTCCTTGCTCGTGCCCTCCGGCACAGTGGACCAACAGCCTATACACCACATGTATAGGGACCTTTGCCCATCATCTTAATGATGGAGACCTCTTTGTTCATTAGCCCACATTCCGCGAATGTGGGACCTCAAGCCCGTCATCTACATGACGGGACTCAATCAGATGTGCTTGGTCACCACGTGACCAAGGCACTTGTATGCTCTCAACATGCATATGCACCATGATAACATTTTCATATGCAGGAATACAACATATTCTCATTGGCACTAAGCAATAACAACATGCGGAAGAACTTTTAACCATAACTAGCAGTCATCAAGATAAACAGTAACTCATCTCATAAATAGGCATGCATAGCTATACGATCAAGATACACCACAATCACATCATGCAAGCATACATATATTATAGCCCGAATACTTGCCTCAACCGTGCGAGAACGGTGGACGCGACGAGGGTGCTGCCCCTGGGACCACGCTCCCATCTGAATATTAAGATAACCCAATCTAAGACCAGCATACTGAACCAAGAGCAAAAGAACAACACAAATGAACTTGCTAAACCCCCCAAGTGTTTCCCAACTTCCAATTTCTAACGATTGGTTTGGCGCACCCTGTGAACAGTCAACTTATAAAATACATAACTTTCTGCTCAGGCGTCCAAATAAGATGTTCTTGGACTTTCTGAAAAGGTAATTAAATTATCTAAATAAACCTAGTTGGGGAGCCCTTCTGATTCTGCCCTTAACTGCCCCTAGCAAATCAATCTTTCAGACATCAGAATTCACGTCGGGTTCTCTGGACAGTACGCTAAAACCACCATAACTTTTGCTACGAAAGTCCAAATCTTGCGTTCTTTATCTCTATGAAAAGGTATGGAAATTACTTACATTTTTCGTTATATTGAGATCCTCTGATTTCGTCTTTAACTAACAGTTTAACTCAGTTTTCTACAGACTGTCAGGATGTTAACAGATTAACCAGACAGCAGCACTAAACAATTCATAACTTTCTAACCGTTAATCGGATTTGGGCGTTTTTGGCGGACATTGAAAGCTAAGAACAAGACCTACATAACTCTAGGAGATCCAAACTCCTAATTCGGCCTCTAAACACATGAAACTGACCGCGCAATAATCTGGACAGAACGCGATCTATTAAACCGACGCAAATCAATCTACCAAACAACATCAACCGCAACTACTACGCATCAACCAACGAAGAACACGCGACGTTACCCTTGTAGAATCGCAGCAAGATGATGAACTCTCCCCGCGAAGTTGATCTCCTCTCCTTTCTTCACTTGATCGGCAGTAGGGAGCACCGACGGCGAGGAAGGGAGGCACCAATGGAGGGGGGCACCACCATGGAGGAGAAGTGTGCTACAGGAGCCATGCTACAGTGCGGTGGCACTGTAGCTACAGTGCATCTAGGGTTTTCCCCCTTCCTTTTATTGGTGGCCGACCCTCATGGGCCTCCCGGCCAAGGCCCGAGGCCCAAGTTGCCAAAAACTGCAGAAACCCCCCTTTTTATGTTTAATTTCTCTTTTGAACCCTTTCTTTCATAGAATAAATCGGAGTATTACATTAAAACCCCTCTTTCCCCTGTTCAATCGCTTTGCTAAAAGAAATATTCTCCCAATTTTAATTATTCTCTCCCGATTTAATTATTCTCTCCCGATTTAATTTTTGGGGTATTACATTCTACCCTCCTTAAACAGAATTCGACCCCGAATTCTATTCAACCTCAACACCAAAAAAACCACCGCTAAAAGATTTACTAACATTACTATGTACCGCCGTGAAAAACTTTGGATAAAGCTCGCATGCGAGACTCCAATCTCCCAAGTCGCCTCCTCTCGGCTAATGGGACAAAGGCATCTTGACACAAACCAACGACTTCGCCTCAAGATCGCTCGACCTCTCTAACAACGCACGTGATGCTACTCAAAGGTCGCAGCCTCCGCGAAACTTCAAACTCGGACCTCTCTCGTACTCACTCAAAGACTGGACAAACAAGACGATGTGTACTTCGCGCATGGACTCACTACGGTCCTAACGCTTTGCCAACTAGCTAAAAACAGCCCAATGTACCTTGGGGCAACCCCTAGTGGTACCGAACCACGCAACATGTGCTTAGAACACCGAACTTTTGTTCCACCAATTAAGCGGACTTTTTCACCCAAAGAAAGATCACCTCCTTTAACGAGGACACACAATGTAACTCGCTTTAAACACACTCTTACACCGACATAGCCCAACCGAAAATGAAGGACTATCATCGCAACCAAGCGCTACCAACTCGGTACTAAAAGAGTCAAGTTCGAATCAAGATTTATCACTAAAATCTTTCCACCTTCAAATTAGAAAATTTGCAAATAAACACCACATCCGCCAAAGGAGAAATCACTCGAATAACCAAATCCAACATTTCTTTTATTCTTTCTCGAATCGATAAGAACCACACATGCCAACATAAAGTCAAGCCCAATTGGCGAAAGACACCCGCCATAAACTCATAGCTCATACAAGAATCAAGAGAGCGTTTCAAGATTCGAGGAAATAATCTTTTCTCAATTTCTCCTTTAGAAATAAAATTTCTCTCAACTTTTGGAATCCCGATTCATCGCATAACACACTAACCCATCTCTCTTAACTTGGCAGTCTTAACGCTATGCTCAAACGGAAATACATCAACCACACCTCTCAGAGAGGCTCTATCAACCCCACGAAACAATACTCTAGTCAACTCCTCTTCCGATGAATTACTTTGATAGATAACTTCGATGCATCCTAAATGGATCTTCACACGTAATCACGTTACCTCAATCCTTAAGAATGAACAACTCGAATTCACTTCACATAGTCTCATGTATTTCATCAAAAGATTTCTATCAATGATCGTCCCACTATTCGAAATCCACCCTTATACTACTTCTTCACATTATCATTGGGCGATCAAAGTTCTAGCATAATAATGCAAAGCCCAAATTTAACCTCTAAGACTCTTGCAACGAAATTCTCATATACAAGATAGGGAAATCCTCAGATTAAATCCCTAAAATTCCACAATTCCAACATACTCACTCATTAACATCATCATGAAAATATTTTCTTGACCTGTTTACCTCTACAAAGATTATAACTCTTAGAAGGTTACTCATTAAAGCCAAATCATTCTTGACATTAACTTAACATTTTCCATTATCCCATTAATTGACATGACGATTCGATTACTTTATATTCCCACTCTCATTAAACCACATCTTCAAGAATAACTTTCATAGCCTCATAATATTACCAAATTGCGATACTCTATAGAATTGATCAAGATTTTCATACTTTGGATAATTCTAATGTTTCACTCGAAGTGAAACAAAGATCTTGGATCACAATCACTATAGGTTCTACTAGTTGTAACAATGCAATCAGTTTAACCTCCAAAGACAATCTTCTATTGAGATAAATTTCTCTCAAGGAACTATATTACGAAATTATTTCATCCTCCAATGCTCATCGAATAACTTACAACCCACAGTTTCACAACTACAATTATTAAACACCTCAAAAGACTCAGGTGAAACGAATAGGTTGATTCTTCCTCAAAAGAAAGAGCGAAAGGAATCAATTTTTTTTCATCCACTAGGAAAACATGTGCCACCCGCAGTGAACACAATACCAAGAAAAATGGTCACTTAGGCCAAGTACACGGAAAACATAAGGGAAAATCAACAATGAGGGCTCAAGCCCCACCAAAGCGAATACCAAACCACAAATGAGAAGAAGGTAATGCCCTTTGGAAATTGATAAACTCATATGGACCAACTGCATAAGGTTTAAGCACACTCAAATAAACTGCAAAATGCGAAACGTGACTTAAATCTCAATTACTTATACTTCACTCCTTCCTTTAACAAGGAAGGTTATTTTCTGTTATTACTACATCACTTGGCTAGCTTAAATAGGATAAGGTCTTAAAACCCAAATCACAAGAACCACTTAAGAACCAATAAAATCTTTCAGCAAGTCACTTTGCTCGAAACAAATTCAATGACCACATAACTCAAGAGGTCCAATTGAACACAAACGCAAAACTCGAAACACTTTTACTAAATAAAAATTACGAAAGACGATCCAATTACTTTATTCCTAAAAGAATCATCACCACACACACAAGTCACCATCTCTTGCAGATAATCTTACTAACATCAAGAATAATACACTCAACACGAATCTTTGTCATCAACTATTTCATTAGAAAGCCTCCAAAGTTTCACCAAATTGTTTCATACTTCCTTTTCATCCCATCTTCAAAACGAGTGTATACCAAAACCATACTACCCCACTACAACAACTTCTTAAGTTTGGAAGGGGTCTACCACCCAATTGAAAAGGTCCTACCCAACAATCTTTCATCAAGGACACAATATCATCCGCTTATTTCACAATCATGTGGGCATAAACCACCTATTATATCATATCGCTTCAACTTTTAGCGATGCTCAACATCAAACTTCAACACACAACAGTTATACTACAGCCATTGTTGTTATCAACTGGCTTCATTACATAATCTAGTTGCTACCTATTTTCCTTCCCAAATCACAGGGATATTAACACACATATTCCACTGTTCCTCCTCATATTTGGTTTTCGGCAAAAATACGCTAGAACTTCAAAAATCGAAATCTTCTATCGATCAAAAGTCTCAACAACACTACAACCAAATTCATCACGTCATTCTATATAGAAGAACTATATAGAACTCTTCCTATAAATTCTAGATCCACCGATATTCAATCCATTCAACCGATTATACACAGCCCAAAGAACTAATCATACTAGAGAATATGTAAATCTAGCATTTCTCTAGTTTCCTTTCCACACATTTAACTTAATCCATGGGAACCAAAGAACCCAACAAGTTTAGCAACCTAAACGATTTTAATGGCCGGACTAATTCATCAATATTCCATACTTCTTAATATGTCTTTTGACTCCACATAGGTGTGGACATACTCGAGTCACTACTCATATACAGATTCATCAAGAATGTGCACAGACAACATCAACTTAATCAATTTCACTTCCCAAGACACTAGTTAAGGCTAATCATGCACCTTGCCACAATCCAACTTGACATCACAACCGCTATCAATTATCTCGCATACTTACAAATTCTCACTTAACACAACAAATCATTGCAAAAGAGAGTTGACACTCTCTTTCTCTATGAAGAGGGTCTAAATTTCAACACTCCATATACTCCAAAAGAAATAAGTAGAATCAAAACTTTATTCAATGAACTTTGTGAAAGATAATTCCCATATCCAAAATACCAAACAGACACCCGGGTCACCTTCATCAACAGGAAAGGTAAGATTCTCAAGAAAAGAACGTTCGCAAGTCGCAAAGATAGCTCACACTCGGCAAGTCAACAATTGTTTTGTAAAACAAAGATGGACCAATTGCAACCACAACACTAACAACTTGTTTTATTACAATCTACAATAGCTGTAACATCCCAATTTTGAGCTTGTGTTCCAAATGTAAGAAAATGAGTAGAAATTAAAACTTTTTCTTACATCCTGTAATTTCTATTGTACCAAGCAAGTATTGTACAAGAAGTTATGGAAATACGAAGTCACAAGTCTTTTGATCCAAACCTTGTTCCTTCAAAAACATTCTTGTCAAATGTTGTGATCATCTCCTGGAAATATTTTTCCTAAGTTCTTGGATGGTATGTGAACCTCTGAAAAATTTCACAATTTTTAGAGATGGTTTGAATATTTTGGAGGGTAGTCAAACCTGTTTGACTCTCACCAAACCTAAAACCAGTACCTTGTAGAATTTTGGAGAAAAATACAATGCATAAAAACCTCTGCAAATTTTACACAAGGTCAATGTCTCAGTCAGCAAGATCTTGTAAAATTTCAGAATTTTTGGAGTTATTTTGCTACCCCAAATAAATCCTCAAAAGTCTCAGCATATTTAAAACCTAAAACCCGTTCATCGTTCCTTGGGTTCGAGTCGGGCTCGAGTCCGAGCCACTTGACTCGGCCGAACCACCTAGCTGCACCGAGCCGCATTTTAAAACGTGCGTGCGATATCAGCCGTTTGATTCAAATCGCCGCCCACGCTCGTGTGAGCATTCGACCCTCCGGTTGCATTAACCAATTGGGACCGTTGGATCTCAATCCAACCGCCCGCATTTCCGTAAGCAATCGGACTGTCCGGCGGGCTCTTTTAAATCGCAGCCGCCCATCTAAAATCCAACGGTCGTGGTTGCTTTCTGTTCTTCTTCCTCCTCCTCTCGCCCCGCCGAGCGCATCTGGCGACAATGGCAAAAGAGAGAGAGCGCGGGCGGCTTTGATGTGTCACCTCAAGTTTGCTTTCACAACGTCTCTCTCGGGGCATTTAATGCGCACTGTGCTTTCTCCTCCATTGTCACCGTGCTCACTTGCTCCCATCATTTCTTGGTCCATGACCGTAGCATGAACCGAGCCCACCATGGACTCGGGTTCTTGCTCGAAAACCCTAATCCTTTCCCTATATATTGCCCCTTAGCTCCTCGTGGTGTTCCTTTACACCACACCTAGCTCCTCTCTGTGTTTGAGCTCAAAACTATCTCAAACCTTCAATCCACCATTGTTGACCCGAGGGCTCCAATGGCGACCTTGGTGTCCAGTGGTCCATCTTCAACCTTTCTTGCACCCTTTTGGACTCCTCAACCTCCTTTATATTTCCCCTAACTTGATTTTGGGTTGCATTCACAGGAATCACTCAACTTTAAGTTTGGAGATTTTCGGTTGGTTTCACCCCTTTCTTCTCCAACTCAGTAAGTGGTTCTTTTGCAATTAATTGCTTTGGAGCCTCTTTGAGCTATAATGAAGTCTGTGGTGATGATTTGGTTCCACTCATTTTGCTCGTAACCTCATCTTCCACTTTGTCTTCTTCGGCCCGGTGGACTTCATCGTGTTCAAGTCTTCCCGCCATCTTTGGAGCTCCTCTCGGTTAAGGTAGTTTCTATATAGTCCCTAGGAGTCATGGCACTCGCTTCCTTGGACCGCAGCGGAGCATCTTGCTATTTTCGTGTTTTGCCGTGTCGGCCTCCTTCTTTGTTTTTTCGGCCGCCTGCTGCCTGCACTTCCACCGCCGGCGAGGTCATCATCATTGGGTCCGCAACACTATTGCGAACCCATTTTGATAGTTTGTAGGCGCCGCCACGACCGAGTCGCCGGCGACAAGCCGTGAAAGCCACTCGGTTTTGTCGGCTGAGAAGCTCCCATTTTCGCCGATTATTAGAGCACAGTAATTGCCTAATCATTGTTAATCATGGGATGTAATTAATGTGTCTTAATCTGGCCTAATGTCTCACTGACTTGTGGGCCCAAACCCCCTGTAATCATCACTGGCGTTAACCAATTGCTTTCGGACACCATTAATGCTAATGATTGTCATTAAATCCCTGTTTTAGCATTATCGTGTCCGAGATTGTCTTTGGGTCACCGACGTGGGCCCTCTCGTCCCTAAATCACCATCGTTCAAAATCATTAGGGCACATTGATTGCTAATCATCATTAATCATTGGTCATTAGTAATTAATTAGCTGCCCTAAAAACCTCCTTTAAGTCACTGCCAGGTGAGTCCACGTGCACTGTGCACGTGTGTTAAATCTCGCATGTGTAACTCTCAGCCATTGACATGCGCCCCACGTGTCAAGACTCGATTGCACTTCGATCTTGGACCACCGCCCATTTTGCGATCGCGCCTAGATTTTGTATGCGCGCTCGACCTCCGTTCCCTCATCATTCTTGGCCGCCCATCACTTGATCTCGCGCTCGATCGTGTGTGTGCACCGGACCTTCCGACCGAGGCGTGATCGAGCCGTTCATCCTTAGATCTCGCGGCCGTGGATCGCCGAGGCAACCGCACCGCCCGGCTGCATCCTTCTCGTGAGCCGTTGGATCTTGATCCAACGGTGGGCTCTCGTTATGAATCGCGCGCGCGCCGTTTGTTCTCCGCGCGTGTGGCTCGTTGGATATTGCATCAACGGCCCACGAGCGTCCACATCGTTTATCTCCGGTTGGGTTGAATTTTATTTTCTGTAGCATTTGTTTATCAACTGAAAATTGTATAAAATTTTTAGAAATTCATATTTAATTCAAGAAAAATCCTTTTTACATGAAATCGACTGCAATAAATTTGTATTTCACTAAAGTTTAATATAAAAATGCTTTTATCTATGCTTCTGTAGTGGAAAATTCTGTAATCTTTAATAGCTTGTTTTCTGCTATTTCTATATATTCCAGAATTGTATTAAAACTTGGAAAATGCATATCTTTTTCTGTGTATCTGCTAATTGAATGATTTTAACTTTGATAAATTTGCTATTAACCAAACTTTAATCTAAAAATGGTGGTAGGCCTAAATCAGCACTTAAAAATATGTTAATAAATTTAACCTTATTAGTAGCAATTAAAAATTCATTTAATGATGTAATAGACACCAAGAATTTCAGTAAATCCTAAAAATAGAAATTTGATGTTAGGAAATCCTCTGTTATCATACTATAATGTGAAATGGGTTTTGCACATGTTTATATTTCGAAAGTGCATTATGCTAGTTTTGCATCCTAGAAAATCATAACTAAATCATTTTAACTCCAATTAAGATGAAACCACTTGTATTAGCCTTAAAATGTCAAGAGTAACCTATCATAAAATTTTCAAGTCCGAAAACCTCTAGAAAATATTTTGCTACAGTACCTTATTATGGCCGAAAATGGGTTTTTAGGTAATATCTTTTGCACCACAAATCCAAATTAGGTTTTTCCAGTTTCTATGTCTAGGTGTATTCGTATTCTACCTTATGTATAAATTTCGTCGCATTTGGATAATTTTTGCTTGCTCGCTTGTTTAAGTGTGGCTCGCCTTATTGGTTGTTCTTGGTTCTTTTGCCTTCGCTTAGGGTTCGACATTTGCGGTAACCCCAGAACGACCCTCCACAACAGTTTGAGCAACAGCAAGAAGGCAAGCAGTTTGATCATGTTAATCCCAGTATTTTAAGTATTTATGTTGATTACAACTTCTATGTATGCATTGCTACTTTGTGTTAATAGTTGGCCTAGTAGATGCATTTCCTTAGCAAATGATTATCCTCTACTACCATGAGCCTAGGTTACTTGCCGTGATTTAGAGTTCATGGATGGGCTCTTGTCACTTAGTAGTTGCGAATTAATTGCTTAGCCATGCTTAGTTTCGGTAGAATGGGCGGTTATCGACTTGTCGATAACCTTGATCACTTAAAACTTATTATGATTATGATTTCCACCTTGTGCCATGTCTATTTATGAAAACTAAAAGCTGAAAATAAAATGATTTAGACTTGGGCACAATGGTATGATGGTGTGATTTGGGTGTGATCGAATGGTGCCCGGTCAACAAGGACCGAACATCTTGTTACACTAAACCAAGCATTTTAGCGCATAACCACATTAGAGGGTATGGGACCTCTCTTGACTTAGTACTTTGGCGTGTATTGGCCCGAGTCGCAGGAGTCGCAGGAGGGATGGTGTTGGGAGCATTGTAGTGTCCAAAGACTTCACCCGTGATGGGATTTGTTGTCTTTCGGCTTGCAATGTAAGCATATGGGTTTCTATCCATATGAGCGGCTCAGATTTAATACACGAGATTGGAAATGTCTCGTAGGACTTAGCTGGCCGGCATACCTTCTAGAGTGTGCTTTGTGGCTTGAAGGCGGTCTCAAGTGTGGGTACATTGGTACACCTGTAGGGTTAAAACTATTCGAATAGCCTCGTCCTAGGTTATGGACACGCTTGGCAAGGTCTTTCGAGAGTTAGACTATAACCTTTAAATTAAAACTTGATGGGTGGTACGAATCGGGATTCGTGCTATGTTGTGGTGGCTATTGGGATAGTCGCCTGTGTGGTTACTTGTATATACCTTTACTTATCATTACTTTGATAACAAAATAGATTTGCAAACTTGCTTTTAAAATGTATTACATTATTGCAAATAAAGTTGGCTTCATGCAAAATGAGACATACAACCTCCACCTAAATAAGCTTGCATGTAGTTTATGAATAGGTCCGCTATTCCACACGTCACTCTTAAGGGTACAAAGACAATCTTTGTACTCGGTTGCTACGCTTAATTGTTTTGTTGCAGAGGAAGAAGGTGAGCTCGAGGGGCCTCACTTTTGTGAGCTGTGTTGTGGTAGCTATGGGCGACTAGCTTTATGCCCTGGCCGGTTGCCTTGTGGGTGTATGGCTAACCTGGTCGACTTTTGTTCTAGCCATCTTATGGCGCTTTTGCTTCCATTGTCATTCTTGTATATTGTTCTATTTGGCGGTCGGCTCCTTTTGTAATAACTTTACTTTATGTATGTCGTTGTTGAACTTAGTGATGTATGTGTATGGAATTGATGTGTAATTTTGTGATGATGTGCATATGCTGCAATTCTGGGAAGCATATGTCCATCGAGGCTTAGAATGTTTAATTAGTAATGCCAGAACCATTTGGAGGTTAAGTGTTGCTAGTTAAATATTCCGGGTCCTCACAAAGTTGGTATCAGAGCCATACTGACCGTAGAAACCCCTAGCTTGGTCGCCTTGAGGATATTTTGAAAATTTACTTTCAAATAGTTTATGAAAACTTAAGTAAGTTCTCTAATTTTGCTCCTTATCTATCTTAGCTTGCTCGTCTCACCTTACCCTCACTTAAGTTTGAAAAAGTTGTTCCTCTCTTCCTTTCAAAAATTAGCCTCTATCGATTAACTTGGGTTTGGGAGAACCATGAGAGCTTGGAGAAAGAGATTTGGACAGCTAGCTAGTGGTTAGTAATTAAGGTAGGAAATGAGAGGTAAATTCAACTAAAACTTGTGGGAATGAAAGGGTAAGAAGTGATATGAGATTAGCTAATGCCTATACTCTATTAGGTGGTTGTACCTTGATTATTGGACTGTTATGAGCTAGAATTTAGTTCTGAAAATTTTGGGTTTTATCACACGATTACTCGTTCTTCCATACGGGTTAGTCGTTTCAGGAAGTCGATTTGGCGATTTTTGGTCCTGTGCTCTTGGTGGTTATTCCTGAGCCCTTTTTATTGAGTTTGGATTTCTTTTCTTTCTTTTTATCTCGGGCTTGTAGCTAACTCATCTTAGTGAATCGTGATGGTTGGTGGGACACGAGCGCCGGAATCACCGGTAGTCCCGATGAGGAGCTTCCTCCTCCGACCATGGCGGAAGTCCTCATGCGATCGAACGCAATCGCTTCGAAGACCGCAGGTGTTGGAGGTTATCGCGAGAACACCTCCACTCCCTCCGTGCCTCTGGATCCGGAAGTGGTCACCAGCCTCGTGGGGACTTGCGGAGTTCCTTCGCACGCAGCCTCCCACCTTCTCCCGGTCCGAGGATCCTTGGACGCAGACGATCGGCCGCGTCGGTTGAGCGGAAGCTTCGACGTTGCTCGCCGTGAGCAGAGCGCACTTTTCGCATCCCATCACCGGAGGTGCGGCACTCATGGTGGGAGAACTTCCTCGCCATGCAGCCTACGGGACACGTGGTCTCGTGGGAGGAGTTCCGGTCAGCTTTCCGTCGGGCCCATGTCCCTGCCGGCCTAATGGAGCTGAAGAAGAAGGAGTTCCTTGCGCTCAAACAGGGGCGCAAATCTGTGACTGAGTATGTAATATCCCAAATTTTGGCTTGTGTTTCAAATGTAATAAAATGAGGGTAAATTAAAACTTTTCCTTCATCCTTTTACTTTTGAAACTTTTCTGAAATTCTTGTAAAAGAATTTTGGAAAATTAAAAATCAAAGGCCTCATTTATCAAGTCAACTACCTCCTTGGTCAAACCTTTTGTCAAACCCTTGGAAATAATTTTCCCTGGTTCTAGGGTGGCTTGGTAACACCTCTGAATTATTTCATAATTTTGGGAAATTATTTGAAATATTTTAGAGGCAAGTCAAACCTTGGTCAAACCTCTGTTTTAACCTTCTCGAATTTCTTGAGAAAATTCCAGTGCACAAAACCCTCTGGAAATTTTATGGAAGGTTAACCCCAAGGTAAGCAAGCTCCAGTTAAAATTTCATAAATTTTGGAGTTGATTTGATGCCTCAATTAAATCCTCAAAGTTTCAGTTCAAAAATCAAAACCAAATTGGTTTGCATTGTTCCTCGGTGCGAAGTCGACTCGGGCTCGAGCCAACCGACTCGGTCGAGTCAACTAACTGTACCGGCGTGGTCGATCGGGCGCGCGCTCTGGACCGTTGGATCTCAATCGGACGGCTCGCGTTCGTGTATGCATTCGACAACTCGGTTGCCCGGACGCGGCCGTTGATTTCAATCGGGCGTCGCCGTTCGCGGATGCCGTTTCAACGCGATCGTGCCCTCGCCTTGGATGCGAATCGGACGGTGCGCATCGTCGTCCTCCTCTCGCCGCCGCGCAAGGTCGCCGATGGCGAGCGAGCGTGCGTGTGCGGCGCCACGCCCACTCGCGCCTCGCCAACGGGTCTCGCATTTAATGCCCGCACCCACCGCCCGCTTAGTCGCCGCTCACCTACTCCCGCCGCCACGGCATCGCGGCGGCGAGAGAACCCGTGGTGAAGCAACGGCATTTTCTTGCTTCTCGAGCCTACTTAAGCTCCCGGTCACCCCTTCGGTTCCCTTTCCTCTCCCGAGCTCCTCTTGCATTCACTAAGCACGAGCGAGCCCATACAAACCAGCGCCCATTTCCTCCATTGCCGAGCTTGGAGCCCTCCGCCGACGGTGCTCCAGTGGTTCTTTGGCTCCCTTCTTGCCCCTGCACCTTCCTCTCACCTCGGTGGTGCTTAACCCCACTCCATTTCAGTTGCTTCAACGGAGCGCGGGATTTTGATTTCCCCACCCGCCGCGAGCATCCTTCTTCGTCTCCGGCACGGTGAGTGCTCCTTTTCTAATTCCTTTCTCGGGAGCTCTCGTGCTCCTAGAACCCATCGTGATGACGCGGCATGGTTGATTTTGCCCAGCCGCCTTCCTCGCGTCATCTTCCTCGGGTCCGCCGCGAGTTTCGTCGCCGGAGTCGCCCGACCGCCTCGCACCTCGCGCGCGCCGTAGCTCCTCGGTAGCCCCTAGATGCTCGACACCGCTTGAATGGTCCGCCGCGAGCTATTTGTCGCTTGTCGCCGTTGTCATTTTTCGTGCCGCGCCCGCCGCGCCGCCGCTCGTCCACCACCGTCGGTGTGGGTGGTACCGCAGGTGCGCAATGCTATTGCGCACCCATTCCTCGGCATTCACTCGCGCCATCGTGCCTTTGGTCGGCGTTGTGCGGCCGGTTTTCGGCGCGTTGTCGGACGACAACGCTATGGGAGCGACGTGGTCGGTCTTCGGCCGTTGGATCCGCAGATCAACGACCGAGCCTCCACGCCGCCCTTCGCTCCGCGTGAGAAGTGTTCGACCGTTCAATGTCGTCCGTTAGATCTGAGATCGACGGCTCTCATTCGCCCACGTCTCTGGGTGTTAGTGAAGTCCCGAAAGTGCTAAGTCCAGAAATCAGTATCACATTAGGGTCTTGTCATTTTCATATCTTTGTCATCTTAGCTCCAAATGAGATGATTCCAATTTTGTTAGCTTCCTTATAACTTGAACTTAAATATAAAAATAATTGTAGACCATGATCAAACTTGGAAAACCATTTTCAAAAATAGTAAACAAGTGAACATAATACTGTTTTTCAGAACTTTTAGCAAACTTGGAAAATGCATAACTTTTAATCTATAGATCATTTTTGTATGAATCCAATTGGATTAACTTCCCCTGATAGTGTATTTGCTAGGAAAATTGGTTTCACAAATTTTACTGTTTTTAGAAATCATAAGGATCATATTTTAGTTTAATACCTAAACAATTTAGACAAATCATAACTCTTTCATTATAACTCCAAATGACCTGAAATTTTATATGGGTTATCACTATACCAGTAGGAAGCCACCATAAAATTTCAGCTTTGAAATATTTCTAGAAAATATTTTTGCTACAGTGCTAATTATGGCCGAAAATAGGTTTTAGGGAATATCTTTTGCACCACAAATCCAAATTAGGTTTTTCCAGTTCCTATGTCTAAGTATATTCCAATTATACCTTGTGTATAATTTTCACGATTTGGATAATTTTTGCTTGCTCTTTTGTTTAAGTGTTGCTCGCCTTATTGGTTGTTTTCGCTCTTTCGCTTAGGATTCGATATTTGCGGTAACTCCCGAGAACGACCCTCCGCAACAATTTGAGCCACAACAAGCGTGCAAGCAGTTTGATCATTTCCCATTGATCCCATTACTTTTAAAGTCTAATATTTTGTTTAACTTCTATGTATGCATTGCTAATTTGTTGTTAAATTGATTAGTTAATCCTCTAGTTGCATAATCTGTAGGTAAATGATTATCCTTTACTACCGAGGCTAGGTTAATTGCTGTGATTAGAGTTCGTTGGATGAGCTCTTGTCACTTAGTAGATTACGAATGAATATTGCTTAGCCATGCCTAGTATCGGTAGTAATGGGCGATCATCGACTTAGTCGGTGATCTTGATCACACTAATGCTATTATTATTCCATTATGTCCAACCCTTGTGTTTTACCATTTTGCAAATCAAAAACTGAAAACAAAAATTATATCTTGACTTGGGCACAATGGTATGTTGGTGTGATCTGTTGGGCGTGATTGGAATGGTGCCTAAGTCCCCAAGGACCGAGTTACTTGTGTCACTAAGCCAAGCGCTTATTGCGTGCTAACCACACGAGGGGGATATGGAACCTCTCTTGACTAAGTACTTTGGGAGGTGTTAATTATGAGCTGGTCGGTGGGTGTGTTCTTGTGTGTGTGTTTTGGAGGGGAGCATTAGCAGACCGGTTAGGCTGTCTAATGTGTCCTTCTCCGTGGTTGCAGCTCTTAATTAGCATCGCCCATCTGAAAGCGTCTTGTTAGACTTAGCCATGCCTCGCATACCAAAGGAAGTGTGCTAACCGTGGCTGGTGGAAAGGCGGTCTATCGTGTGGGTACATTGGTACACCCCGCAGGTTAAAACTATTCGAATAGCCTCGCCCTAGGTTATGGACATGCTTGGTAAGGTCGCAAGAACTAGACTACAACCTTTTAAAAACTTAAACTTGACATGGGTGGTATGAAGGGTACTTCATGCTATTGTTGTGGTGGCTATGGGTTAGTCACTTCTAGGTTGGTGTTGTTCTCTATCTATTGTTATTATTGTCTCTCTTTATTTGAACAATAAAAGTTAATTGCAAACTTGCTTTGAATCTATTACCTTATTGCAAATGGAAACTTGCTTTATGTCAAAACAAGTCCAGAGCCTCATCCACTTAAATAAAGCTTGCATGTAGTTAATTATAGTTCTGTTATCTCACACGTTAGTCTTATGAGTACAAAAACAAGTTTTGTACTCATCCGCTTGCTTAATATTAATTGTTGCAGAGGAAGAAGGTGAGCCCCAAGGGCCTCACTTTTGTGAGAATGTTTTGCGCTGTTTGGGACGATTAGCTTGGCGGTCCGGTTGGTTGCCTTGTGGGTAAAGGCACACCGATTGGCTTTTGTTTATCGCCATCTTATGGCCATTTTGCTTCCGCTGTGTATTTACTTATCTTTATGACTTTTGGCCGGTCGGCCTCTCCTTTGTAATAACTCTCTTTATATTATCTATGTCTTTCAGTTGTTGCTTTTGCTTCGGCTCTATGTGTATGAATGAAATTGATGCATGATTTTGTAACGGGGTGTGTATACTGCAATTCTGGGAAGTATACATATCTCGAGGCTTGGTTTATTTGATTTGTACTGTTAGGACCAAGTGGATGGTTAAACAGTACAAGCCGAATAAACCGGGGTCCTCACAGAGTACCTCCATGAGTTCAACCATTTGGCGAGGTACGCTCCTGCTGAGGTGGCCGCTGATGAGGCCAAGCAGGAGAAGTTCATGGAGGGTTTATCTGAGGAGCTTCAGGACAAGCTCTCTATTGTGGACTTCCCCGACTTCCAGACCTTGGTGGACAAGGCCATCATCGCCGAGCACAAGGCGAGAACGCTGGGCGAGTCCCACAAGCGCAAGTGGGAGGCAATCCTGGCAGCCCAAGGCTAAAACCACAAGCTAACCCTCTCATCATCTACTATCATCAAATATAACAATCTTAAAGGCAACCCATAAGTATTCATACCCATTTCACATCAGAAATGATCAAAGCAATACAATGTAAATGTAAATGCAATGCTTGACCCATCCCCAACTTATCGTGTACAGTGTGTCAATTTAACAATTTATTTACCACGGACCTCATCGCTCGCTCGATACCAACTGTAACACCCCAACTCTCAAAGAGCCCGAATGCTACCGGAATTAAACTATTCTAGCACAAATATAAATTTTCGCAGAGTCACCTTTGTTTAATCAGCTAAAGCGAGAGTTCAATACGATCACATGGCATAAACAAAATTCTCATAATCAAATTATCCCAAACATGCATGATTATCAAATGAACCAACCAAGGCTAGCAACCTCATTATTACAACTAAACAGTTGAATTCAACCACACCATCCATGGGTGTTAATCAACAGCTTATTTAATTCTAAATTGGGACTACAAAGAAACGCCTTAAGAGTGTGATATAGTGAGTGTATCCAACATCTACTCCTCCCATGCATGTCGTTCCTGCCTCGATACCTAAAACACATTAAAGCAAGGGTGAGCCTAAAGACTCAGCAAGTATCAACAAGGCCATAAACAAGAACACAAACACAAAGATCGATGATCCTCAATTAACATCACACTAAACATAGCCACTTAACTCATGATATGCAACCAATGCAATGCTCCTTTGAACTTTATCTCTTTCGCATTTTATCGTGTAATGCGGGTATACAACCGTCAGCAGATATACCCTTGCCCGTGCCCTCCGCACAGGACCAATAGCCTATACACCACATGTATAGGGACCTTGCCCATCATCTTAATGATGGGGACCTCTTTGTTCATTAGCCCACATTCCGCGAATGTGGGGACCTCAAGCCCGCCATCTACATGACGGGACTCAATCAGTATGTGCTTGGTCACCACGTGACCAAGGCACTTGTATGCTCTCAACATGCATATGCACCATGATAACATTTTCATATGCAGAATACAACATATTCTCATTGGCACGGAAGCAATAACAACATGCGGAAGAACTTTTAACCATAACTAGCAATCATCAAGATAAACAAGAACTCATCTCATAAATGTGCATGCATGGCTATACGATCAAGATACACCACAATCACATCATGCAAGCATACATATATTATAGCCCGAATACTTGCCTCAACCGTGCGAGAACGGTGGACGCGACGAGGGTGCTGCCCCTGGGACCACGCTCCCATTTGAATATTAAGATAACCCAATCTAAGACCAACATACTGAACCAAGAGCAAAAGAACAACACAAATGAACTTGCTAAACCCCCCAAGTGTTTCCCAACTTCCAATTTCTAACGATTGGTTTGGCGCACCCTGTGAACAATCAAATTATAAAATACATAACTTTCTGCTCAGGCGTCCAACTAAGATGTTCTTGGACTTTCTGAAAAGGTAATTAAATTATCTAAATAAACCTAGTTGGGGAGCCCTTCTGATTCTGCCCTTAACTGCCCCTAGCAAATCAATCTTTCAGACATCAGAATTCACGTCGGGTTCTCTGGACAGTACGCTAAAACCACCATAACTTTTGCTACGAAAGTCCAAATCTTGCGTTCTTTATCTCTATGAAAAGGTATGGAAATTACCTACATTTTTCGTTATATTGAGATCCTCTGATTTCGTCTTTAACTAACAGTTTAACTCAGTTTTCTACAGACTGTCAGGATGTTAACAGATTAACCAGACAGCGGCACTAAACAATTCATAACTTTGTAACCGTTAATCGGATTTGGGCGTTCTTGGCGGACATTGAAAGCTAAGAACAAGACCTACATAACTCTAGGAGATCAAAACTCCTAATTCGGCCTCTAAACACATGAAACTGACCGCGCAATAATCTGGACAGAACGCGATCTATTAAACCGACGCAAATCAATCTACCAAACAACATCAACCGCAACTACTACGCATCAACCAACGAAGAACACGCGACGTTACCCTTGTAGAATCGCAGCAAGATGATGAACTCTCCCCGCGAAGTTGATCTCCTCTCCTTTCTTCACTTGATCTGCAGTAGGGAGCACCGACGGCGAGGAAGGGAGGCACCAATGGAGGGGGGCACCACCATGGAGGAGAAGTGTGCTACAAGAGCCATGCTACAGTGCGGTGGCACTGTAGCTACAGTACGTCTAGGGTTTTCCCCCTTCCTTTTATTGGTGGCTGACCCCTCATGGGCCTCCTGGGCCAAGGCCCGAGGCCCAAGTTGCCGAAAAACTGCAGAAAGCCCCCTTTTTTATGTTTAATTTCTCTTTTGAACCCTTTCTTTCGTAGAATAAATCGGAGTATTACATTAAAACCCCTCTTTCTCCTGTTCAATCGCTTTGCTAAAAGAAATATTCTCCCAATTTTAATTATTCTCTCCCGATTTAATTATTCTCTCCCGATTTAATTTTTGGGGTATTACAACATCCTTGACCTTACTAGGGTTGATGGCTACTCCTTCAGCGGACAAAACATGCCCCAAGAAGGTCACTTTCTTCATCCAAAATTCAGATTTGTTGAACTTGGCATAGAGATGCTGATCTCTAAGCTTGTTTAGGACCAAGCGAAGGTGCTCTTCATGCTCTTCTTCGCTCTTAGAGTACACTAGAATATTGTCAATAAAGACAATGATGAATTTATCTAGATATTCTATGAATACTTTATTCATCAAGTTCATGAAGTAAGTAGGGGCATTGGTCAATCCAAATGACATGACCGTATACTAAAAAAGCCCATAACGGGTTGAGAAGGTGTCTTGGGTATATCCTCTTAGCGAATCTTCAACTGATGGTATCCGACCTCAAATCTATCTTGAGAACACTGCTCCTTTCAACCGGTCAAACAGATCATCAATCCCGGCAGAGGGTACTTGTTTTTTATGGTGACTTCATTGAGAGAGCGGTAGTCCACACACATCCACTGAGTACCATCTTTCTTGGCAACAAAGATCACTAGAGCTCCCCAAGGTGAGGAACTCGGTCTGACAAAACCTTTCTCTTGCATCTCTTCAATCTACTTCTTCAGCTCAACCAGGTCGTCTACAGGCAGACGGTAAGGTCTCTTGAAGATTGGAGCAGTCCCAAGGACTAGGTTGATGATAAACTCCAAGTCTATGTATGATGGTATTCCAGGTAGCTCATCCGGGAAGACGTCTGGGAACTCCCTGACCACTGCCACTCTTCTAGTGACACAGCCTTGACACTGCAAACCACTGCACTTTTAGCCTTCTCTGAGGAGACTTCAAACTTCACTTTAACTTCCACTGGACTGACCAAGGTGATGTTTCTACCACCACAATCCAAGACTGCTTGGTGACCCACAAGCCAATCCATGCCCAAAATCACATCTAAAGACTAGGTGTCGATGATGATTAGGTTGGCCAGAAACTCTACTCCTTCTACGATCACCTTAACTTATGGACAACCCTGATTCGCACTTAACTCCGAACCGGGGGATTGAATCAACAAGGCGGTTTTAAGATCCAAAACCTTCAGCTGGTGCTTTGCAGCAAAAAAAACTCGAGAAACAAACGAATGCGAAGCTCCAGAATCAAACAAAATAGAAGCTGGTGCTGAATTCACAAGGAACATACCCAACACGACGTCCGAGGCTATCTAGGCCTCCTCAACAGTGACATGATTCACATGGCCTCTTCCATACGTCTGTGGGGTCTTGGATGGTGCAGCTGGAGTTTGGGGAGCTCCATGACCTACTCCTGGCACGAGAGTTTTGGTGGGATTGGCTCCCATGCTGAATCGGACTGGAGCTAGACCTTGCCTTAAGGGACAGTTGCTAGCGTAGTGTCCCAATTGATGGCAATTAAAATAAGTGATTCCCGCGGTTGGGTTATCGCTTCTGGGAGGTTGGTTAACTGTGTCGCTGTTGGGGCCAGGGTTGTGTGAACTTGAAGTTGTCGGGCAAGGTGCTGCTGGAGAGGTCTTGAAGGTGACTAGAGGTGAAACGCAGGCGGTGCCGGCACCGGTCCTAGTTCTCTGTGGATATCCTTGATGAGCTCCAGTCGCGCCATCTTCCTCTTGTAAGACTCTGAAAGCTCACAGCGAGATTATTCTATGAGCAAGGTCTTGTTCACTAACTACTGGAAATCTGTGTAATCGTTGCTAATAACTTGAACCTTCAAGCTTGAGTTAAGTCCTCGCTTGAACCGCTTCTGTCGAGCATCATCTGTGGCAACGTCTTCTGGAGCATACCGAGAAAGTTGAGTGAACTTATTGAGGTATTCACTCACTGTCATGCTTCCTTGCTTCAGGTCACGAAACTCGTTCTTCTTCATTTCCACCTTCCCATCAGGTATATGGGAGTGGCGGAAAGCTTCAAAAAACTCAGCCCATGTGATGTTCTGGTGGTTCTCATGGGTAGCACAATAGTTCTCCCACCACTCTATGGCGGTGCCTTCAAGATGGTGCGTGGCATAGAGCACTTTCTCACGGTCGTTACACCGGGTAATGGCCAGCTTCTTTTCGATTGAGCGTAGCCAGTCATCAGTGTCCATCGGCTCGGAGGAGCTAGAGAACGTTGGTGGACAGGTCCTCAGAAATTCGTCCAGCCTTGATTGAGGGTAAGCTGGAGGCGGTGGCGGCACAGCGGCTGCTTGGTTGCTCTGGTTCAGTGTTGCGATCAAAGCTGCCGTGGTCTAGTTCTGCTGGGCTATCATTTGATTCATGTTCTGCATCATTACATTCATTAGCTGAGCTTGGGCTGCCATAAACTAACCCAAACCCTGGTCTACTGAGGCTGCTGGAGGAGGCGGGGATGGTGATGTGAAAGGCTCCACTGGCTCATCCTGACTTGCCGAGTGACAGGTCTGAACCATCTTCACAAACCATCCCAAGTTTAACAGATAAGGAGAAGAAAGCACACTAGACAAGAGGGAAAAGCACAAAAGACGAGTAAGAGCAAGGGAGAAAGATGGAACATCCTAATCAGAGAAAAGTAGGTTAAACCCAAAAGGACAGATAGCTGGAAAGCTAAAAGAAGCAATAACTCCAACAGGGGGGGTCCTAAAACACAGACTAAACGGTACCAAACTGAGGAGGACCACTCCTAACTTAACTTATGTGGGCGGACGACTTAAAGCGAATAGCAGATCTTGAATCTTCCAGGGCACCCAGTGCTTGATCGCGAAGGGCTCGATACTAAAGAGATTACAGAGGTAAGGAGGTCAACTTGATTTCCAAAAACAAGGTGTCAGATGAGGGTAGCAAACCAGAACCTGAGAACTAGACGAGAATAGAACAGGACTAGATGAGAAAAGATGGGGATAAGGTTAGAGAAGAATGGAATGGGGTGAGGACAGAATATACTAAGATGAGAAAGGAATATCTACTCAAGTTAGACAGTTTGTTTGATTTAGAAAATAACTTTTAAGATTCTTGGCTAAAACAACCATGCTAGCTAAGGTTACGTCCTACAGTCAATATGGATCTGATACCACTGCTGTTGGGACCCCAAGTAATGCAACCCTAGGACCCTTTGTGCTTTCCGAACTAGTCCCAAGATCAGTCGCTAGCTCGCACAGTTACAACATAGGTGAAATCATATCCATACAACAAACTTAGAGATAAAGTAGACAAATTAATATTAACAGCAAAAGACCTTATGGCCAAGGTTGTACAAGGTCTGCCGCATGGGCTTACAGCAAAATAAAACTTGCAGCGGAACATTACAAAACGCGGGAGCCAGTCGACAAGCCCATAGGCTATCGAGTGGAGGACGTCCCCTAGTCGGCAAAGTCTTCAACAAAGTCCCCTTCACAGTGCTCGGGGCACCCAGGGTCCTCTTCGGCTACTGCTCAACCAAAGGGCAAAAGCCGTGAGTACTTTGAATGTACTGAGCAAGTCATAGGGAAAATTTATGCAAATAGTATTTATGTGAGGCTTGACAAGGATAGCTGCAAGGTTAGTTTGCGTAGCTACATTTACAGAAAATACAGAAGTAGATTGCAAATCACAAGTTGAAAGACAAAACATAAGTAAATTGTTTCTTAGAAAACAGCTCGTGGACACCCTGCCCACTTCACCAACCTCTCATGGTCACCCTGGCCACTGCCCAGACCACCCTGGTCCGACCACGACCACTTGCTTTTAAGAAAAATACTACCCCTTGTGGGATATCACCGGGCATTGTCCATAACCGGGGACACATCTATTCGCATAGATTTACACTCTACAGAGGTTGTACAACTTTATTGTGAGACCCAGGTTTATTAAGCTTGTAATACTTAGCCTTCCACTGGCTCTAGCATCACAAACAAAATAACCCGTGCCTCGATGGACATGTGCTTCCCAGAAATGCAGCACATATACATCATTACAAAAGCATGCATCAATTCCATACATCACAAAATCACAAGTCTAGGAAACGACATACAAAGTATAAAGTTATTACACCGGGACGCATAAAGCAAGCTTCATTTGCAATAATGTAACAGATTGAAGGCAAATTAACAAATCAGTTTTTAATCATTAACAGCGAGTAACAGTACATACAAGTAACCACCTGGAGGTGACTAACCCAATAGCCACCACAACATAGCACGAATCTCCGATTCGTACCACCCATCAAGTTTTAATTAAAATGTTGTAGTCTATTTCTCACGGGGCGTATCCGAGCGTGTCCATAACCTAGGACGAGGCTATTCGAATAGTTTAAATCCCTGTAGGGGGTACCAATGTACCCACACTTCAGACCGCTTTTAAGCCACAAGATTAGCACACTTCCAAAGGTATGCCGGCACGGCTAAGTCCTACGAGATATTTCCAATATTATGTATCAACTACGAGCCGCTCGTATGGATAGAAACCCATACGCTTACATTGTAAAGACGAAAAGACAACTACCCCTCAGGGTAAAGCTTTTCGGACAACTACAATGCTCCCAACACATGATCATCTCTTTTTACCTCAACACAACACACACACGTCCTCCTGCGACTCGTAGTCAACACACGCCAAAGTACTAAGTCAAGAGAGGTCCCATACCCTCTAGTGTGGTTAGCACGCAAGAATGCTCAGAACGATGGCGCAAGTAACTCGGTCCTTAAATGACTAGGGCACCATCCCAATCACACCCAAAATCACACCATCTTACCAATGTGCCCAAGTCCAAATCATTTTGTTTTCATTTTTAGTTTTCGCAATTTAAACATAGCACAAAACTGAAATATAGAATCATAATAAGTAGCTGTGTGATCAAGGTTATCGACAAGTCGATAACCGCCCATTTCTACCAACAGCTAAGCATGGCTAAGCACATCCACTCGAAAACTACTAAGTGACAAGGGTTCATCCAACGAACCCAAAATCACAACAAATAACCCTAGGCTCAGTAGTAAAGAATAAACATTTTCCTACTGATAATGCATCTAATGGGTCAACTATCGACAATAGTTAAAACAAGATAGCAATGCATACATAGAATTTGCAAACAACATATTAGAATTTAAAAATAATAGGAACAATATGATCAAATGATGCTACATATGCTTGCCTTGCTGTAGGGCAGAGTCTGGCTGCTGTGGATCAGATTCAAGATCAACAATCTCTTCGGAACCTAACGCGAAAAAGCGATAAAACCAATAAGAACGAAGAACACCAAACAAAACTCAACAGAAAAATCCATCCAAATCTTATGAAATTTATACAGCAGCAAGGTTATGATTTTAAATGAATTTAGAAACAAGAATCAGGTCATTTGGACAAATTATGAAAAATTTATGGCTAAAACAATTTCCCTCGGCCTATTAATTCACTAAATTAATTACTGGTACTGTTCATGGCACAAATTTCCAGAATGACCTAGAGTCTGAAATTTTTATGATAGGTAGTTTATGATATTCTAAGAACAACAAAGTTGAGTTTACTCAATTTGGAGTTAAAACGAATTAATTATGATTTTTCTAAGTTGTAAACCTAGCACAAATCAATTTTCAGAAATAAAACCATGAGCAAAACCTATTTCATATTAAAGTATGCTAACAGAGGAATTTAACAAGATTGAGTTTGCACAATTTGGAGTTATACAGAAAAAGATATGCATTTTACAAGGTTTAATTCAATTTCTGGAATATTCTAAAATGGCTGAAATCAAGTTAACAATGTTTATAAAATTTTCTGTTACAGAAACATGTCTAAAAGCATTTTTAGATTAAACTTTAGTGAAATAAGAGTTTAATACAGTTGGAACCACCTAAAAAGGAGTTAAAATGAATTAGTTATGAGTTTCTAAAGTTTTAATACAATTTTCAGTTGATAAATAAAGCCTTACCGAAATATAATCAAACTTATCAAAAATAAATCGACGAGGACGAACGTGGGCTTTTGATTCGGGATCCAACGGCCCACGCGCTCCGCACACAACGCACGCGCGCGATCGAAAAAGAGGTTCACCATTGGATCTAGATCCAACGGTCCACGTGGATTGGGACGTTCGGGGACCCGAATGACCCAATCAATCTCGACCGCAGATCAAAGGATGGAGGGCTCAGGGCGCTGAGCGCTCCGGGTGACCCGAACGGCCCAATCAATCTCAGCTACAGATCGCGAGATGGACTATCCAAATATGGTTGGGAACTCCGTGGTCCGATCGCCACTCGATCTAGACCGTTGATCTAGATCTGACGGTCCCAAGCGACTTTGAACGTTTGGGGACCCGAAAGTCTCCGAAGATCTGGGCCGTTGATCTCAAGATCGGCGGTCCAAGATCAGCGCAAATAACACATGTGGGTTTTAAGTGCACATAGAGGTTTAAATGCGCGGGCCCACATGTAAGCGATACAGAAGGTGATTTAGGACAGCTATTAAATACTAAAATCCAATGATTAGTGATGATTAGCATTTAATGTGTCCTAAAGATTTCGCACCGAGGGGGGGTTTTAAGTGGACGAGGGCCCACATGACAGTGACTCACGGAGTCATTTCCGACAGCCAATTAATGCTAATCACTAATTATCAATGATTAAGCATTAATGATGTCCTAAAGCGTTGAATAGAGCTGATGGGGTGGTTTAAGTGGTTGGGCCCACCAGTCAGTGGCACATACGCAACGTTAAGACAACCATTTATTACTAAACCATAATTAGCAATGATTAACAATAATTAGTCATTAATGGTGTCCTAACGACAACGGCACAGAGGGAGGTTTTCGTCCGGCAAAACCCGAGCGAAAAGAGGGGCTCATCGCCGGCGGCTCCGGCCACGGCGGCGCCTAGAAAGTGCCAAAATGGGTTTGCAAGAGCCTTGCGGACCCGATGGTGATGACCTCGCCGGCGGTAATGGTCCACAACGCCGATGAGCCGGAAAAAGGAACGGTGACAACTAAGGCCGAAAACAAAAATGGCTCAAAAAGCTCCGCATTGTCCAAAGAAGCGGGTGCCATGGCTTTTAGGGACTAATAAGAAGCTACCTCAACCAAGATGAGCTTCAAAGATGGCCGGAGGAGCTTAGACAGCAGAGAATCCCGTTGGAGTTGGTGAAGATGAAGTGAAGAATGGTGATCTGGGCCAAATGAGTGAAACCAGATAAACACTAAAGCTTCATTATAGCTCAAGGAGGCTCCAAAAGCAAGTAATTGCCAAATGAACCACTTACCGGAGCTGGAGAAGAAAAGGGGTGAATCCAGCCGAAAAGATCCAAACTTAAAATTGAGTGATTCCTGTCAATGAAACCCAAAATTAAGTTAGGAGAAATGATTAGGGCATTAGGGGGCTCAAAAGGGTACAAAAAGATTTGAAGAAGAACCACTAGAGCACCAAGATCCACAATAGAGCTCCACGGGTTAACAATGGCGATTTGGGGATTTCAGTGGTTTTGAGCCTAAGGAATGAAGAAGGAGCTAGGGGTGGTGTAAAGGAACACCAGGAGGGGTTTTGGGGAGCTTTATATAGCTAGACAATCTAGGGTTTGGGCAGAAACGAGCTCCTCGGGTGAGCTCGGTTCATGGTGCAGCCATGGACCAAGAAATGATGGGGGCAAGTGAAGACCAGAACATGGGAGCCGAAAGCCTGGGGCGCATTTAATGCGAAGAGCCATTGACGTGCGAGGGGATGGGGCACTACCCACTCCTACTCCCTACCATGGTGCGCACGCTGGTACGGGAGCCAGAGGAAGAAGAAGAACAGAGAAAAGCCAGGGCGATTTTGGGCAGTCCGATTTTAATCCAACAGCCAAGATCGCTCAAAGCTCCTGAGGTTTAAAACAAAAGAGGAGATCGTGAGCGTTGGATCTTAATCCAACAGCTCAGAACGAGGCGGCTAGGTCCAACCGATTCAAATGACTTGGGCTCGGGTTTGACTCGAGCCCGAGTCTGATTCACACCCGAGTTTGAGTTTAGAGTTTTAAATTGAGTTGGACTTTGGGGATTTATTTGGGGTAGCAAAACAACTCCAAAAATTCTGAAATTTTTACAGGAGCTTTCTAACTTAGATATTAACCTTGTATAAAATTTTTAGAGGTTTTTATGCAGTACATAATTCTCCAAAAATTCTACAAGGTTCTGGAATAAGGTTTTGCCTGAAAGTCAAACAGGTTTGACTGCCCCCAAAAGCATTCAAACAATTTCCAAAAATTGTGAAATCCTTCAGAGGGGTCACACACCAACCCTAGAACTTAGGAAAAATATTTCTAGGAGATGATTATAAGTTTTGACAAGATTGTTTTTGGAAGACAAGGTTTGGATCAAAAAGGCTTGTGACTTTGTATTTCCATAATTCTTGTACAAGATCTTTTCAAGGCATACAAGAAATACAAGATGTAACAAAAAGTTTTTAATTTCTACACATTTTCTTACATTTGAAACACAAGCCAAAACTTAGGATGTTACATTTACCCACAAGAGATAATCATCTTATACCGCCCACTCACACACTTCCGAGGTGTGCGACTAAGAGATTATCACAAGGCTCTTTAAAGCTCTGTTAGACTCGGTTATGCCTACTAAGGTTTTGCCTTCTGACCCTCTTGCGCCCTGTGAATCAAAGCACACACCACCACGCATGTAACCGACTCATAATATTGCTAAATAGTTTGCCAGGCCCACCCCATAAATAGACTTGTGGCTACACGGTATGGCCCAGATCAATGGCATACAAAGTTAAGTCCTTAGTGGTTACTCAAGCGAGACATCCTCATCCCAATGTGCGTATAGCACCCCCTTTACTGCACGATCACTCGTCCAAGTATGCAAGCATTTTTTGTTCAACCAGCCAAAGGACCACTCTAGTCCTAGCGCAACAACTTTTATCAAAAGTGACGTTACCACCGTTCTATAGCTCATTAGTCAAGGTTAACATTGAAGAATCATGAGATCGAGACCATCGCATATCTAAAGCATGACTAAGCATAAAACGCACCCAAGGTTGGTACTACAACGATGTCCAACCAGGAAACCCATTCTACAGATGTCCAAGGGTACATGTCAACATGTTATTCACAATTATTCAAGGAGTCATAATGTCAAGTGGGTGATTAACTACTCCCTAAACTATTTTTATACAACTAGCCATGCATGTTTATATCAAAACAAGGTACTTTTATGAAAAACGGGTTCAACATGATTAAAGGTCTATGACATGCCTTCGATAAAGATTAGAGCTGCTTCGGTAGAGGTCGTCCGGTCCAGGAACTCTTCGGAGAAGCCAAATTCTACATGTTCAAAAAGAGCCAAATAAGCAAGTAGAGAAACTCCAAATAAAGACCAAAGAACCTACCAAAACCAAAGCTAAAACAAAGGTACAGAGTTCACATGAAGATAGAAATTGGAATCACTCGAGTGGGAGCTTGATCGGTTGAGGTTGAGGAAGGAAAAGGGAGAGTGCTGAGAGGTAAGCAACAAGGAAGAACAAAAGGGTGCCCAGGGGCCTTATATAGGCGAGAAGAAGTACAAGGAGGGAGGCCGACGTAGGTGTGCAACGGGTGCAATAGAGGACGCCGCATTTAATGCGCATGATGGGGGCAGGTGAAGGAGGGAATGGAGGCAAGTAAGGGAGGAGACTAGAGGGGAAAACAAGTACCGTAGAAGCGACAACATTTAATGAGCGGAGACTTTCGTGGCAGCAGTGACTCAACGGGAGGAAGAAGAAGGTGAGCAGGACCTGCCAGGTGGGGCTAGCCAAACTCAGGAGGGTGGTCCAACCAAAGGGGTGGTCTTTGCAAAAAGACCAAGAGGGTGGTCTTTACAAAAAGACCAAGAGGGTGATCATGACCCACAGGGAGGTCTTGACCAAGAGGACGGTCTTTGCAAAAAGACCAAGGGGGTGGTCGTGCCCCACAGGGAGGTCTTGGAGGAGGAGGTCCTAAGGACAAAGAGATCCTGAGGAGGAGTTGGTGGAGGTCCTAAGGACAAAGAGGTCATGAGGAGGAGGAGGAGGAGATACTGAGGACAAAGTGGTCCTGAGGAGGAGGAGAAGGTCCTGAGGACAACGAGGTCCTAAGGAGGAGGAGGTCCTGAGGACAAAGAGCGAACAGAGAAGAGGCAAACTTGAAAACTAGCGAACTCCAACAACGTAGGATAAACCGATTCGAAGTGATTGAAGTTCTTTTAATTCACATTAAATCTCCAGATTCCCAAAATCTCCAGGTTAAGCTTGAGCAATTAACAAAACCAAATGGTTAATTTTTAAACTCAAAAATTTAAACAGGTCCAGAAAAATGGGGATGTTACATTTTAGTACTTCCGATCAGGAAGAAGCAATACGAGCAAGCTGGTCTACGAGGAAATTATCCTTTCGAGGGATGAATTGTACCTCGAAGTCGAAAAAATGATTTTCAAGCTTACAAACTTCCGATAAGTACTGAGACATGGTCGGGTTAGAGCACTGGTGCTCTTTTCCGACCTAATTCACGACTAGTTATGAGTCTCCTCTCACGAGTAGTCAACGAATTGCGAGCGCTTTCGCAGCCCGTATGTCAGCCATCAAACATTCGTATTCTTCCACATTGTTAGTGGCCTGAAAGTTTAATCGGATATCATACTTTAAGGTCTCTCCGATAGGAGATTTCAGGACCACCCCAGCCCCGAGCCACTTAAAGTAAGAGAACCATCAAAGTACATCATCCACTGGTTGTGGGAATCGTACTATGGATCCTGAATAGGTTCAGTATTTGTCCATTCAGTGATAAAGTCTGCCAAGATCTGAGATTTAATGGTTGTTCAGGACACGAAATGGAGGTCGAACTTCCCAAGTTCTACCGACTATTTTTCCATGTGCCCTGTTGCTTCCCTGTTCTGGAGGACCACTCCTAAGGGAAACTCAGACAACACAATTATCTTGTGAGCCTAAAAATAATACCGCAGTTTTCTCGAAGACATAAGGATGACATATAGAAGTTTTTAGACCTGAGGGTAGAGCTCCTTAGGCTCGTGTAAAACTTCACTTACGTAGTTGTAACATCCCAAAATTTGCTTTCTTTAAAATTTAATTTCAACTTAATTATTTAAAATCGTCTGGATTTTATTTGGATCTTATTTGTATTTTTGTGTATTACTGGAAGAAAATCTCAAATTCCAAAACTCCATTTCCAATCTATATTTCAAATTCAAATCTCCAGAAAAATATTCGTTCCAATCTCTTGGCCTAATTTATTTATTTTTGCCCTTCTCTATCTTTTTCTAAATAAAAAATAAAAAAAATCAGATTTTCCATTTCGGTCACACATCCAAGATTTCTCCCAAGCAAACCTCACTTAGCCCTAAAGCTTTACGCGCGCTTGTGTTACCAGTAGGCCATTTGGTTTACGTTGGTAGTACACTCCTTCCATCCTTTTATATCTTATTTTTTTCTCTCTCCCAAATAGTTTTCCTTCCGAGAGCATTCTTCCCATTTTCTTTGTTGCTAGCAACCGAAGCTTCATCCACCATTAATGGCTTAATGGCTGCACTTCCTTCTCTCTTTTCTTCTCATTTAAAGCTTTCAATTCGAAACCGTTTGCAGCATTAAGTCCATAATAACTCTCCCACGTTACCATTTTTTTCAATTGCGCAGTCCATCAAGTGCAACCACTGTCCACTGTCGTTCTTACGTTTTCATATTGAACCGACATTACTGTCATCACTCTTTCTTTCATTTCTTTGCACACGAAGCATCAAAATTGATTCCATCTGAAGTGAAACGTTCCCACTAACCTCACCCACGTTACCATGTCATCAATTGCTGCCACCTCCACTCCTTGCATTCAATTTTCTATTTCTCCATTTACACCAAAAACTGAAGCTTTTATTTTTCTCCAAACGTTTCATGACGATTGGAGCACCACCTTCACCCTTTAAGAGGAGCGTCGTGTGTTCCTGGTTTTCATGTTCCATTCACCTCAAACCAAACTCCCTCTCTCACCCTCTATTCGCCAGTGCCGTCTCTAGAAACGCCGCCACCAACGACCGTGCGCCCCGAACGCCGTTGCCGCTGCCTCTCTCCGTCTCTGGCACCGCTGCCACCACCATTGGATAAAGGACATCGCCGAGGTTCCATTTTGCCCATTCACTAGTCACCCCATCACTTGCTTTGCCAACACCATTGCCATGCACTGAACTTCTTTGTTCGGCATGAACAGTGTTCTATGAACAGTGCGATTTCTTGTTTTTCATCATTTTTGCTATATCAAACTTCCAAACACTCGTTCTCTTTCATACGAACTCCAAATCCATTTATTCTTATTCTCAAATTCATCTAAATTCATTGTCTACCTTTTAGTATTTATTTTGTATTTTTTTGGATTTTATTTTATTTTCTGTTATTTATTTATCTCGTTTTGCGTGTATAGAGTCCGACGTTTCCGAAACCTTCCAGGAGCATTCTGCTGAAGCATCTGCAAATTTCAACAAGGCAAGTCGTAGACCTTTGATCATTTTGTACCCATTTTATAAAATTATATTGTTTTGTATCAACATGCATTGCTAAGTTTATAATAAAGGCTTTGAGAATAGTTAAACACCTATTTGTGAAGATGACTCCTTGAATAATTGTGAATGACATGTTGACATGTACCCTTGGATATCATAGGCTGGGTTAATTTTAGTTGGACATATTTTTATTACCAATATGGGTATCGTATTATGCTTAGTCATGATTTAGTTGTACAATAATTTCCTTCACCATGTAAATCATGAAAATTTGACTTAATGATATATGGAACTGTGGCGTGACCACTATTATTAAAATTTGTTGTGCCATGGCAAGGGTTGTCATTTGGTCGGGTTTGAACCAAAAATGATTTCATACTCAGGCGATTGATCGTGCAGTAAAGGGGATGATTTGGGATGAGGTTGACTCGCCTGAGTAGACACTAAGGACTTAACTTTGTGTGTCATTGATCTAGGCCATACCGTACAACCACATGTCCAGGATGGGGTGGACCTGGCTGAATAATTAGCAATATTTTGATTTGGTTCTGTTTGGGTTGATAAGCGGCGCAAGAGGGGGCCCAGAATGGCGAATCCTTAGCGAGCAGAACTGGGTCAAAATAGAGCTTTGTAAAAGCCTTGTGATAATCACTTAGTCACACGCCTTCGGAAGCGTGTTATTTTTGACATTATAAGATGATTATCTCTTGTGGGTCAAGCTGTACAACCTCTGTAGAGTGTTAAAAACTATTCAAATAGTCGTGTCCTCGGTTATGGACAATGCCTGGTGATTTCACACGAGGGTTAGTTTTTCATAAAATTGTTAGAATGGGTTGGATGGATGGATTAGTTGGTTTTGGTTTTTAGTTCGGAAGTGAACAGGGTTGTTAACTAGCTGTTTTAAAGAACTTGTTTACTTATGTATTTAATCTTTTAAATTATGCTTTTCAATCAATTTATTGTATTTACTGTCAATATTGCTTTCTGCAAAATAGCCATAAAGCTATGCTTGTCAAGCCTTGCATGAATATTACTTGCATATATTTCCCTACGACTTGCTGAGTACCTTCAATGTACTCACGGCTTTATGCCCTCTGGTTGATCAGTTGCCGAAGAAGACCCAGGGAACACTGAGTTCTATGAGGAGTACTTCGAAGACTATGCGAACTAGGGTGCGCTCTCCACTCGATTGCCTGTGGGCATGTCGGATGGCTACCACAAGAGTTTCTTCCACCGCAAGTTTATTATTCATTGTTAAAGCTGCGTGGCAATAATTGTAAAACCTTGACCATAAGGTTCGTTGTTACTTTTTAATAAAATTTGGCTTATTCTTAGCTATTTCGTTGTATGGATATGATTTCATCAATGTTGACACTGTGTGAGCTAGCTACTGATCTTGGGACTAGTTCAGAATACACAGAGGGTCCGGATTTGCAGATTTGGGTCCCGACAGTAGTAAACTGGTCATTGTACGTTTTTGTGTTCTACGACCAGTACTGCGCTCACTGCCTGTGGTGTGGTAGCTAGATAAATTAAGAACGTCTCTTCTGGTTTTGGAGAAACCAGAACAGGAGCACTCGTAAGATACCTCTTAACATCCTCAAAGGCAGCATTTGCCTCTTTTGACCACTCGAAACCCTCGTGTTTCCCTAGAAGTTTGAAGAAAGGTAGTCCTTTTTCTCCCAAACGTGTAATGAAACGACTTAAAGTCGCCATGCATCCTGTGAGTTTCTGGACTTCTTTCCTCGTGGTTGGAGGGTGTAACATCCCCATTTTGGCTTGTGTTTCAAATGTAAGAAATTGAGGGTAAATTAAAACTTTTCTTACATCCTTGTGCTTTTGAACTTTTCTGAAAATTCTTGTAAAAAGAATTTTGGAAAATTCAAAATCAAAAGCCTCATTTATCAAGTCAACAACCTCCTTGGTCAAATCTTTTGTTAAACCCTTGGAAATAATTTTCCTTGGTTCTAGGGTTGCTTGGTAACACCTCTGAATTATTTCATAATTTTTAGAAATTATTTGAAATATTTTAGAGGCAAGTCAAACCTTGGTCAAACCTCTGTTTTAACCTTCTGGAAATTTTTGGGAAAATTTCAGTGCACAAAAATCTCTGGAAATTTTATGGAAGGTTACCCCTAAGGTCAGGAAGCTCCAGTTAAAATTTCATAAATTTTGGAGTTGATTTGATGCCTCAATTAAATCCCCAAAGTTTCAGTTCAAAAATCAAACCCTAAGCGGTTTTCATTGTTCTCTGGTGCGAGTCGGACTGGGCTCGAGTCACTTGACTCGACCGAGCCAACTAATCGCACTCCGGCGGTCGAGCGCGCGCGCGTCGTCAGCCGTTGGATCTCCATCGAACGGCTCTCATTCGTGTAAGCATTCGGACAACTCCGGTTGCCCTCTGATTCTCAGCCGTTGGATTTCAATCGGGCGGCCCACATTTGCACGATGCCGCTTCAACGTGATCGCGCGCTAGCCCTTGGATGCGAATCGGACGGTGGCCGCCGCCGCCTTCCTCGCTCGCGCGCCTTGCGCCATGGCGAGCCGAGCATGGGTGCGCAGATGCCGCCACCTCGATCTTAAATCAACGGCTCTGCAGCGCATTAAATGCCCGTCACTCCACCGCCCGTTTAGTCGCGTCTCAATCGCTCCCGTCGCCACGGCGACCACAGGCAGCGAGAACCCGAGGCGAACAACGGTGCTCGTGCTCCTCGAGCCTACTTAAGCCCCTGGTCACCTCCGTTGGCTTCCTTTCCTCTCCCCGCAGCTCTCTCTTGCACCCTCTGAGCTTGAGCGAGCCCATACCACCCCAGCGCCCATCTCCGCCATTGCCGAGCTTGGAGCTCCTGTTGCTGACGGTGCTCCAGTGGCTCCCTCGCCCCGATTCTTCCTCCTGCTCCTTCCTCTTACCTCTGTGGTGCTTAACCCTCACCCTATTTTGGGTTTCCTCTATAGAGGCAGCGGGGATTGGTGTTTTGGAGCTCGCGGCCGCCAGTGCCCCCTTTTCTTCTCCGGTGCCGGTAAGACCCCCATTCCCCAATACCTGCCTCCTGGAGCTTCTCTGTGGTATTGCGAAGCTCATGGTACCACCCGGTGTTGCTAGTTTGGCCCAGGTTGACCCCTCCACGGTGAAGCTCTTCGCATCGTCGCTGGACTTCGTCGCCGGCTGCTCGATCATCCTCCGTCCACCCCACCAGTCATCATCTTGATGAACCTCGTGAGCTTGGCTATCCTCCGCTTAGCTTTTGCTGCACCGTGGTCATGGTTCCCTGTTCCGGTCGCGCCGCCGCCGCCGTTAGCCTCCGGCTCGCCGCCGGCTATCGTTTGGACTCCGGTTGGTCGCGCTAAGTCCATAGGACCCCGTCATAGCTTTTGCACCCGTCCATTTGCGCGTAGCTTAGCCATATCGTCGTTTTCGTTTTCGGCCGTAGCACTCCCTCCGCCTCTCGCCGCCGCGCCGCCGCGTCAGGTCACCATTGGCCTCGCCGCTGGTGCCATCAGGTGCGCAATAGTGCCAGGATCCCGTTTTGGCCCTTGGCCGGCGTCGCCATGGCGATTCTCGCCGGCGACGAGCCGAGCAAGCTCGCGGCCGGAAACTCCTCTGTTGTCGGGCGGAGCTCCAGGTCGGGGGCGACGTGGCTCATTACTGGTCGTCCGATCTAGAGATCTACGGCCCTCAGCTCTCCACGTCGCCGCCTCTTCGAGCGCTCGCTCGTGTCGCTCGGATTCAACCGGGGACGTCCGATCTGAGATCGACGGCTCTCAATCGTCCACGTCTCCGGATGATAGGAAAGTCCCGAGAGTGCTAAGTCCAGAGATCAGGATCACATTGGGGTCTTGTCATTTTCATATCTTTGTCATCTTAGCTCCAAATTAGATGATTCCAGTTTTGTTAGTTTCCTTATACCTTGAACTTAAATATAAAAATAATTGTAGACCACTATCAAACCTGGAAAACCTTTTTCAAAAATACTAAACAAATGAACTTAATACTGTTTTTCAGAACTTTAGCAAACTTGTAAAATGCATAACTTTTAATCTATAGATCATTTTTGTATGAATCCAATTGGATTAGCTTCCACTGATAGTGTATTTGCTAGGAAAATTGGTTTCACAAATTTCTCTGTTTTTAGAAATCATAAGGATCATATTTTAGTTTAATAACCTAAACAATTTAGACAAATCATAACTCTTTCAATATAACTCCAAATGACCTGAAATTTTGTATGGGTTACCACTATACCAGTAGGTAGCTACCATAAAAATTTCAGCTTCAAAATCTTTCTAGAAAATGTTTTTGCTACAGTGCTAATTATGGCCGAAAATAGGTTTTTAGAGAATATCTTTTGCACCGCAAATCCAAATTAGGTTTTTCCAGTTCCTATGTCTAGGTATATTTGTATTCTACCTTGTGTATAAGTTTCGTCGCATTTGGATAATTTTTGCTTGCTCTTTTGTTTAAGTGATTGCTCGTCTTATTGGTTGTTTTCGCTCTTTCGCTTAGGATTCGATATTTGCGGTAACCCTGAGAACGACCTGTAACATCCCAAATTTTGGGCTTGTGTTTCAAATGTAAGAAAATGAGTAGAAATTAAAACTTTTTCTTACATCATGTATTTCCTGTGTGCCAATCAATTCTTGTTCAAGGAATTATGGAATTACATTGTCACAAGTCTTGTTGATCCAAATCTTGCTATTCCAAAAACAATCTTGTCAAATCTTATGATCATCCTCTGGAAATATTTTTCCTAAGTCTCTGTGATGGTCTGTGACCCCTCTGAAAAATTTCACAATTTTTAGAAATTGTTTGAATATTTTTAGAGCGTCAAACTGTTTGACTCTTAGTCAAACATTAAAACAGAGCCTTGCAGAATTTTTGGAGATTTATTCACGATATAAAAACCTCTGAAAATTTTACACAAGGTTGATATCTGAGTTAGCAAGCTCCTGTAAAAATTTCATAATTTTTGGAGTTAGTTTGCTACCTCAAATAAATCTTTCAAAGTCTCTGTTTTTATTTCAAAGTCAAACTGGGTTTTACTGTTACTCGGGTTCGAGTCAGACTCGGGCTCGGGCCAGTCGACTTGGTCCAGTCAACTAAATGCACCGAGCCACTCTTTAAAACGCGCGGTGGATCTCAACCGTTAGATCTAAATCGCACGGCCCGCGCGCGTGTATCATTTCGGACCTTCCGGTTGCAAGTCTGAATGTCAACCGTTGGATCTCCATCCAACCGTCGAGATGCGCCGAAACTTTCGGACCCTCGGTTGCATTTTTGAATCGAGCCGTTGGATTAAGATCCAGCGCCGCGTACTTTCGTTGTAATTTGAGTTTGCAGCGTGGAGCTATCTGAGCCGTTCATTTCTAATCGTAGGGTTCGCAATATCTCCGTTGTGTTTTAAAGCCCGTAGGCGTGGCGCTATCTCACCGTTCGTGTCTCATCCAACGCCGTGAGTCACCGAACCTTTTATTGGTCGTCTTCTACCTCCGCCGTGCAAGCGCTGTAGGGGAGTAATGGCGTGTCATTTCTTGCTCCTAAAGCCACCCTAGCCGACGTTTAGGGGTATGGGAGGTACTCTGTGCAAGGCCATGCCCTAGTGCACGTCTACACCCCTTTTCCTTGTCGGCCGCGCATTGTGTTTTGTGCTTTGCCGCCCGAAACATGAGTGGTGCAAACCCTAACACTTTCTTGGCCTTATAAGCACACTCAATGCCTTCTGGTATGTCTTTAGACCACCATCAAGCCCCATTCTCAATATTGGAGCTTAACACCTCAAAAATGGCAAACCGCCATTGTTGACCCGTGAAGCTCCATTGGTGTTCTTGGTGTTCCAGTGGTCCTCCTTCACGTTTCTTTGCCCTAACCTTATCTATTTACTTCCTTGAACATTTCCCCTCACTTGATTTTGGATTTGATTCTCAGGAATTGTCCAATTTGGGGTTTGTTCAAATTCGGCCGAATTTGGTCATCTTCTTCCTCAGCTCAGGTGAGTGCTCCATTTTCCAATTGCTTGCTCATGTAGCTTCTGTGAATCATTATTAAGCTATTTTGATGCTTTGGTATCACTCATTTGGCTTAGGGGGTCGTTTTCAACCTTTCTTCTTCGTGTCCGGCGAGCTTTCACCGTGATCAAGCATCTCCGGCCATCCTCGAAGCTTCTTGTCACTAAGGTATCTTCTTATTAGTCCTCAGAAGCTCGGCACCGCACCTAGGCTCGCAGATGGAGCTCATCGCGATTTTCATGTTTAGCGAGAAGCTCCCATTTTCGTTTTCGGCTGGCGGCGTTCTAGTCCTCGCCGCCGCGAGAATGCTACCATTAGGTTAAATCTTTATTTGCGAATCCATTTTGGGTCTTGTTCGGCGCGCGCCGTTGTCGCCGGCGATTTGCCGTTGAACTCACTCGGGTTTCTTGCGCGCGAGCTCCGTTTCGTCATTTGATTAGGACACATTAATTGCTAATCATTAGTTGTTAATTGTGTCTTAATCATTATTGTTGAGCCAGCGACCGTGGGCCCAACATCCTTTAATCACTCTCGGTTCAATCCGCCTTGTTCGACATCATTAAGATTAATCATTGGTTAATTGAATGTGTCGGCATTTAATCGCTGTCGGAAATCTCCTCTGGGTCGCTGACTTGTGGGCCCGAGGAGTTAAGATCGAATCTCAGGAGTCATTAGTGTTTAAATAGTGGTAATCATTAGAAGTATTAATCCTGTCCTAACCGCCACTCTCGATCGACAAGTGGGCGGTGCTTTGTGCGCGTGGGTTAAAGCGTTGCGGTCATGACGAGTCAGCGACATGCGGTCCCACGTGTCGGCATCTTCTTTTGAGCTGCGTTCAATATCTACCGCTCGTTTTTAGATCTGCGGCCTTGATCGTGAGTGCATTGGACCCTCGGTTGCCTTGATCATTCTCGGCCGTCGATCTTGAGATCAACGGTGAGAGCGTGTGTGCAATCGGACCTTCCGGCCGTTGGTGCGCTCTGGACCGTCCATCAGTAGATCTGCGGTGGGATTGGCCCAAGCAACGCGCCGTCGGATGCATACACCTTGGTGAGCCGTTGGATCGTGATCCAACGGTGGGCTCCGATTAGGTTTGGCGCGCGTCGCTGTTTTTGCGCGTGAGCCGTGGGATGTTAGATCAAGGGTTGCCGGCGCCCACGTCGTTTCCTTTTAATTGGGTGGTTCGTATTTGGTAGTATTTGTTTAACAAGCGAAAATGATATAAAAACTTTAGAAACTCATAACTAATTCATTTTAAGCGCTTTCTAGATACTTCCAACGGTAATAAATTATATTGTCACTTTAGTTTATTATAAAAATGGATTTAAGCATGTTCGATGGTAGCAGGAAATTGTTTAGTTAAGAATAGCTTGTTTTCTACTAATTTTATATATTCCAGAATTGTATTAAAACTTGGAAAATGCATATCTTTTTCTGTATATCTGATAATTGTATGATTTTAACTTTGATAAATTTGTTATTAACTAAACTTTAATCTAAAAATGGTGGAAGGCCTAAATCAGCACGAGAAAAATATGTTAGTAGATTTAACCTTATTAGCAGCACTTAAAAATTCAATTAATGATGTAATAGACACAGTAATTCCTGTAAATCCTAAAAATAGAAAGTTGATGTCGAAATCCCTCTGTTATCATTCTATAATGTGAAATAGGTTTTGCACATGTTTATATTTCTGGAAAGTGCAATATGCTAGTTTTGCATCTTAGAAAAATCATAACTAAATCATTTTAACTCCAAATGACCTGAAATTTTATATGGGTTACCTCTATACCAATAGGTAGCTACCATAAAAATTTCAGCTTCAAAATCTTTCTAGAAAATGTTTTGCTACAGTGCTAATTATGGTAGAAAATGGGTTTTTAGGTAATATCTTTTGCACCACAAATCCAAATTAGGTTTTCTAGTTTCTATGTCTTGGTATATACGTATTTCACCTTGTGTATAAGTTTAGTCGCATTTGGATAATTTTGCTTGCTCTTTTGTTAAGTGTTGCTAGTCTTATTGGTTGTTCTTGGTTCTTTTGCCTTTGCGCTTAGGATTCGACATTTGCGGTAATCCCGAGGCGACCCTCCACAACAGCTTGAGCAACAGCAAGAAGGCAAGCGGTTTGATCATGTTAATCCCGATATTTTAAGTATTTATGTTGATTACAAATCCTATGTATGCATTGCTACTTTGTGTTAATAGTTGGCCTAGTAGATGCATTTCCTTAGCAAATGAATTATCCTCTACTACCATGAGCCTAGGTTACTTCTGTGATTTAGAGTTCATGGATGGGCTCTTGTCACTTAGTAGTTGCGAATTAATTGCTTAGCCATGCTTAGTTTCGGTAGAAATTGGCGGTTATCGACTTGTCGATAACCTTGATCACTTAAAACTTATTATGATTATGATTTCCACCTTGTGCCTTGTCTACTTATGAAAACTAAAACTGAAAACAAAATGATTTAGACTTGGGCACAATGGTATGATGGTGTGATTTTGGGTGTGACTGGAATGGTGCCCGGGTCAACAAGGACCGAACATCTTGTTACACTAAACCAAGCATTTTAGCGTGCTAACCACATTAGAGGGTATGGGACCTCTCTTGACTTAGTACTTTGGCGTGTATTGGCTCCAGTCGCAGGAGTCGCGGGAGGGATGGTGTTGGGAGCATTGTAGTGTCAGAAAGACTTCACCCGTGATGGGATTTGTTGTCTTTCGCTTGCAATGTAAGCATATGGGTTTCTATCCATATGAGCGGCTCGTAGTTAATACACAAGATTGGAAATGTCTCATAGGACTTAGCGGGCGGCATACCTTCGGTAGTGTGCTTTGTGGCTTGAAGGCGATGCGAAGTGTGGGTACATTGGTACACCCTGCAGGTTAAAACTATTCGAATAGCCTCGTCTAGGTTATGGACACGCTTGGTAAGGTCTTTCAAGAGTTAGACTACAACCTTTTAAATTAAAACTTGATGGGTGGTACGAATCGGGATTAGTGCTATGTTGTGGTGGCTATTGGGATAGTCACTTCCAGTGGTTACTTGTATGTATCTTTACTTCATTACTTTGATAACAAAACAGATTTGCAAACTTGCTTTTAAAATGTATTACATTATTGCAAATAAAGTTGGCTTCATGCAAATGAGACATACAACCTCCACCTAAATAAGCTTGCATGTAGTTTATGAATAGGTGCGCTATTCCACACGTCGGTCTTGCGGGTACAAAGACAATCTTTGTACTCGGATGCTATGCTTAATTGTTCATTGCGAGAGGAAGAAGGTGAGCTGAGGGCCTCACTTTTGTGAGTCTGTGTTGTGGTAGCTATGGGCGACTAGCTTGGCGGCGGTCGGTTGCCTTGTGGGTGTATGGCTAACAGTCGACTTTTGTTCTAGCCATCTTATGGCGCTTTTGCTTCCGCTATCTTTCTTGTATATTGTTCTATTTGGCGGTCGGCTCTCTTTGTAATAACTTTACTTTATGTATGCCGTTGTTGAACTTAGCGATGTATGTGTATGGAATTGATGTGTAATTTTGTGATGATGTGCATATCTTTGCAGTGCAGGAAGCATATGCCCATCGAGGCTTAGAATGTTTAATTAGTAATGCGAGAACCATTTGGAGGTTAAGTGTTACTAGTTAAATATTAGGGTCCTCACACGACCCTCGCAACAAATTGAGCAACGACAGCGGAAAGCGGTTTGATCATTTCCCATTTGATCCCATTACTTTTAAAGTCTAATATTTTGTTTAACTTCTATGTATGCATTGCTATTTTGTTGTTAAATTGATTAGTTAGACCTCTAGTTGCATAATCTGTAGGTAAATGATTATCCTCTACTACAGAGCCTAGGTTATTTCTTTGTGATTAGAGTTCGTTGGATGAGCTCTTGTCACTTAGTAGTCTGAATACTTATTGCTTAGCCATGCCTAGTATCGGTAGTATTGGGCGATCATCGACTTAGTCGGTGATCTTGATCACACAAATACTATTATTATTCCATTATGTCCAACCCTTGTGCTTTACCATTTTGCAAATCAAAAGCGAAAACAAAAGTTATATCTTGGCTTGGGCACAATGGTATGTTGGGTGATCTGTTGGGTGTGAATGGAATGGTGCCTAAGTCCTTAGGACCGAGTTACTTGTGCCATTGATCCAAGCAATTGTTGCGTGCTAACCCACGAGGGGATATGGAACCTCTCTTGACTAAGTACTTTGGGAGGTGTTAATTATGAGCTGGTCGGTGGGTGTGTTCCGTGTGTGTGTGTTTGTGGTGTTGGAGGAGCATTAGCGAGCCGGTTAGGCTGTCTAATGTGTCTTTCTCCCGTGGGTTGCGGCTCTTAATTAGCATCGTCCATTGGAAGCGTCTTGTTAGACTTAGCCATGCACGCATACCAAAGGAAGTGTGCTAACAGTGGTGGTGGAAAGGCGGTCTATCGTGTGGGTACATTGGTACACCTGCAGGTTAAAACTATTCGAATAGCCTCGTCCTAGGTTATGGACACGCTTGGTTATTTCCCACAAGAACTAGACTACAACCTTTTAAAAACTTAAACTTGACATGGGTGGTATGAAGGGGTACTTCATGCTATTGTTGTGGTGACTATGGGTTAGTCATTTCTAGGTTGGTGTTGTCATCTATCTATTGTTATTATTGTCTCTCTTTTATTTGAACAATAAAAGTTAATTGCAAACTTGCTTTGAATCTATTACCTTATTGCAAATGAAAACTTGCTTTATGCTGAAAATAAGTCCAAAGCTTCATCCACTTAAATAAAGCTTGCATGTAGTTAAATATAGTTCTGTTATCTCACACGTCAGTCTTGCAGTACAAAAACAAGTTTTGTACTCATCCGCTTGCTTAATATTAATTGTTGCAGAGGAAGAAGGTGAGCCCCAAGGGCCTCACTTTTGTGAGCTATGTTCTTGTGTTGTTTGGGACGATTAGCTTGGCGGTCGGTTGGTTGCCTTGTGGGTAAAGGCACACCGATTGGCTTTTGTTTATTGCCATCTTATGACCTTTTGCTTCCATTGTTTAAATTAGTTACTTATGTGTTATTTGGCAGTCGGCCTCTCTTTGTAATAACTCTCTTTATATTATCTATGTCTTTCAGTTGTGCTTTTGCTTGACTCTATGTGTATGAATGGAATTGATGCAATGATTTTGTAACGGGTGTGTATCTTTGCATTTAGGGAAGTATACATATCTCGAGGCTTGGTCTATTTGATTTGTCTTTGTTAGGACCAAGTGGATGGTTAAACAGTACAAATTTGAATAAACGGGGTCCTCACAGAGGGCACATTTGCACAATGGCCTTTATCTTTTTGGGATTTGCTTCGATTCCTCGTACAAAGACTAGGAATCCAAGCAATTTTCCTGAAAAGACTCCGAACACACACTTATCAGGATTGAGTTTCAAGCGGTGCTTTCTGAGATTGTCGGATGTTTCTTGTAGGTCTGAAATATAATTAAGTTTCTTGATGCTTTTTACGACTAGATCATCAACATAGGCTTCCAAATTTCGGCCTAGTTGAGGTAAAAAAGTCGATTGCATCAAGCGTTGAAAAGAAGCACCAGCATATTTTTTTGACCAAATGGCATTTTGACATAGCAAAATATACCAAATGGTGTAATAAATGCGGTCTTTTCTTTATCGTCTTGACACATATTAATCTGATAGTAACCAGAATATGCATCTAGAAAACTTAATACTTCACAACCAGTAGTAGAATCAACCAACTGATCGATACGAGGTAAAGGAAAATCATCTTTTGGACAAGCTTTATTAAGGTCGGTGAAGTCTACACACATACGCCACTTGTCGTTAGACTTCTTAACCATTACAGGGTTAGCCAACCACTCTAGGTAGTTGACTTCTCTTATAAAGCCTGCTTTAAATAGCTTGTCTAATTCTGATCTAATAGCATCTCGTCTATCAGGGGCAAATCTTCGTATTTTTGTTTTACGGGTACTTTGTCAGGCCACAAAGCTAGCCTATACTCGATCACTTCCCTAGGGACTCCGGGCATGTCGGATGCTTGCCACGCGACAGAGGAAAGTGATGAGGGCGTCTTCCTATTTGGGGTCAGAAGTATCCCGATGCGAACAGTCTTCGAAGGCTCTGCTGGATCCAGAGGAACCTCTTTGACCTGGTCATTCGGCTTTGATGCAGCTTTAGGCTCTAACTTCTTGGTCGAAGGCTGCCCTTTGCTTTCTTCTCGAGTTGGTATTTGACCAACCATCTCGAGGGATCGACGGTCGCAGGTGTGCGCCATCTTTTTATCACAGTGAATTGTGATTACTCCTTTGGGACCTGACATCTTAAGATATTGATACCCATAACGAGTAGCTATTAAGAATTTTGCCAAAGTTGGTCGTCCGAGTATGGCGTTATATGCTATATTGAAATCGACCACATCAAAGGAGATTTTCTCTATCTTGAAATTACTTGGTGACCCAAATGTTAAAGGAAGAGAAACTTGACCAATAGGTATAGCCGAAGATCCCAGTACGATCCCATTAAAACAATATCGTACCGATCTTACCTTTGTCCTGGGTATCTGCATCTCGTCTAGGGCACTCGTAAACAAAGAATGTTTAATGGGCTACCACCATAAACTAACACTCGATTTACTCGACAGTTGTTGATGGTGGGTTCGACCACTATTGGGAATCGACCTGGTCGAGTCGAAGGGATCGGACAGTCACCCTTCTTGAAAGTAGATGGTGACTTTCGACCACTTCAGCATTTTATTGACAAGAGGAGGGTCAATGGAGTTTACCTCGTGTTCGATAGACTTAAGCTGTCACCTTGACTCGTATGCCGACAATCCCCCATAGATGTGCTCGATGCTGTGCAGTGGATCTTGGAACGACATCTCCTCATTGCCGTCTGACTCCTTACGACCAATCGTTTGCCCTACCTACTCGAGAGTGGGAAGTGGTCCTTTGCCGAAGTAATAGTCCTCGTGTTTTCATTGAAAAATTTGATAGTTGTGAAGGTCATGTCCTTCCTTTTTATAGAAAGGGCACCACCTAGGCTTATCGTTCTTCGATCAAGGCGCTTACCTTTGCATTGGTCGGAGTATGGTTTGGAACTTCGTGGTTCTTTATCACTTATGGCTAAGACTTCCTTGGAGCTGCTGGCTTGAGGTTTTTGGCCCTTCGCCTTGTTCTTGGATTTCTTAGCCTTCTTATCCTTCTTCTTGCCACTTTCGCCTGCCTCTTGAGGAATTTTGTCGTCTTGATCGATAGTATTGTTCCACTCGACTGCTTCGGCAACATAGTCGTATATCGATCGGCCATCTCAGAGCTCAGCGATGGTAGCAGGAGGGTTCAAAGTGATATCCCCCGTAATCCTTCTACCGCGGACTCCTTGCTTAAAAGCTCCGATAATAGATGAGTTAGAAACCTCTGGAATTGAATTACGAACCTGACTAAAATGCTTGATGAATTGGTGTAAGGTCTCAAGGTCGTTTTTTCTCATCCGATGTAGGTCATTCTCTTTTCCAGGGCAATTGTAGGTGCCCTGGAAGTTGGCCAGTAGAAGGTCGTAGAGATGTTGCCACGAGTAGATTGACTCAAGTGGTTGGTTTAGCAACCACATCGAGCGGACCTTTCGAGTACAGTTGGAAGGTAATTCGCCATGACATGTTCTCCTCCCCCTGCTGCTCGGATAACTGTCGTGTAGATTTGAAGAAATTCGATGGGATTTTGTGACCCATCAAACTTCTCTATATTGACTGGTCGAAACTAAGGTGACCAGTTAACTGCTCGGAGGTCGAGTGAGAATGCCTGACATCCGGTAATGATTTTATGATGCCTTCTTTGTGGGAAAGAAGGGTTGACATCACCAGGTGATCATACACGATGATACCCGGTCGTGGGTAGGCACGACCTATTGTAGGTCTCAGCTTTACGAGGGAAATACTCCTTGTATTCCATCTGCCATTGCAGATTTCTAGGTCGAGGTGGTGAATGATCACCTCCCTTGGGAGCTTGTCGGTCATCAGTCATTTGAGGAACCTTTCTTCGACTGGAGTTAAGGTTAGGGGAACTACATGACCTGTAGTCGCGCTGATCTCTGTGTACTGAGTCGTTCGAACGATTGGTAGTTGACGGAGCCGTGCTGCTACGAATTCCAGAGTGATGTTGACGAGGATGCTCGAGTCTGGACAACATGCTTCGAAGCCTTCGTACAATCTTTCAGCAAATATGTCGTAGCCTGGTGCTCGAGCAAGCTCTCAAGTTGGGTTCTCGAGTAGGTTATTGATCTGTTGAATTTCCCGAGCTTCTTCTGACTGATACTGAACACGCCCAGGCAGAGTTTTCTGGGCTGTAATTCTTTTCTGTTGAGTTGTCTCCGGATCACCCACATCGACCCTTGAGTTTGCTTCAATGGAGTGCGATTACATCGAGGACTTCCCTCACGCTCATCAGAGTGTTGACCCTGTGCATCACCGGAGGTGTTCTTACCAATGCCACGAGAGGGCGTAGTGTGTGATCATCGGGGAGCATCCTCAAATCTGTCTCTTGGAGAGAGATCATTATCTAAGGGAAGGACGAAGACCTCCCGTTGATGATCTCCACCTGCACTCGAGGCATCCTCACTCGAAGAGTAGTCGAGAGACACCATCTGACTATTTGGAGTAAACCCCTCCAAGAAGGGGAACTCTAGGTCATAACTATCTCCGCCCGCAGGTGATCCCTGCAAAGGGATGGTCAAACTCGCAGGAAAAGCATGCTTGATCCCCTCCTCTATGGGGCTAACTGGAGAGATAGGACCACCAGGTGCTGATGAAGCTCCGGAATGATGGCTTTCAGAACTTGCCTCACCAGGTCAGATTGCCTTAGGTGGACTCGAACATTCAGAGGGAGAACTCTCATCATGTTGTGAGCCTGCCTTGGTGCAGTCCAGTTTATGGTCGGATTGACCCTTATCCTCTGAGGAAACTGGTCCCTCGATTGGATGTACTGTTGTGGAGGATAAGGATCCCTCCTCAACTCCATCGGTCGCATGGTCTCCGGGATCTGATGAAAGATCTCCAGAGGTAGCATCACCATCGAACGAGTTACTCGGCTCGTAATCGAAACCGGTATCATGTCAATATATGCATAATCAACCAAGTTGAACCAGTTCTCCTCGTTCCACTCTCCGTCATGGAAGCATTAAGAGAAAAAGAGAATCTGTTGACAAGAAATTACCAGAAGGCCCCCATGGTTGGCGCTAACTGTTGGTGTTTTAGAACTGATTTTACGTAAAGATTGTTTGATCCAGGGGGTCTCCACAACTGATCACGCAGAGAGAACGACATAGGGATTTTTATACAGGTTCAGGCCTTCTCCGGAGAGAATAACAACCCTACACTACTACAAAACAAGCTATAGTAGACGCTTATCACGAGCGGTTAAAATAGAACCGTCTATGTTGGTCTGTCGGGCCTATCACGAGCGGTTTGTAATACAAACCGTCGTGATACTCGATATCATAAACGGTTCTATTAAAGAACCGTCTCGATAATATCATAGACGGTTCTATTAACAAACCGTCTATGATAATCTCGATATCATAAACGGTTCTATTAAAGAACAAATGCGTGATAGTATCACGACAGTTCTATTAAAAACCGTCTATGATAATCTCGATATCATAGACGGTTTTTAATAGAACCGTCTATGATAGTATCACGAGCGGTTAGTATCACGAACAAATCGTGATAAATACCTCATCACGACGGTTGGTGATACGAACCGCCTGTGATATGTAATTCACAAGCGGGAGTTGAAAATTTTGAGCGCGTGCGCGGGAGTAGCGTGAGTCATATATATAGCCGGTCCTCCAACCTCCGCGATCCTCCTCCTCCTCCTCTAGTCCTCCTCCTCCTCGTGCCGGCGTCCTCCCCTGACTGGCCTCCTCCCCATGCCGGTCCTCCCAGCGCGCATTGCCGTCTTCGGCCCCAACAAGCTTGAAGAAAAGAAGGTTAGTAGTGAGTTTTGACTAATTAGATTAGCTGCGAGCTTTTCTTTTGCGTAATGTTGTAACAATGGTGGCATGCTGCTTGCGTGTGTGCCTGAGAGCGAGATCCTCAAGTTCTTGAGGTAATGGAGGTGGCAGCGATCATGGCCATCGTGATGGCCAATGACGACGACCACCCGTCGGATGGCAGCACTCGTCGGCATCAACTGTGCTCCTCCTCATCAACTCCACCATCTCCTATATTGAGGAGTGCAACACCGGGAGCTCGGCCAAGGCAGTGGAGGTAGCGAAGAGACGGACGGCCAAGGGAAGGCGCGTGGCCACTTGCAAGCTATACATTTAGTTTTTTTGCGGTTGAAAAAACTATCACAAGCGGTTCTTAACAAGAACCGCTCATGATAATTACTATCACAAGCGGTTCTTGTTAAGAACCGTGCAGTAATATACTATCACGCAGCGGTTGGAGTAGAACAAATGCTGTGATAATGAATTATCCTGACAGTTCTACTTCCGAACCGTCTGTGATATTCGTATCACAGACGGTTTGCAGACCGTTTGTGATAACCACCTGTTATCAGAGACCAACTTTTCGATACGGTTCGAAAACCGTCTATGATGACGGTTCCGAACCGTCTGTGATGTCTGTTTCTGTAGTAGTGCTACTCCGAGTATTGTGGTTACAATTAGTGGAAAGACAAAAGCTTGTACTCCTCCTGATTGTGTGCTACCAATTCTGTCTATCTATCGGATGTCCAACTCATTGTCTCTAACTGCAGTCTTTATATAATGTGCGAAGAGGTAGTCGTTCCTCCAGGTCAAGAGGCGCCTCATTATTTCATATAATGAGAGTATTAATGGTAGTAATCACCAGAATAGTAACCTCTCCATGTTGTCTGGCAGTTACTTGTTAGAGATAATGGTGCGTTACGTGTAGTTATTGCAGAGAATAACAGCGTACATTGACTGCTTAGATCCCCTGATCAATTGGGCCCACTTGTCTGTAGCCTCTATTGATTACGGGGTGGTCGTAGCTGAGCTAGTCGTAGAAGAACTTCCAACCAGGGGGTAGTTGTAAAAGAACTTAAGACTGGATACTGGTCATAGAAGAACTTACGACTAGAGGTGATCGTAGCAGAACTTACAAACATGAGGTAGTCATAGAAATACTTACGACTATGGGGGTGGTCGTAGAAAGACTTACGACCACCTGGTTGGTTTCCCTCTTATGATTATAAGGGGTATACCTAAGAACCGCATGATGGTATATTTACCCATAATAAGAATTATAGATAAATAATAAAATAAGGATTATTAGATCCTCGTCACATTGCATTAATGAAAAGAAGATGATGATATATCTTGATCACAACAATGTTGATGTTATTAATGACTATGGATATTAAATTATTTGTTTATTGTTTTATTTTGTACTTGCTAAGTTGTGGACTCGCCCTTGCTTTGTTGTTTTTAGATGACCATTGATGGCGACATGCATGGGATCGAGTAACACATGTGCACCACATCCAACTATCACACATACATTATCTATTTACAGGGCTTTCATTAAATCTAGTGACATTGATTATTTCCTTTTAGGATTTATTCATGGACTTGGTTACTATTTAGTTTAATTGCTTGAAACTTTGATTTATTTATTACTTGATGACATCCTCTGTACTGCGAGCATGGTCTCGACGTTTCTTGGGTGCGGGTATCCTAAGCTTTTCTCAGTATGGTCCCGACGTTTCTTGGGTGCGGGTATCCTAAGCTTTTCTCGAGTGCATGTATCTCGGCGTTCTTCACACGTTTGACCAAGTTGTGAACCTTTATCCTTATGCATTTATTTTGTTTTAATTGATACTCTTGTGACCCGTGGACTGGTTTTATTCGTTGCATACTTGCTGGAATTATTGTTAATTAAGGTTTAAATTAGTAACTAAAATATTTTAGGCGACATTCTGGGTTCATTGTTGGGTCGGGGTGTTACACCGTGCCCATGCCATGCCCTGCGCCGGGCAACCCATTTGTCCACCTCTAGATCTTGTGTTCAAATTGATCATTCATTTTTATGTTAATATATTTATAAAACCTAATAAAATTATAATATTATCAAAGTACTCCTAGAGACAAATCTATGCATATCACTTTCATGTGTTCGTTCTAAATATTCAAAAATACATTGATAGCAAAAGCTTATAAAGTTCGATGGTATGTTACCCAAAATGACATTTTTGACTGGAGGGTGTATTTGGTTACGGTTTAGTTGTACTATCGCACCTAGTGTATCTACTGAACAAATTCAAATACGTATTCTAAAGTTCTTTTTTGCAAGGGATATTCCAATGTATTTAATGCTAGTACGAAAATAAGAATGCAAATATGGGTTTAAGTTGGCTCTCTCTCCCTCTCTCTCTCTTGCTTAACAAGCTCAAATTTGACCATCCACGTAAATTATGCACTAGTAGCTTGTTATAATAAACATAAGGAAAAAGTCCATTTACCTCCCTCCCCCTCAAACTTTGATCAAAAGTTTATCTAACACCCTAAACATGTAAACCATGTATTTAAACCCCTGAATTTGTCAATCTCGTCCGCTTAATCCCCTAAGGTGGTTTTGCACGATGGTTTTGTCTACGTGGCACCATATGGTTTTGCCACATGAACTTACATGTAGGGAAAAAAACAATGAGGTAGCGCCAACGTGATCCAATCCTGTCTTTTCCAACGTGGCAGTGCACGTGAACCATATCGTTGCACAAATGATGCTTAGAGTCACGCCATGCCACTTGCCATGCTCAGAGTTGAGTCACGCTTGCGCCGTTCCATTCCTCCCTGCCCCAGCACCATCTTCCTCTCACCTTAATTTCTGGTCATGCCACAAGCTAGCGGCGGTGAGCATAAGCTCGCGGCGACACTTTGTAAGGTCGAGGAGGCCGACTAGAGGTGGTGAATAGGCGGGTTTAAAAACTCTTTAGCTAAAACCGAGTTTGTATGCGGAAGCGTGAATCAAATTGGTTTTGCAAAATTAAAACCTAAATCAACTAGTCTCAACTAAGTACACCAACTACCTAAGTCTATGTCATGGTTTGCAATCCTAGGGTGACATCCGAGCAATTTAATTCTAGGAATGTAAATTGCAAGAATATAAAGCACAAGAGAGCTAACCAAAAAACACACATGTTTTTCCTGTGGTGTTTAGAGACTTGCCGGTCTCTCCTAATCCACGTTGAGGTAAGCCCAAACGAATTAGACTGGCTCCACGAATTAAGCCAACACCTCGAATCCACTAGGGTTGCTCTTCCTCCACTCCGGAGATGGTGAGCACCGAACCACTCACAACACCCGGGTCTTTTCACAACCTTCTTGAGAAGATCACTAGCACAACTCCACAAAATCTTCTAAAAGGCGGTGGCATCCAAGAGTAACAAGTCGGAGACACTCACTTGAACGAATCAAGTGTCAATTCTCGATGGATACACAATCCACCACCAAGTGCAACACATGCACAAGGATTTGCCTCTCCAAGCTCACTAAGTGCAACACATGCATACAAGAGGAGAGAGGCCTTGCTCTTAGCTAAGAGAAGATGAATGTGACACCAATATTCTTGGCCAACCAACCACAAAGGGGTATTTATACCCCCACAACAAGAAACTAGCCGTTAGAGAAAAAATCTAGCAAAATCCAGGGAGCCTGGTCTGACCACTAACACATGGCCTGTTAGACCGACCTCCACTTCAACGGCTACAAACTAGCCGTTAGAAACACAACCGGTCAGACCTCCCACAGGGACCGGTCAGACTGCCCGTAGGGCTGGTCAGACCGCTCCACTCAAGAGCTTAACAACATAGTTGAAAAATGCTTCTAGAAATGTTTGACCATGGCGGTCAGACCGAGGACCAATCAGACCAGACAAACAACTGCAGTCAGTCCGCAATGCAAAGAACTAGAAGTGACCTCTAGAAAATGGTTCTGGAAAAGATTGACCGAAGTGATCAGACCGGCAACTAATGCCTGGTCAGACCGCAACCACCAGTCAAACTAGCCAACAAATGGCAATCAGATCGGCAACACATGCCTGGTCAGACCACATGAACCGGTCAGACCGACCAACACATGGCAGTTAGATCGGCTATTGAAAATCCAACAAGATAGTGATGCATGCACTTCAACACATTCGCAAATTGTAGTGCCATGCAAAAAAGGAATGAAACATGATCCATGATGCAAAACACATTTGCCGACTTTAGAATCATACCACAAGGATTAGTAACATGGACTCGAACTGTTTGCAAAACACAATCACAAACTAAAGTCACATGCTACAAAGATTATGTATGAGACACAACTATTTGCAAAACACATTCGCAAATACCAACACCATGCAACGGAGAGTTAGAGCAAGCATAATGGGCTATCAACACATGACACACTCAAGCTACCAGCCAAGACCCCTCTTACTAGTACAGAACCTAAACTAGCAATTTGTTCTCCAAACCAAACACTGAGACCGATAAAATGACCAAGAAACACATCCTTAGCCTAAGCTAGTTATAGATTTTGCCTTGCGTATCCACTTGGAGCTTTTGGTTGATGACTCACATCTCCTCTCTAGGATCGGGTTCTTAACTTGATAATCAACACATGACGTCGAACATTTGAATTGATGACTTTCAACACATTGAGCCATCCAAAGTCTTCATCATCATATGAATTAACCTATTTCACCAAGGCATGAACAAATATTAGTCCACAAAATAATTATCATTAATTACCAAAATACTCTACTAACTCATAATAGCAGGTCTAGATTCTTCACACTTGTCTACAGGGACGACTCTCTGGTATTGTCCTCATCGAGAAGGCTTGCGCATGATGTGTTCTCGAGCAAGGGGAGTCTATAGAAGGTAGTGGATTTTGAGGGGATATTTTGAGGTGACCTTTTGGTACCAATTCAGATCTGGAGAGTAAGACTTCAACCGCGGCGCGCCTCAATTGGCAGGTGGTGAGCAACAATAGGTCGATGAGGCTCTAGTGCTCGCCTTAGATCACATCGAGGTCGTGCAACACATCCCGACGATGGTGGGGTGCACGCGACTGCGGTGGGGCTTTGGTAACAAGGAGAACCGGCGGCCTTCCAACCGAAAAGCTATGCGCGGGGCTTCCACTTGCCTCGCGGTCGCTCATGTTGCACTCTGTTTTTAGGATTAGCCACCGTCGTGCCCTCTCCATGGTAGCAGTGCGGCGTCGCTGCCATCGTCGCGTAAAGCTGCGTGCTTCCTTGAGCCGTCCCAAGCCATGTCGTTGCCACTTGGGAGTTGTCGTGCTAGATGCATCCCCTTTTTTGGGTCACCAGTTGTAAAATCCCAATTTTTTAGCTTTCACAATTCTTTTGTGTAGTTTAGCCCTCTGAAAAATTTTACCAATTTTATTTGAGTTAATTAATCTTAATTAGGAATTTTAGAAATTAAAAATGATTTAATATGAATATGAAGGATCGGTTATGGCGACTAGAGGGGGGGTGAATAGGCGCAAATTAAATTTCTCCTACTCAAATATTTCTTCTCTTGAATTCTAGTGCTATTAGGAAGACACTAGGTTCATGAACACTAAGAGTATACCAAAAATAGAGTGAATCAGAACAAGAATTTCATAATAGCAATTTCAGAAAATCTAAAATTTTAGAAACTTAGCTGCTAAGAAACCTCAAGAACTCATTATCTATTCAACCAAAATTGATGAAACTTGAAACATAGCAACATGAGGTCTTCAGGGTTATGATTTCAAAAGGAATTGCGGAATAAAGCCCAAGAGAGAGACCTATCATGCTTCAAGATCACGTTGCACCAAATCTGTAATTTCAGCAAATCTGGAATTTCAGAAACTTGGCCGCTAAGACACCTCAAGAACTCAAAATCTATCCATCCAAAATTGATGAAACTTTAACCATAGCAAGATGAAGTCCTCAAGGTTATGGTTACAAAATAAATTACAAAATAAAGCCCAAGAGAGAGAGCTTTCTTGCTCAAAGTTCACGTTGCATCAAAACAGCAATTTCAGAAACTTAGCTATGAAGAAACCTCAATAACTCAACATATATTCATCTAAAATTGATGAAACTTGAACCATGGCTAGGAAATGATCTTGGGGCTATGATTCCAAAAGGAATTATAAATATGTGCCCAAAGTATCAAGTTTTCATGCAAATAGTTCAAGCTGCATCAAAAACAATAATTTCAGCTCAAGAACATGGTTAATGCAAACACAACTTGAGCAAGAATGAATTCTAATGGATTTTGTTGGGTTGGAACATGTTCTTGATTAACTCCTCAACCTCTTACACGTCCTAGATCCAATAGAACTACAGCAAGTAGAAGGAGGGGAAGAGAAGCTCAACTTGCAACAAAGAAAAGCTAGAAATTGCAAGAAATAAAATAAATTTCAAAACATGTAAGAACTTAAAACTTTCATTGCTTCAAGAGGAACTTTCATTGCTTCAAGAGGAAGCATAACAAAGCCACACTTCATTGTGGGCAAAGCTCAAAGGAGCATAAGGAAAACCCTAAATCCTTCCCCAAGACTTGGTGCCGGATGCATACCTCTACCCCTCTATTTATAGCCCTATGGGAGCAACCTCAACCTTTGGATCACCTCAAAGGCTAAGATTAACTCTCTCCACTCACTCATATCCACTTAGGGTTCAGCCAACTCTACTCCTTGCTTAGAATACCCCTTTAGACAAGTTACAATTACATCAATATGCCAGTTACATCATTACCCTTATGTTGACATTGGTCAACACAAGCCACTTAGAGCTACAACGTTGCTCTACCTTCACAGTCTTCACTCCTCGTTGCCTTGTCACGTCCATGCCTTGTGTCTCGAGCTCCGAACACCCTCGGAACGCCTCGCTGACACTTGGACACTGCCAAGTCACCCTGAGCTGATGCACGGACCCGTCTTATGCCATCTTCACGAAGACTCCATCTTCATGACCGGACTTGATCCCCGATTATCTCCTCGACTACCATGATCGCTCTAGACACCAAGCTCTCCAAGCTTGCTCCCGATCCCATGTCGATGATCATCGAAGCCATCAAGTCAACCTACAGTCAACAAAGACAAAGAAATCATTTCCTTGGCACAAGCGTCACGCACTTGACCATCATTAGTGAAAATATACATCATAACATCCCATGCAACCTAGGTGAAACTCAAAACTTGACTTTGCAAACTTTAACAACTATCGAATATCCATCAATAAGTCCCAAATGCTGTCAAATATTCATCACAACATGGAGAGGGCCTCCACATGGTCTCTCAGAATAACCCAAAATCAATAATTCCAAAAATATTTTATTCTAGTTCCTTGTGCTTGGAAGTATTTTTTAGATTTTTCTAGGATTTTTATACTTTTCTTTGCTATTTTCATTTTTCTTGTATTTTCTACAAATCAAAAACTAATTAAAATATCTAGAAGATCGATGGGTTGAATTCTTCCATTGGCCCACTGTCCTCTTCTCTCTCATCTCTGGGCCATGGCCCAATCCACCCCGCATTCGGCCCGCTTCCCTCTCTCTCACGCACGCCAGCCCAGCTGGCACCCATGCCACGTCGTCCCCACATCTGCCACGCATCCCCGCTGTCCCACATATGGTGACAAGTGGGCCCGGTCAGGCACTATGCTTCATGCCGAGCTGGACCCAACTCAGAGTCCACTGTCGCCCCGATTTTTTCGACATGCACGCCACGCCACGCAACACTAGCTGTCCCTATTTAAGGTCGAGCCCTCCGTGTGCGCTGCCCTCCATTCCGCAAACCCTAGCACCACCATTCCACGTAGGAATCGCTACCGCTCATCATCTTTGTTGTCTCCGGCGGAAAAGTCGACATGACCGCCATCTCCTTCGCGTTCCTCGCCACCTCGATGAGTCAATTGCAAACCCGTCCGCGTCATCTCGTGTCATAGATTCTGATCTATCTATCCCTCAAGTTAATTTGGATTTGTTTCACCTGGCATAGATATTGAGCCAATCTAAGATTTTTCGCCACCATCTCTTCACTGTCGAGTTCCGCCGTCACCGGTGAGTCCCTGCCGTCTTTGACCACACCATCAAGTTTGTTGTTCCGTGTTCTACCCAATGCATGCATTCCCATCGCCAGAGTGTCGCCCATTGTCATTGCTGTTGTGCGTCATGTCGCCGTCGACGCTTGCATCGCTCTACCGAGGATGTCAATCATATATATATATATATATATATATATATATATATATATATATATATATATATATATATATATATATATATATATCATAAGTTAGTGAGATCGCTTCATCTTTCATGGTTTCTAGGCGAGTTACCCTTATGCCACCATTCCTCTGCTCATGGGATTCCCGACTCTGTTGTCTACCTCCTGGCCTGACTGAGCCAGCACCATTTTAATTTTAAGGTAATATAACCAGATCAACGCATTAGGTTTCGTGATAACTGGAACTTATCGGATTACAACAACTCTTCATTGATACCTACGTCTGTCACTCTAGGGTCGCCGACTTATTGCAACAACAAGAGATTATCCTGCAGATATGAAAAATTGTTCTATACTCATGTTACCGAACGCCTTAAATTAGATAACACGCATAAGAATAGCAAGTATAATCCATGATTCCAATCAAATCGAATGTGTTCACTATAATCAATTAAGGATAGACCGTATGACTATTGTTTCTACCTATTCCCTTCATCTACTCTGCCTATACGGACTACTCATGCATAAATAACAAATTGAAATGAAGAATAAACATCGATAAATAAAAGAATGACACTTCCCTCTTCAATTACTAAGAGTTGATACAATGACCTTGAGTCTTGAATCGGTAATAGTTGAAGGATTACAAAGGACTCTCACACTACACTAATGAAGTTTAGATCAAACAAATACAAAGAACAAGCCTTATTCTCTCTTAGATCTAATCTACTACTCTCTGGATGACGATATTACTCCTCCTTGGTCGAATAAGGCTTCATTCCTTTATAGAATAGATATGGTTTGCCACTGATACGGTTAGGTGATACAATCGCTAGCGACAATATCACTTCCCATTTTCTTCCCTGGAAGTGATTCTCTTGCTGCACCAAAAAGGAAAGTTGCTCCAAATGACATCCTCTACGTAATGGCGGCCTTATTTCCCCTGGATTTCAACTTGTAGCATACGATATGCTCAGCAAATACCATTCTTGCAATATACAGGTAAATCAATATTAATTAATGCCGAAAATGTTATAATTGTGACGTAAACAAGACCAAAAAGGAAATAATCGATACATTTGAGATGCATCATCCATTGTTTATAAGAGATAGGGGCGAAGAGGAATAACAAAGTGACATTAGCCTATTCCCATCCATTGGATCAAAGGAACAATGGACACGGTGGACTGCTACAATAACAGTGTCTACAGTATCCAACTTTCTTTGCAACTTAATATGCTTATTGTTGATATGCGACAAGAAACAAGGTTTCGAGAAGTGAAGAGTTTCAGTGAGTTCTCTATAAAACTTTTTAAGACAAAGAAGCATGATCGTTATAAACTTGTTTATTTCTTGCTGAAATTAGTGTTGTCCCTACCTGTGGTTACTACAAGTGTAGAGAGGGTATTTTCTTTAATGAACGATGTGAAGAATAAGCTAAGAAATAGCATGAGTGTTCAATACTTGAATGATTGCTTGCTATATTCATTGAGTGCATGCTTTTTCTACAAGTTAGCATTGATGATGTAATCTATCGCTTTGTTTCATTTGAACTTCTGGTACTATATCATTTGAACTTTTATGTTGTAATGGATGTATCACTTAAGTTTGCACCCTCATCATTAAAATCCTGACTCCACTACTGGCAATGTCAAAGATCATTCCCAGCAACAATGATTGCTGGCGCACGGTGGCAGATCGATCACGATGGTAGTCCCTCAACTACTGCTTTACTTGACAGCTTGGTGGCTCCCTTAATGACAGCCATCCCGACAATTGCTTTCACCAAGGAAGCAATTCAGTAATGTTTATCGTCCTCGTGGCTCTCCAAGTTGTCCAAGTCACCGTTTGCCCCGCTCTAAGCTTCTCGGAATTTTTTTTAAAATAATATTATTTTAAAAGATAATTACAAAAATAAATAGCCGTTCCAAAATATTATAAAAATATATCTCTATCGCAAGTTCAACTAGCAACAAGAACCTATCGCCAGTTCAACTAGTGATAGGGACCCTGTTCAGCCCTGTCACCGGTCGAGCTCTTTGTCGTCGTTTGAACTGGCGATAGGAAGCTGAAACCCTAAACAACTTGCTTTGTTTGTGATTTTCGCAGAATTTCAATGGTACGAAATGGGTTAAACTGACATTAGGATTTTGTGATCGTTGTGTATTGTTCTAGTGCGATGATTTTTGTAAGATTTTTTTGAGGACGATTGAGGTATCAATGATTCGTAAGTACAAAGCCAAATGATATTACAATGCGTTCAGGAATTCATACACGATGTTTGGTTGATTAGATGGCCAATAGTGATTTTCACGACTTGTAGGACTGTAATGTACGAATGAGCTAGAAAAATAGTGGCAACACAACTCCCTTGGAGAACTTTGGGGAAATGACGCAATGATAACAACACGATATTTGATCGAACATGGGGGTTACATGGCACGCAGGCTAACGAATCGAGGACGGTACACACATGTCTTTAGGGAAATAGAAATACATGGGATCTGTGGACGAAGAGGGTAGAACTACTGCGTGGAACATAGCCATTTGCCCTTGCGGCCTAGCTCGGCGTTGTACTCCTCGCCTTGCGCCTTAGCTCTCGCCACGATGGCTCTCTTCCACTCCCTCTCAGTCTCCTGTCGCCTGGCATGCTCACGCTCCTGCTCCTCGCACAGCCTGTCCCGCCTGCCTTGCTCGGCCTCCTCAGCTTGCAACTCTTCAAGGCGCCTTTTATGGGTCTCAATGTCCTCCCTGACCCAGCTCTTTCGTGTCAGCAACCACCACATGTTGTAGGGGTGGATCTTGTCGTCGATCCACTGGCTGAAGTCGCATAGGCGTGGCGGAGACTACGGTGGGTAGAGAGAGTTGGTTACGCCGTTACGGGAAGAAAAACAGTATTGTACACCAAAATGTGATTTCATTACCGGCTACGGTGATGCGCGTCAACCACCGGGTCAAGCAACTCGTACGGGCCTGCGTCCGCCATACCTAAAAATGCAGCAATAAACAAAGTTCATAATTTTTTCATGCATCTTTACATAGGATATGTAGCGATTACAGATTTTCTTTACGATTTTCATGTGTTAGGCTATTCTCCAAGATTAAGTGGTATTTCGGGCACTAACAAAATAATTACTCTACTTAGCTACTCAATACATTTTTAACAGATTTATAATAGGTGTCTCCCTATTTCTGGAGATTGATCCTAAATCGTTCCAGTGCTACATAATTCCAACCCTACTCAGCTACTCTGGATTCTCTTGATAACCTTCAAATGTGTCATGCAATTTTTCTAGTTTAAAATATAATTCCTGCATTAAAAATATAATTACCGCACACAAATGGGGAGCTTAATAAAGCTGGAATTATTCTGATTCTACAATTGTGCTATCACTACCGGCTACACAACTTAAAATATATGCTACACAATTTGACTAATTTTATCTAACCTACTCAATCCTATATCGCTATTTTTGTTTGCTAACCAACAAGGTTTTCACATAATGTACAAAGTTTCACAAAAATGTACCTGCGAGATGACCGATCAGACTCGGTGCTCTGACGACAATCTCTCCCCCGCGACAAACTGACAGAGCTTCGCTACCTTTCTTCTCTCCCTCTCCTCTCTCTCTCTCGTTTTTTCCTGGAATTAAAATGAATTATGGACAGATTTTTCGGCATTTTTATAGCCGGCTAACTGTCGCCAGTTCAAATGGCAACAGGAACCTATCGCCAGTTCAAATGGCGATAGGGACCCTGTTCAACTTCCTGTCGCCAGTTCAACTGGCGATAGGTAGTTGGACCGGCGGCAGGTGAACAGGTCCCCGCCGCGATTCAATCGGCGATAGTTCTGTCGCCGATTGAACTAGCGACAATGATATATTTTTGTAATTTTTTGGAACGACTATTTATTTTTGTAATTATATTTTAAAATCATATTATTTAAAAAAATCAAGCTTCTCGTGTAAGGCCATCTATGACTTTGGACCATAAGAACATCTCCAATGTGTGATTTCAACTAGTACCAAGAAGAGAAGAAGGCTTTGGTACTGGCACCACATGTTGCAGCGAAATCTAGCACCAGAACCAAGTGAGGTACTGACGCCAAGCTCACACGGACCCACAAGTCAATGTGCCTAGCCGTGTTGTTTTGTTCGCTCTAGGAGGGGGGAAGCTTCATCGTGGTTGTGGCCGTCGCCATGGCTACCGGATGCATCATGTCGGACCAAGATCAAGGTGAGGAAGTTGCGTCGCCTCTAGATTCGGCCCGAGGTTGAGGATGAAGAAGCCTGCCACCATCACATCTGTGTGGAGGAAGTACACCATTATTGTAGCCAGATCGTCACTGCTACCCCCACAGCTGCGTCGTCGAAGCTGGATCGAGGTGCTGCCTCGATGCGTCACACCCGTCCGCCGTTGCAGGACAGCATCGAGGCCACCATTGATGTTGTTGATTCATGGATGAGGGAGCTCGCTGTCGCGGGGAATCACTTGGAGATGGGAGAATTAGGGATCGGGTATTAGGGACCGTCAATATTTGATAATTGCGGGCGCCCACGACAAATTCATATACAACGGAACATCACCGACCCAAGCATGCGTGAGCTATTGCGCTTGATCCACTCGACTCCCCCATCCTTGACGCCTCCCTCGTGTACGTACCTAAGCCTTGTCACACATTGATCTCGCCGCCAGCCACTTACCTCCGCCGCCATAGCTTCCACCTTCGGCCCCTCTGATTATTCCGCCTCTCGTGCCTTCGATGTAACATCTCAATTTTCGAGACTTTCTGAAATTTTCAAAATAAAATGAACCATATGAATTTTATTGAATTAATTAAATCTTAAACTAAATTTCAAAAAAAAAATTAATGATTAAAACAAACTTAATTAAATTCAAAATGGGTTTATTGGATTTTCTAGATTTTCTTGGAGTTCAATTTAATTTATTTTCCTTTTCGCTTTTCCCAAAGTTTCCTTTCTTTGTTGTAAAATTTAATTTAAATTAATTATTTTTAAAAGTGTTGGATTTCTTTTGGAGTTTTTGCTATTATTTAAAATCCAAGTCCAAAATTCAAATTCAATTTTCATTTCTTGAATTCAAAACTCCTTGCCAAATTTCTAAATCAAATTTTGTAATTTGAATATTCCCAATCCATTTCTTTTCCCTTTCTCTTGTCTTTTTCCCTTTTTCTTTTCCCCTTTTTTTATTCTTTTTCCTTTTCTTTCTTTTTCCTTCTCTCTTTTCTTTTGTTCTCCTTCTTCTTCCTCCTAGCTCCTCTGCCCGTGCCCTTTCCGAGCGGCGTCGCCTACACCGACCCAGCCACCCCGCCGCCCTGCTCTGACCTGTGTCGTGTGCCACCTGAGTGTCGAATCCTAATTTTGCAACTTGGGGGCCACTGTGTTAATTTTTGCATTTCCCTTAATCAGTAGATAGCACATATAGTTACATTGTTGGTTCAAATACATATCGCATAAATGTAAAGCTATTGCATAATATTAAACAAAACATAAATATACCTTATGGGTTTTGACTTGCAAAATGGCTGGACAGGCCAAATGCCTTTCAAAGAACAGCAGCGGAAGCAGAATTAAAGTATAGCACGTGAAACCCTTACGATATACCCACAGACAATCGACTGGAGGCTCGCGATTTAGTTCTTGGCATTCTTGATCTTCAGTCTTGATCAATACTCATAATTGTCCCTGTAGCCTTCTTTTATGCTTATTCACTAAAAATATAAAGAGCGAGCATGAGTACACAACCGTACTTGTGAACCAACACGCAATGCAATTATTATATATGCAAGGCTAAACAAATGGAGGTTCATGGTTCATTTATTTTGCGCAAAGCCAATTATTGGAATAGAGTAAGTAGTAGCAAATCCTGAGATTTAGCATTTTACTATATGAGACCTCGGTTTATTAAGCTTGTAATACTTAACCATCCACTGGTCCTAGTATCACAAACAGAATAACACGTGCCTCGATGAACATGTGCTTCCCACAAAAATGCAGCACACATACATCATACCAAAGCATGCATCAATTCCATACAACAGGATATAGCAAGTCTACCAAAAGACATACATAATATAAGTTATTACAGAACAGCCGAACCGGCCAAAAGACAAAAGTATCAAATAACAGCGGAAGCTAAAGATGCCATAAGATGGCTTAAACCAAAAGACGACCGGTTAACCACATGACACCACAGGGCAACCGACCGGGCCACCAAGCTAATCGCCCCACACACTGCCACAGCACAACTCGCAAAAGTGAGGCCCATCGGGCTCACCTTCTTCCTCTGCACACAACAAGCAATGCAGGTGAGTACAATAATGTACTCGCAAGACTTACGAGTAACAAGCCTATACATAGCTACATGAAAGCTGTATCAAAGGAAGGTTGGTTATATGGTTATTTGGACGCATAAAGCAAGTTTAATTTGCAATAATGTGATAAATTGAAGGCAATTTGACAATTCAGTTTTTAAACATTGAAATAACAGCGAGTAACCAATAAGTATCAAGTAACCACCTATAAGTGACTAACCCAATAGTCACCACACATAGCATGAATCCCAGATTCATACCACCCATCAAGTTTTAATTTAAAATGTTGTAGTCTAACTCTTGAGAGACTTCCCCATGCGTGTCCATAACCTAGGACGAGGCTATTCGAATAGTTTTAAACCCTGCAGGGGTGTACCAATGTACCCACGCTTCAGACCGCCTTTAAGCCACAAGATTAGCACACTTCCAAAGGTATGCCGGCACGGCTAAGTCCTACGAGACATTTCCAACATTGTGAGTCAACTACGAGTCGCTCGTATGGATAGAAACCCATACGCTTACATTGTAAAACCAAAAAGATAACTACCCCTCGGGGTAAAGCTTTTTGGACAACTACAATGCTCCCAATCACAGCCAACCCATTTTACCACCACACAAACCACACACGCCGTCCTGCGACTCGTAGCCAACACACGGCAAAGTACTAAGTTAAGAGAGGTCACATACCCTCTAGTGTGATTAGCACGCAATAATGCTTGGTTTGGTGTAACAAGATGTTCGGTCCTTGTTGACCCGGACACCATTCCAATCACACCCAAAAGATCACACCATCTTACCATTGTGCCCAAGTCTAAATTGTTTTCATTTTCAGTTTTAGTTTTGTAATTTAGACATAGCACAAGGCTGAAACATAGAGATTATAATAAGTTTGTGTGATCAAGATTATCGACAAGTCGATAATCGCCCATTTCTACCGATTGCTAAGCATGGCTAAGCATAATGACACGTAAACTACTAAGTGACAAGGGTTCATCCAGCGAACCCAAAAATCACAGCAAGTAATCCTAGGCTCGTGAGTAGAGGAATAAACATTTCATCGATAATGCATCTACTGGGCCAACTATCAACAATAGTTTAAAACAACATAGCAATGCATACATAGAATTTGCAAACAACATATTAGAATTTGAAAATAGTAGGAACAATATGATCAAATGATGCTACATCTGCTTGCCTGGCTGAAGTGCAGGATCAGGTTGTTGTGGCTCAGTATCAAGATTAATAACTTCTTCGGAACCTAACGCAAAAAGGCGATAACAAAATAAGGGCAAAGAACACCAAAAGAAACCAACAGCAAAAGAGGTCCAAATTTGCAAGAAATACACACAACAGCAAGGGCATGAAATTAGACAATTTAGGGAACAAGAAATTCTGCATTTGGAGTTGTTATGAAAAAGTTATGGTGAAATCTAGCTCTCTTAGCCCATTTATTCCTTAATTAAATACAGGTATTGTTCATGGCAAAAATTTCTAGAATGATCTGGAACCCAAAATTTTTATGACAGGTAGTATAAGTTATCCTAATCACAGCAAAGTTGAGTTTATTGAATTTGGAGTTATAATGACTTAGTTATGATTTTTCTAAGTTGTAAACCTAGCACATCACCTTGACTAGAATCATAAACATGCTCAAAACCTATCTCATATTGAAGTATGTTAACAGAGGAATTTAACAAAATTAAGTTTGCATATTTTGAAGTTACAGGGAATTACTTGTGTCTTTTTCAATATTATCATAATTTTTAAATGCTGCAAATAAGGTTAAACCTATTAACATGTTTTTCTGGAGCTTAACTGGGCCCACAACTATTTTTAGATTAAAGTATATCTAATAACAAAATTAACCAAGTTCAAACACCTAATTTGGAGATGCACAGAAAAAGATATGCATTTTATAAGGTTTAAATCAATTTCTGCAATATACAAGAATAGCTGAAAACAAGTTATTATTGTCTACAACATTTTCCATCACAGAAACATGCCTAAAAGTATTTTTATAATAAACTTTGGTGAGATACAAATTTATTGCAGCTGGAACCATCTAAAAAGGGTTTATAATGAATTAGATATGAATTCCTAAAGTTTTTATACAATTTTCAAAAGAGAAGCAAATACTTACTGAGATATAGATAAACTTAACCGAAAAGAATTGACGTGGACTAATCTGGGCCTTAGATAAGAAATCGAACGGCCCACGCGCGCCAGGAATACCGCACGCGCGCGATACCTAAACGGAACCCACCGTTGGAACAAGATCCAACGACTCATGCGGAGGAATGCATTCGGACGGTGCAGTTGCTTGGGCCAATCACAGCCGCAGATCTGCAGATGGACGTCCCAGGGCGCGCCTTCATTCGGATGGTCCGAATGCATACAAGATCTCGACCGCAGATCAAGCGATGGACGGCCTAGAATGATTTAGGCAACCGGAGGGTCCGAATGCACTCTAGATCTGGACCGTTGATCACGGGATCGACGGTCCACAATCAACAAAGTGCTACGCACGGGACTTAAGTGCGCGAGGAGGATTTTAACGAGAGGGCCCACATGTCAGTGAGACAAAGGGACAATTAAGACAGCGATTAATTACTAGGAACCAATGATTAGTGATTGACTAGCAATTAATGTGTCCTAATGACTCGCACAGATGTGACTTAAGAGATTGGAGGGGCCCACATGTCAGTGGCCCAACGACATAGTTTAAGACACAATTAATTAACTAATGATTAGCAATCACAGGGCAATTAATGTGTCTTAAACAAATGACGAAAACGGGAGGTTACTCCGGCAAACTCCCGAGTGACTTCAACGGCTTGCCGCCGGCGATCCTGGCCGCGGCGGCGCCAACTAAGAACTAAAATGGAAACGCAATAGCACTACGAACCTAATGGTGGCATTCTCGCCGGCGGTGAGGGCTCTAATCGCCGGCTAACCGGAAAACGAAAAATGGAGCTCTACTGCTAAGCACGAAAACAGCAACAAGCTCACTGCGCATCCGAGAAGCATGTGCCAAGGCCCCTAGGGACTAATAAGAAGCTACCTTAATGGAGAGAAGCTTCGAAGGTGGCCGGAGAAGCTTGTCCACGGTGGAGCTCGCCGGACCCGAGGAAGAAGATGACGAAAACGATGATCTGAGCCAAAATGAGTACCACTGGTGGCCAAAGTAGCTTCATTACCACTTCTAGAAGCTACATGAGCAACCAATTTGGAAGTAAAGCACTCACCTGAGCTGAGGAAGAAGATGACCAAATTCGGCTGAATTTGAACAAACCCCAAATTGGACAATTCCTGAGAATCAAATCCAACATTAAGTGAGGGGAAATGTTCAGGATAGTAAGGAGATAAGAATGGAGTAAAGAAATGTGAAGGAGAACCACTGGAACACCAAATTCACCACTGGAGCTCCACGGGTCAACAATGGTGGATTGCCGGTTTTGAGGAGTTAAGCTCCAATTTTGAAAATGGAGCTCAAGGGAGCTCAAGGGTAGTGTAAAGGGATACCAGGAGGTATTGAAGGTGCTTATAAAGCTTTGAAAGCATTAGGGTTTGGACCAAAAGCTTTTCGGGAGACACGGTGCAAAGCTCAAGGCATGGCCGAAAGCAAAAAGGGGTGTAGATGATGATATAGGGTATGGCTCGGTTGAACACCTCTCCCACAACTCTTAATGTCGACTAGGGCGGCCGTAGGGAGCATGAAATGACACCTCCATGCCCTCGGTACTGTTCACACATGAACTAGAGGAGGAAGAAGACACGAAATGCAATCGGGCGATTTTGGACCCTCGGATTCTAATCGGACGGCTGACAACGCGCCACGCTTCTGAGATTTGAAATAAAAGAATAGATCAGGGGCCCTTGGATTAGAAAAGAATGGCTCAGATTGTGCCACGATGCTGAGGTGGATTACGATAGAGGGGATTGTGAGCGTTGGATTTTAATCCAACGACGCTGATCAAACAAGGCAACCGGATGGTCCGAACGTCTCCTGCGACGGTGACGGTCCGATTTTGATCCAACGGTTGAAATTGAAAACGCGCTTTCGAACAGCGCTCAGTGCAGTTAGTGGACTAGACCAAGACACATGGCTCGAACCCGAGTCTGACTCGAACCCAATGCACAGTGGATTTAGGTTTTGAGTTTTAAACTGAACTGGAACTTTGAGGATTTAATTGAGATAGCAAAACAACTCCAACAATTATGAAATTTTTACTGGAGCTTGTGTAACATCCCAATTTTGGGCTTGTGTTTCAAATGTAAGAAAATGAGTAGAAATTAAAATATTTTCTTACATCAGGTATTTCCTATTTGTACTGAACAGTTCCTGTACAAGACTTATGGAAATAAAAAGTCACAAGTCTGTTTATTCAAATCTTGATCCTTCAAAAACATTCTTGTCAAATATTTTGATCATTTCCTGGAAATATTTATCCTAAGTTCTTGGGATGGTATGTGACCACTCTGAAAAATTTCACAATTTTTAGAAATTATTTGAATATTTTTGGGGGTCAGTTAAACCCAATTAAATTCTGGTCAAACTATGGGCCAGCACCTTGTGGAATTTTTGGAGGAAAAAGTATAGCACAAAAACCTCTGCAAAATTGACACAAGGTCAATAACTCAGCTAGCAAGCTCCTGTAAAAATTTCATAATTTTTGGAGTAGGTTTGCTACCTCAAATAAATCCCAAAACTTCAGGTTAGTTTAAAACTCAAATTCAGGTCTGAGTCTGACTCGGACTCGAGTCGACTTCGACCATTGACTCGGTCGGGCCACCGCCTGCACCTCCTCTGCCCTCTTCCCTTGGGCCGTTGGATCTCCATCCAAAGGCCCTGCACCTCCCATCGATCTCGGCGCCGGGGTGGTCCAGTCCCTTGGATTTTCATCCAACGGTCGACGACCTCCCCTGGACCTCCCCGTGCGCTCGGACCTCCTCTGCCCCGAGTGATCCGGGACGCCCAGGACCACCTCGATTGCATCAGGGACGTCCAGGACCTCCCTCGGCCTTGTTCTTCTTCCTCTCGACCTCCCTGAGGTCTGGTCGTCATGGTTTTTCCCGCACCTGCACATGTGTCAGGACCAGAGTAGTTGGGAGCAGTGATAGGTCACCTTTTGTCCTTCCCAATGGCTCCTGCCTGCCAGGCATTAATTGCGGTCAGACTTTGCCCGAAAGTCTCCCCTTCCTGTCTTGTTTTGTCAATGTAACCAGGGCAGACCTTGATCATTTCATTCCTCGGGACTCCGCTGTGGTTCACTTGCCATCTCAGCCTTATAGGTCACCGAGCCCCTCCTCACTCTTTTGGTCACCATCTTCCTCGACCCTTGGCACCACCATTGTCGTTTTGGAGCTCTGAAGGCCACCGAGCCCAAAGTGGTCCCAGCAACTTTCGCCTTTTTCACTGTCATTTTGATCACCTAGGGCTTGCTCTAACTTAGCTCGGTTCACCATTGCAGGTGGACAAGTTGGGAGCCGCTGTGGTCGAGATCATCTTCTTCCCCATCGCGGCAAGCACTTCATCGCCGGACTTCGTCTGCCATCTCCGAGCTCCTCCGACCTCCCGGTCCCTCTCGCCTCGGTGCCCATTCCTTAGCTTTGTTATTGTTTTCTAGAGCTCGTGTAGTTTCAGAGTTGCGTTTTAGCCTTCCTAGCCTATCTCGGCGCACGGCGTTCAAGGTCGTCGCCGCGGCGAGGTTGCCACCTTTAGCCCGTGATGATATTGCGGTTCCATTCTAGTGTTTAGTTGCGCGCCATGCGGAGTCGCCGGTGGCAAGCCGTTGAACGCGCTCGGGATTTTGCCGGTGCAATCTCCCGTTTTCGTCATTTTCTTAGGACAGCATTAATGCCCGATTATTGCTAATCATTGGGTGCATTAATCATGTCTTAAGTTGTGCCGTGTGTCACCGACGTGTGGGCCATATGCTTAGAATTAAAATCCAGAAGCCATTAGGCTACTCCCAATGCTCCACCTTGGCAAGTATCTTAAGACTCCACATAAGCAAAAATTTGATGTGGCACTGTAATTAAGGAAGAGAGAGAGCAGCCAAGTATCTTATTTAGATACCACTCATACACAGTATCCTAGGTAGAAATAGTGGTAAAGACATTTATATCAAAGGCATAAGATACAACACTCTAGGATACAATGCATTGGGAAGGTGGTATCTAAATACCTTTCATGCAATAAGAAACTGCAATAAGAAAACATCCATTGGGAGCAGCCTTAGTGTCCCTTTTAGATTCTTTTATTGCCAATCATCAGCAGCATTAATGTTGTCTTAGCCGCCACCTTTTAGTCGCTGTCCTGAGGACCCGCACCTTTGAAGCACCTTAGACCTCCTCGGGTTGTTCTTGGCCGTCCATGACCTCCCCGGGATTAGATCTGGGCCTTAGATTCGTTTCTCAGAAAACTCTAGTCCCAGGACCTCTTAGACTCGATCCTAGCCGTATAAGACCTCCATGGATTAGTTTTTAGCCGTTGGATCTAGCTCTGTGAAAAATCTTAAGCACTAGGACCTCCCCTGGTTAGATCCTAGCCCCCATGACCTCTTTAAACTCAATCTAAGCCGCTAGGACCACTCCTACGCAAAAAGACCTCCCCTTGGTCATTTTGCAAAGACCACCCCTAAGACCACCCTCTGGGTCCTCTCTGTAAAAGACCACCTCGGGTCTTTTATAAAGAGAACCTCCGGACCTCCCTCCCCGTTGATTTGGACCGTTCAGGACCTCCCTAGGTCTAATCTGAGCCGTCCAGATCTTCTTCCGTTGAAACCCTATAGCATAGGACCTCCTCGCTTAGATCTTGGCCATCCATGACCTCCCTTGCGATATCTTAGCCGTTCAGGACCTCTCCTTGGAGATCTTGACCGTCTAGGATCTCATACTTTAGATCCGTAGCTTTAGGACCTCCTCCTCAGGTCTCAACCGTTAGATTTAGATATAACGGCCTAGACCTCCCTCCGTAGATTTAGCCGTAGGACCTCCCTCTGGAGATCTAGACCGTTGGGACCTCCCCCAAGAGATCCTGACCGCCCCGACCTCCTTCCTTGGATTTAAAGCCTTAGGACCTCCTTAGAGCTCGGACCGTCCGATCTTAATCTAACGGTCACGACCTCCGTTAGGCGCGAGGAGTTCTCGCAGTGTGCCGTGCATCACCGTCGGGACCGTTGGATCCATCTTAACGGCCACGACCTCCTCGGCGCTTGGAGATCTTTCGCGCGCTGTGCATGCACCGCCGCCGTTGGATCCAATCTCAACGGCCCAGACCTCCCCAGAGCGGGAGGAGGTCTTTTGTTCGCTGAGCTTCGAGGTCTGTGGCCGTGCGATGAAGGATCGACGGCCCACGACCTCCCCGTTTCCTTCAGTTCATTTGGACCTCCCGAGAGCTCAAATTTTCAAAGTCTTTTAAATGTTCCAAATTTCAAAAATGCATATCTTTATCATTATAGCTCCTTTTTGAATGAATCAAGTTGCAGTAGCTCTGCCATGAAATGAACTTCAATATGAGAATGAATTTGGGCACTGTTATGTAGCAGAAAATGATATAAACTGCATGAACTTGTTTAATATAAAATGGTTGTCTAGAAATTCATTGAAAATTTGTAAAATGCATAACTTATTATCTGTGATTCCAAACTAAGCAAACTAAATTTTATTAAAACCCACTAGGAATGTACTGTACTGTAGAATAGGCCTTAATATGATCCTTGCCACTGAAATTAATGATCTACTAGTTTTATAACTTAGAAAAATCATAACTAATTCATTATAACTCCAAATGATGTAAACTCAACTTTGTTGTTCTTAGGATGACCTTAGCTACCTACCCTAAAAATTTCAGATTCCAAATCATTCTAGAAATGTTTGCTATAAACAGTAACCGAAATTAATTTAATTAGGATTTTTCAGGCTGAGAGAACTAGTTTTAGCCATAACTTTTTCATGCTAAGTCCAAATGGAGTGATTCTTGTTTCTAAAATTGTCTAAAATCAACCTCTAGCTTCTGTACAAATTTTGTGGGATTTGGATGTCTTTTGCTGTTGAGTTTTAGTTGGTGTTCTTCGTTCTTATTGGTTTTATCGCATTTTCGCGTTAGGTTCCGAATATTATATTGAATCTGAGAACTCTCCTCTGCAGCAAGAACCAGTCCAGCAAGGCAAGCAGTTTGATCATGTTAATTCCTATATTTTTAAGTATTTATGTTGTTTACAAACTCTATGTATGCATTGATAGTTTGTGTTAAACTATTGTCGTTAGCTGACCTAGTAGATGCATTTCCTTAGCAATTGATTATCCTTTACTACCATGAGCCTAGGTTATTGCTGTGATTTAGAGCTCATGGATGAGTTCTTGTCACTTAGTAGTTTGCGAATTAATTGCTTAGCCATGCTTAGCTTCAGGTAGAAATGGGCGGTTATCGACTTGTCGATAACCTTGATCACATAAAACTTATTATGATCTATGATTTCAGCCTTGTGCCATGTCTACTTATGAAAACTAAAGCGAAAACAAAATAATTTATACTTGGGCACAATGGTAAGACGGTGTGATTTTTGGGTGTGACTGAATGGTGCCGAGTCAATTAAGGACCGAACATCTTGTGAGTACACATTATTCGAGCAATTTGTGCGTGCTAACCACACTAGAGGGTATGGGACCTCTCTTGACTTAGTACTTTGGCGTGTATTGGCTTTGGTCGCAGGAGTCGCAGGAGGGGTGGTGTTGGGAGACAGTGTCAGAAAGGCTTCCCCGTGATGGCTGGTTGTCTTTCGGATTGCAATGTAAGCGTATGGGTTTCTATCCATATGAGCGGCTCGTAGTTAATACACAATATTGGAAAACGTCTCGTAGGACTTAGCCGTCTTGCATACCTTCTAAGTGTGCTTTGTGGCTTAAAGCGGTCCAAGTGTGGGTACATTGGTACACCCGTAGGGTTAAAACTATTCGAATAGCCTCGCCCTAGGTTATGGACACGCTTGGGTAAGCTTTTCAAGAGATAGACTACAACCTTTTAATTAAAACTTGACGGGTGGTACGAATTGGGGATTCGTGCTATGTTGTGGTGGCTATTGGGATAGTGTAACAGCCCCAATTTTATAAACAGTAATAATCGCTTTATGAGCAGAATGGAATACTGTTCATAACATTACTGTTTATAATTGAAATTTGGATTTGTTGTTACAAATTAAACCTTCCTTTTCTAGTCAAAATCCAATACCTATTTGAAGTCTCAAAGGAAATACAAGATAGTGCTTGTATTATGACTGGGAAGTATTTTTATTAAAGCTGGATCAATTATCTTGGGCAAAAATAATTTTTGTTGAATTCTTAGAAATTATTTTGATTTGGAGAAAATATTTGAATTTAAATAAACCTATTCGGGATAATTAAATTATTTATGTATTTTAAAAAGTGAAACAGTGGTTTTCAAAATTTATTTGGGAATATATCATCCCAGTAGCATCCTTGCAAAATTTCATGATTTTCCAAATTTATTTACTATTTTTAAAGCTCATCAAACTTTTAAATCTTGGAATAGAGTCCGTCAACTATTCGGTCCAAACCCAAACCCTAGCATCAGAGCGACTCGAACCCATGAGGTTGGGTCTAAAACTGCAGAATCGGGCGCACCCGACACGCTCGTGTGCGTGCCCAAGTTTTCTAGCGACGTGAGCCGTCGATTTCTTGATGAACGGCCGAGATTCGCAAAGCCGTGTGGGACATCCACGTACTCAGTGAGATTTCCGCCGTTGGATCTTGATCCAACCACATCCAACCTTGATCCAAGATCCTAAACGTATCTCCATTTGTGGCCGTTGATTTCCAAACCAACATCCCAGATCCTTTGTGCCGTTCGAGCCATCCCGTAGGGCTCATTCAATCCTGGCCGTAGGATCTTAATCGTGCGGCGCTCACTTTTTGGATTATACCATTTTTCTTATGTAAAGGTCCAATTAAACGTGAGCCGCTAGATCCTCAATGGATGGGCTAGATCTAGTGGGCCGTTCGGGTTACCCGAACGCACCACTCAATCTCCACCTTTGGATCTTGATCGGACGGACCGTATCGATTGACAATGATCGGTCGCCGAGCCTCTCTTCAATCTTCACCGTTGATCTTAAATCCAACCGCGCGCTCTTTTCGTTTTTAAACTCAAGGGCGCGATTTATTCTGGTCGTTGGATCTCCATCCTACGGTGCCCTTTTGACGCGCGTGCGCTTAGGGCCCGATCTTCATAGGACCGTTGGATTCTAATCCAACGCTCCTCTTTGAATGTAACCTTCGGGTTACCCGAAGGCTCCATTAAATCTCAATCGTCCATTTGAGATCGCACGGCCCATATTTTAAGATACCAATTCAAATCTTTTAATCTCTCTATTTATCACAGCCGCTCATTTCCAATCGGACGGCTGATATTCTTTTGAGCTTTTAGGAGGCACGCGCGGCTGAGAATGACAAAGGGACCCACATGTCATATTTTGCCTCCCTTCTTCCTTATCTCTGCGCGCAGCCATTTCTGAGAGCAGAGGAGAGGATTATCCAAAGATTATGCCACAAATTTTTGGATATTTAGCTAAGTAGACACCTCATCAACTCTAGACTCTTCCACCTTGCCCTGTAGCTCAACATCTATATATAACCCTAACTTTTGAGTGCTGCCATTGTTGACCATCAAGCTCATCATCTTCCTTGTCATGTCGGTGGAGTTCTTGCTCCTGTCCATTGCTTATCCATTCTAAACCCTGGTTTCACCTTGTAATAAAGATTTGACATCTTTTGTAGGTTAAACCAGAGTTTATTTCTCTGTCAATCATCATCGGTTTTCAGAGTCTTTGGCTCCTTTCCCATCCTGGTAAGCTAAAAACCCTAGTTATAATCTCTTGAGCACCTTAAGTACCTTAGGAGCTCATATGGATCATTCACATGTACATCAGTAGCTTCAACTTGCTTCAAACTGAAAAGTTGTTATTATAACTTTTCGGTTTTCCATGTCATTTTCAAGACCTAGGGTTTCTCCCGTCGACTTGTTACCCTAATTAGGTTTAGACCAAACCCTAGTAACACAACAAGTTATTCTTTTAATCCTTGTTGTCATCTATTTAGGTTGATAATGAGAAATTTGTCTCTGTTCTCTTTTGTCTACTCAACCGACAAAATAGGTTTTTCTTTAGCTTTGTAATCTAACCGAGTAGGGTTGGGTTAAGGTTAGTTTAGAGTATTAACTACCTTAATAGATCAGGCTAAGCTTCATTTTTGAACCTTTGCTTGATCTATCTTCATTTTCTCAAAATCGCTATCTGTCTGTTTCTAGTTCATTTCAAAATCAAAAGCGCAACTTGAACTAAACCTAGTTTCGTCTTTTAAAAACAGTAGTTATAATATGGGTTAGTATTACTATTAGGGTAGATATAACTTAAGCATATCGCTAATCATGCATTTCGCATTGATCATGCATATTTCTTCCATTTTGGACTTATTGTCGGTTTGGTATTTATTGGGTCTTATTGCTTCTTTTAGAATGGTTCTGTGAAGCAATTGAATATATTTCGAGCAACTTTGAACTGCAATGAGAGGTTTACTATTATCAAGGCAAGCTTCCTCTCGCACCATGTTGATCCCAAATTTTATACATTAGATTTTCTAAATTCGGTGACAACTGTGCATGCTATTTTTCTGAAAATACAAACTGTGATCTGTTAGTAGTTAGATATGACATAACATGGTGGATTACCTTAATTATAACCATACACTTAACCTAGTTCAAGATCTTGTATACTATAGCATATATTTTCAGATTTGGCTTAGACATGCAGTCTAGAGATTTTAGAGTTTGACAAGAATATCTTGTCAAACAGGGGAATCACAAATGATCCTGTGTTATTTTGAATTCTTTGTCCAGTTTCTTTAAACCAGACTTGTATTTGAAATTCAAATTGATCTGGACAAGAGGAAGCTAGTGATGGTGCTTTTGTGCACGAGATTGGGTTTTGTGGTGGACTTGTCCGGGTTAATTAAGGACCGAACTCTGATTATTCAATTCAAGTCCCCCACGTACTTCCACATGCAGTGTATGGGCGCTGTTTGGTTAAGTAAAATGTTAAGACTATTGGGTTGGAAACAGGAGAGTAAGGATATGTGTATTGACCTTGTATGGCATAGATGCTTTGGTCTTATGACTGCGTTTTATGCCATGTGAGCTTGTATGTCAGTATCAGATGTTCTTATAAGGGTGAGGGCGTATATGTGCTCCGTAGCATATACGTACCTTAAAGATGCTGATTGCAATCTACTATGGGTAGCGAACCCAACCTGCATTTCTTTTGATTGGGTCGGCATTCCTGACGCAACATGTGTGCCCCGGTTAAGCAGATGCTATCAGTCGTTGTTTAAGCGAGATCAGCTCACACATGGGGGTCCAACTCAATAGTATTAGCTTGTTGAAAAATACCAAATCTTAGTTTCCCCGGTCGGCATACCAAAGGAAGTTTGTCATCATTCGGAGGCATCCGAAGGCAACGGGCTGACTAAGTCATGTGGGTAAAGATGTACACCCCTGCAGGGTATAAACTGTTCGAATAGCCGTGTCCACGGTCATGGACGACAACTTGAGTTGATGTCACCTGTATAGAAGTTTTGATTTACAAAACTGGTTTCGGTTTTTATGGCTGTGCATGAGGGATTCATGCACCGCATCTTTGTTACAATTATGTCATTTACTTACTGTTCTAGCTAAACTTTGATTTACTAAATTGCTTTGTCAAAATTTAGTAGTTGTAGGTTAAGAGGTATCGCTTTATGCAAATTTGAACCTTTATACCTTCTGTTGCAACCTTATGCATATATAAATTCTACTCCTTTGTGTAGGCTCTAATCAACACTTTCTTTTATTAGTTTGTGTAAGACTTGTGAGTACCTTCCGTACTCAAGGTGCTATCACCTATTGTTGCGGTGAGGACGGTTATCTTTATGAAGTACCGTTAGCGCTGATCAGGGTGACGCTAACGAGTAAAGCTACTTCTTTCCTCCACGCAATTGCCTGCGGGTGGATGAGGCCATTGGTGGACTTTAATATTTTGTCTTTGCTTCCGCTGTTAAACTTTTGAAGTGACCAAGTCACTTAATATTGTAGTACTAAACCGAATGATGTAAACTTATGTTTAATTATGCAAGTGTATGACTTGTATGTGTATGATGCAATGTTGTTGAAGGATATATATATGCAATGGTCATTGATCCTGGGAACCATTGTGAGATATATATATATCCGGGGATCCTGTTTATTGGAATTGATACTTGTTAAATTTATATCTTTAGCATGATCTTTAATTAAGGGACAATACTGTTCCTTCATTAATAATCATGCTACAGTATGAATTTAATTAAGTACATTTCCAATAACCTGGGGCGCCCACAGATAGTCACTTCCAGGTGGTTACTTGTATTTATTATTAAATTCGCTGTTATTTTCAACATCAAAACATATTTGCAAACTTGCTTTTAAATGTATTACATTATTGCAAATAAAGTTGGCTTTGTGCAAAATGAGACATATAACCTCCACTTAAATAAGCCTACATGTAGCATATGAATAGGTCTGCTATTCCACACGTCAGTCTTGCGAGTACCGTTGTGTACTCAGTTATCTTGCTTAAATGTATTTGTTGCAGAGGAAGAAGGTGAGCTTGAAGGGCCTCACTTCTGTGAGTTGTGCTGTGGTAGTCTTAGAGGCGTCTAGCTTGGCGGCCCGGTCGGTTGCCTTGTGGGTGGTGTGGCTAACCGGTCGACTTTTGTTCTAGCCATCTTATGGCACCTTTTGCTTCCGCTGTCATTCTTGTATATTGTGTCATTTGGCCGGTCGGCTCTTTTGTAATAACTTACTTTATGTATGCCCTTTACTAGACTTGTTAATATATGTTGTATGAAAATGATGTGTAATTTTGTGATGATGTGCATGTGCTGCAATTCTGGGAAGCATATGTCCATCGAAGCTTAGAATGTTTAATTAGTAATGCTAGAACCATTTGGAGGATAAGTGTTACTAGTTAAATATTCCGGGTCCTCACAAAGTTGGTATCAGAGCCATATTGACCGTAGAAACCCCTAGCTTGGTCGCCTTTAGGATATTTTGAAAACTTACTTTCAAAACAGTTCATGAAGATTTAAGTAAGTTCTCCGATTTTACTCCTCACCTATCTTAGCTTGCTCATCTCACCTTACTCTCACTTAAGTTTTGAAAAAGTTGTTCCTCTCTTCCTTTCAAAAATTAGCCACTATCGATTAAATTAGTTTTGGGAGAACCATGAGAGCTTGAAGAAAGAAATCTGGACAGCTAGCTATTAATTAGTAAATAGTGTTAAAAAAATGAGAGGTTGATTCAACTAAAACTTGTGGGAATAAAAGGGTAAGGAGTGATATGAAATTAGCTAAATGCCTATACTCTATTAGGTGGTTATACCTTGATTTTTGGGTTGTTTAGAGCTAGAATTAAGTTCTGAAATTTTGGTCTTCTCAAACAATTACTCATTTTCTCCATACGGGTTAGTCGTTTCGGGAAGTTTCGGGAAGTTGATTTAGTGACTTATGGTCTTATGCTCTTTTGTGGTTATTCTTGAGCCCTTTTAATTGAGTTTGGATTTCCGTGCTTTGGGTCTCGAGTTGTAGCTAACTTGTCTTAGTGAAACAGGATGACAGGAGGAACTCGTAGTGGTCGGAATCAGCTGGGCAGTCCCGATGAGGAGCTTCCCCCTCCTCCGACCATGGCTGAAGTCCTTATGCAGATCGAACGCAACCGTTCGGAGGACCGCAGAGTATTGGAGGTCATCGCGAGGAACACCTCCACTTCCTCTGGTGCGTCCGGATCTGGAGGTGGTGGACATCAGGCGCGTGGGGGGCTTGCGGAGTTCCTCCGTACTCAGCCTCCTACCTTCTCCAGGTCCGAGATCCACGACGCGGATGATCAAGCTGCGTCGGTTGAGCGAAAGCTCAACGTTGCTCAGTGCCAGGAGCAGGAGCGGACACTATTCGCATCCCATCAGTTGGAGGGTGCGGCACTCTCATGGTGGGAGAACTTCCTCGCCATGCAGCCCGCGGGACACGTGGTCTCGTGGGAGGAGTTCAGGTTAGCTTTCCGTCGGGCCCATGTCCCCGCCTACCGATGAAGTCAAGAAGAAGGATTTCCTTGCGCTCAAACAGGGGCGCAAATCTGTGACTGAGTACCTCCATGAGTTCAACCATCTTGCGAGGTATGCTCCTGCTGAGGTGGCCACTGATGAGGCCAAGCAGGAGAAGTTCATGGAGGGTTTGTCTGAGGAGCTTCAGGACAAGCTCCCCATTGTTGACTTTGCAGACTTCCAGACCTTAGTGGACAAGGCCATCGTCGCCGAGCACAAGGCGAGAGCGCTAGGTGAGTCCCGCAAGCGCAAGTGGGAGGCCCAGCGGTGCCGCAGGCCGCCTTGTTCGATCCTCGCGTTGGGCAAGACCGTAGCCCGCCTCAGGCTTCCCTACCACCGAGGCCTTCGGCACCAGCTCCACGTCCCCCGCAGGCCGTGACTCAGTCACGTGCGCCTGCGATCCAGCAGCAGGGTGTTCCCCGCAACCCAGCTGCCGACGTCACCTGCTTCTACTGCCACAACAAGGGCCACTACACGAGTAGTTGCCCTAAGAAGATTGGAGCGGCCCCTCGTCCTAATGGAGGGCGCGGGCAAGGGAGTGGTCACCCACCTGACTAGAAGACCCAGGGCATGGGGAGCGGCCGAGTCAACCATATCTCGGCTGAGGAGGCACAGGAGGCGCCGACGTTGTGTTGGGTACGCTTCTTGTCAATTTACGTCCTGCTGCAGTGTTATTTGACTCAGGAGCTTCGCATTCTTTTATTTCGAGATCTTTGCTGCTGATAGTGGTCTCCACTATGTTCCTTTGGGGGTTCCACTACTTATTCGCTCTCCGGGTTCGAAAATGAGAGCTGACCAAGGATGCCGGGACGTTCCTATTCACATCGAAGGAGTGGGATTCTTGGCGAATCTTATCCTACTCGACTCGGTGCGCCTGGATGTGATTCTTGGTATGGATTGGTTGTCCCAACACTTGGGGCAAATCGATTGTGCCAGAAAGATTGTCTTTCTCACCAGCTCCTCAGGCGAACAGGTGGGGTTTTCACCGCAGCTGCAAGGGCCACATCTTTATGCCCTTGAAGCAAAGCCAGCATTGGAGATTCGCGATGTCCCCACTGTGTGTGACTTCGCGGATGTCTTTCCTGAAGATTTGCCTGGAATGCCTCCCGTTCGAGACCTGGAGTTCATGATAGAGTTGCTGCCCGGTACCGCCCCGATTTCTAAGGCGCCGTATCGAATGCCTCCTAATGAGTTGGAGGAGCTGAAGAAGCAACTAGGTGAGCTTCAAGCAAAAGGGTTCATTCGTCCTAGCTCATCTCCTTGGGGCTGTCCAGTTATTTTTGTGAAGAAGAAGGACAAGACCCTGCGTATGTGTGTTGATTACCGTCCGCTTAATGAGGTGACGGTGAAGAACAAGTATTCTTTGCCCCGTATTGATGATCTGTTTGATCAGTTGGCTGGAGCCCAGGTGTTCTCTAAGTTTGATTTGAGATTGGGCTATCATCAGGTCCGAATCAGGGCTGAGGATATTCCGAAGACGGCTTTCACTACTCGTTATGGCCTTTACGAGTATACCGTCATGTCTTTTGGCTTAACCAATGCTCCCGCTTTATTCATGAACCTTATGAACTCGGTATTCATGGGGTATTTGGATAGGTTTGTGGTGGTGTTCATCGATGATATCCTTATCTACTCCAAGAATGAAGAAGAGCATCTTTGAACATCTCGAGCTTGTGTTGGGCAAGTGCAGCGAGCACCATTGTATGCAAACTTCAGCAAGTGTGAGTTACGGTTGAAGGAAGTGGCATTCTTGGGCCATGTTCTTTCAAAGAAGGTGTGGTGTGGATCCCAAAGGTCGGTGATGTGCTATCTTGGGGTTAGCCCAAGTCGACCAGCGATGTGCGGTGTTTTCTTGGTTTGGCCGGCTACTATCGCCGCTTTATCGAGAATTTCTCCAAGATTGTGAAGCCTATGACCGAATTGCTCAAGAAAGACAAGAAGTTCGAGTGGTCTGCTGCTTGTGATGTGAGTTTTTAGGAACTCAAGAAGCGGTTGACCTCAGCCCCAGTGCTTGTTCTCCCTGATATTCACAAGAATTTTGATATCTATTGTGATGCTTCTCGTTAGGGTCTTGGTTGTGTTCTTATGCAGGAAGGCAAGGTTGTGGCCTATGCATCAAGGCAGTTGAGGCCTCATGAACTCAACTATCCTACTCACGACTTGGAGTTAGCTGCTGTGGTTCATGCACTCAAAATTTGGCGGCATTATCTGATTGGTAACCGTTGTGAGGTGTACTCTGACCACAAGAGCTTGAAGTACTTGTTCACCCAGCCAGATCTGAACCTCAGGCAAAGAATATGGTTGGAATTGATCAAGGACTATGACATGGGCATTCAGTATCATCCGGGCAAGGCCAATGTCGTTGCGGATGCACTCAGTCGGAAGGTGTATTGCAACATGTTGATGCTCCAAGAGCAGCAGCCTACCCTCGTGGAGGAATTTCAGCGCCTCAATTTGGGTTTGATCGAGCACGGTTCTCTTGCTACCTTGGTTGTGCAACCAACCTTGGTGGACCGAATCAAGGCTGCTCAGCAGACAGATGTTGGTGTGAACCAAATCAAGCAGAACATCAAGGATGGGACAGCCAAGTGCTTTTCTGAGGATGGGCACGGTGTTGTGTGGTTTGGGCAGCGTCTTGTGGTTCCTAAGGTCACGGAATTGCGGGATTTGATTCTCCGTGAAGCCCATGACTCTCCTTTGTCTATTCACCCCGGGGCTACCAAGATGTATCAGGACCTTCGTCAGAGATTCTGGTGGACCCGTATGAAGCGTGAGATTGCCAAGTTCGTTGCCGAGTGCGACGTGTGCTGTCGTGTAAAGGCCGAGCATCAGCGTCCAGCAGGTCTTCTTCAGCCTTTGCCGGTGCCAGAATGGAAGTGGGATTCCGTTGGCATGGACTTCATCACTAGGTTGCCCCGTACTTCTTCTGGGAAGGATGCCATCTGGGTTGTCTTTGATCGGTTGACAAAGGTAGCGCATTTCCTGCCAGTGCGTACCAACCTCACTGTCAGTCAGTTGGCGGATCTCTATGTATCTCGCATTGTGTGCCTGCATGGTGTGCCACAAACGATTGTGTCAGATCGTGATTCCCTTTTTACCTCTCGGTTTTGGCATCAGTTGCAAGAGGCCATGGGGACACGCCTTTCTTTCAGTTCAGCTTACCATCCCCAGACTGATGGTCAGACGAAAAGAGTCAACCAAGTGTTGGAAGATATGCTCCATGCTTGTGTTCTTTCCTATGGGAAGAAGTGGGAGAAATACTTGACGTTTGCTGAGTTCTCCTACAACAACAGCTATTAGGCCAGTCTTGGCATGGCACCATTTGAGGCTTTGTATAGGAGGAGATGCAGAACCCCATTGAGGCCCGGTCAAATCGAGAGAGTTCTTCGCCCGTAGTCGATTAATGAGGCGAAAGTCGAGTTGATTGATCGCGAGCATTTGCGCACGGCCCAGTCCAGGCAGAAGAGCTATGCGGGTCGCCATCGCCGTGAGTTGAGCTTTGAGCCCAATGACTTTGTGTATCTCAAAGTCTCACCTTTGAAGGGCCATCAGCGTTTTGGCATCAAGGGCAAATTAGCTCCTCGATATGTTGGGCCTTATCGCATCGCGAGAGAGTTGGGGTGTGGCATACTGATTGGAGCCGCGGCTACACTTGAGGGTGTGCATGATGTGTTCCATGTATCCCACGAAGAAGTGCCTCCGTGTCCAACCGAGGAAACCCGTTGGAGGTTCTCGATGTGCAAGAAGATTTGACCTACATGAGCATCATGTTCGCATTCTTGAGGAATCGAACGGAGAACAAGGAACCGTGTCATCAAGTTCCTTAAGGTTCGATGGTCAAACCATTACAAGATGAGGCAACGTGGGAGCGAGAAGATCACCTTCGTGCAGATTATCCATCTTTCTTCTCCGAGTGAACGGAATCTCGGGTCGAGATTCTTGTAAGGGGGGGAGTTGTAACATCCCAATTTTGGGCTTTGTAACATCCCAAATTCTGTACTTGTGTTTCAAATGTAAGAAAATGAGTAGAATTTAAAACTTTTTCTTACATCATGTATTTCCTGTGTGTACTAAACAATTATTGTACAAGAGTATGGAAATACAAAGTCACAAGTCTTTTGATCCAAATCTTGATCCTTCAAAAACAATCTTGTCGAATGTTTTGATCATCTTCCGAAATATTTTTCCTAAGTTATTGGGATGGTTTGTGGCCCCTCTGAAACATTTTACAATTTTTGGAAATTGTTTGAATAGTTTTAAGGGCTAGTCAAACTTGTTTGACTTGTAGTCAAACCCTAGCCTAGCACATTGTATGATTTTTGGAGAAAAATGCTCAACATAAAACCTCTGAAGCTGTACACAAGTTCCATCTCTAGGTTAGAAAGCTCTTGTCAAAATTTCGTAAAACTTGGAGCTAGTTTGCTATCTCTAAAAGTCCCTTCAAGATCTCGGTTCAAAATAAACCTTAAGCCCGGTCCGAGTCGGACTTAGACTCGACTTCCAGTCTTGATCGCACCGAGCCGCTTAGCCGTGTGTCGGGCTCGGGCAGTGGCCACGTGTGGTCTGGACCGTTGGATTTCAATCCGACGATCAAAGACCTCCCACCCGCACGACCTCCTCAGGTTCTATGTGCAAAGACGACCCTCGAGGACCTCCTTTGCACCTTTTGCAAAGACCACCCTGGGGCGACCTCCTCAGCCCTCCACGACCACCCTTAGCACTTGGGTGATCGTGGGCCGTCCATCTTGAGATCTGTGGCTCGGACCTCCCCTGAGTGTTAGGACCTCTAACACATAGTTCTAAATCTGAGCCCTTAGATTTCAATCCAACAGCTCACGACCTCCCTAGTGGAGCTCAGCGCTGATTTAGCCGTTGAATTCTTTGATCAGTCCTCCTAGTTCTCTCACCGTGGTGGGGCTTGTCATTATCAATTTTGTGCATGGCGGTAGAGAGCGAGTGCCTTTTCAACTCTAGGGTGATAACGGCTATGTGTTGCCAACATTAAATGTTTGGCAGCCCTTTTTGCTCAAAAGTCTCTCGACAACCTACTCCCATCATTTCGAGGGTGCCTAGATCGGTGCACATGAGTGGCCGGGTTCCTTTTTGCAAATGGCTATAAGAGGAACCTAGCTTCTCCCAAAAGCTTCTTTTGAATCTCTCTTGCACTTCTAGTTCTTCCCCTCCTCTTGTGCTCAAAACACCCGAAAGCTCTTTGCCTCCATTGCTGAACTTTGGAGCTCTCCGGCGACCTCCGAGCTCCAGTGGTTCAATATTGCAGTTGTTGGCTGTCATTTGTTCCTTGGTCACCTCCAAATCTCCTAATTTGCTTTGTTTAAACCTTCACAGAGGTTGACAAAGTGGGAGCTCTTGTTCGTGGTCGGGAGTGTGAGGACCCAGTTTATTCGGCTTGTACTGTTTAACCATCCACTTGGTCCTAAAAGTACAAATCAAATAAACAAGCCTCGAGATATGTATACTTTCGAGTGCAGTATACACACCCGTTACAAAATCATGCATCAATTCCATTCATACACATAGAGCGAAGCAAAAGCCACAACTGAAAGACATAGATAATATAAAGAGAGTTATTACAAAAGAGAGGCCGATGGCCAAATAACACATAAGTAACTAATTTAAACAATGAAGCAAAATGGCCATAAGATGGCGATAAACAAAAGCCAATCGGTGTGCCTTTACCCACAAGGCAACCAACCGGACCGCCAAGCTAATGCGTCCCAAGCAGCGCATAACACAGACTCACAAAAGTGAGGCCCTTGGGGCTCACCTTCTTCCTCTGCAACAATTAATATTAAGCAAAGCGGATGAGTACAAAACTTGTTTTTGTACTGCAAGACTGACGTGTGAGATAAATGAACTATAATTAACTACATGCAAGCTTTATTTAAGTGGATGAGGCTCTGGACTTATTTTGACATAAAGCAAGCTTTCATTTGCAATAAGGTAATAGATTCAAAGCAAGTTTGCAATTTAACTTTTATTGTTCAAATAAAAGAGAGACAATTATAACAATAGATAGAGGACAACACCAACCTAGAAGTGACTAACCCATAGTCACCACAACAATAGCATGAAGTACCCCTTCATACCACCCGAGTCAAGTTTAAGTTTTTAAAAGGTTGTAGTCTAGTTCTTGTGGAAATAACCAAGCGTGTCCATAACCTAGGACAAGGCTATTGAATAGTTTTAACCTGCGGGGGTGTACCAATGTACCCACACGATAGACCGCCTTTCCACGACCACGGTTAGCACACTTCCTTTAGTATGCGAGGCATGGCTAAGTCTAACAAGGCGCTTTCCAATGGGCGATGCTAATTAAGAGCCGCAACCCACGGAGAAAGACACATTAGACAGCCTAACCGGTGCGCTAATGCTCCTCCAACACCACAAACACACACACAGGAACACACCCACCGACCAGCTCATAATTAACACCTTCCAAAGTACTTAGTCAAGAGAGATTCCATATCCCCTCGTGTGGTTAGCACGCAATAATTGCTTGGATCAATGGCACAAGTAACTCGGTCCTTAGGGACTTAGGCACCATTCAATCACACCCAACAGATCACCCAACATACCATTGTGCCCAAGCCAAGATATAATTTTCGTTTTCCGTTTTTGATTTGCAAATTGGTAAAACACAAGGGTTGAACATAATGGAATAATAATAGCATTTGTGTGATCAAGATCACCGACTAAGTCGATGATCGCCCAATACTACCGATACTAGGCATGGCTAAGCAATATTTATTCGAAAATCTACTAAGTGACAAGAGCTCATCCAACGAACTCTAATCACAACAAATAACCTAGGCTCAGGTAGTAGAGGATAATTATTTACCTACAGATTATGCAGCTAGAGGATTAACTAATCAATGTAACAACAAATTAGCAATGCATACATAGAAGTTAAACAAAATATTAGACTTTAAAAGTAATGGGATCAAATGGAAAATGATCAAACTGCTTGCCTGCTTGCTGAAGATACTTAATATGCTGCAGAGGATCACTCTTGAACTCAGTGGGATCGTCGGAACCTATCGAAAGAACGAAAAGAACCGAGAAAATCCAATAAGAACAAATAATACCAAACAGTTGGGCAAACAAAATCATCCGAAAGCTATGAAACTTACACAGAAGGTAGAGCAAGGTTTTAAACTAAGGTAGAAACAAGAATCAATTTAATTGGATGAAGCATGAAAAAGTTATGGTTAAAATAAGTTAAATCGGCTGGAATTGTCACAATTAAATTAATTTGGGGTTACTATTCAAAAATAAATTTCTAGAAGGTTGGTGAATATGAAAATTTTATGGTAGAACGACACTGACATTATAAGGATAACAAAAGTGGTTTCATCTTATTTGGAACCAAAATGAAGTAGTTATGATTTTTCTAAGTTAGGACAATTTCAGGTTGTAACAATTTATTGTGGAATTTTCTACTGAGAGCGTGATCTTAAGATTTGATGTTATGATCTTATGACTTAATGCTAAGAACAACTTATAAGCTTTTATCTTTTAAAAGCTTACCCACTGACTAAATAACTCAAAACAACTCTAACTACTGAAATTGGCCATGATGCTAACCTCCTACAAAACTTTAACCATCAGATCTGCTACCCAATTATTTGACTTACCTGACAGGCAAAGGTTTGACAACAAAAGCAGCTAGGGGATTTACTAGAGAGTCTATTGACACAACACTGACATTCTTCAGAAAGGTTTAGCTATCTTTAGGTGTTGCTAACTAACCTCCATACTAACCCAAGTTTGAATTTTGCTAATTACATTTTGGGGTGGCATGTTGTTAGCTACTAGGTCTGCTAGCTCTTGCATTTGGCCTTTTATCACCTATTTACCAATTCTTCTCCTCTATTCAAATACCTAGCAAGAGCACAAATTCTAAACTTGAAACTACTGACAACTAATTATCTATTTGCTAAATTGAAATTTAGTGATCAATTGACATACACAAGGTTTGTTATTTTAAGAGAATTGATTTTGCAAAAGTGTTTCACTGACAAAACACTTCTCTGTTCAATTAACAAACAATTCAAATTATTTCTGAAACGAAGTGCTATCATCAAATTTTGTCACTTAGTTTAATTATCCATTTGTTAACTAAATTTTGAGTGATTAATTTGTCATTCAATAGGTTTTATAAGTCCACTGATCTTTTTGATTGATCCTCTAATGACCTCTGTTATTCTTTTCAAGTCATCCTCAGTTGTTATCTTCTCTGCTCATGCTTCTTGTACTTCTGGACAGAAATGACACTAGTTATACTTGCTACACCTCTCAACTTCCAATCTGTTAATTCATTTGAGTGATCCACAAGCTAATCATAGCACTTAACTAAAGTACCAATTGAACAATAACCTTTTTAAGGACTAGCATTAGAAAGTCCTTAGCTTACCGACAAAACTGGTCATTTTCACCTTAACAGTTCACCCATAGACAAAACAAAGTATTACTGAAAAGAGGTGCTACTTCCTAAACTCAACTTCACATTTGCTAAACCACTTAGAGTGACCTAATTACATTCACATAGTTGATTAGCAGAAAAGGGTTTGGTTAAAGAGAGTGGCCCCACTGTCATTGAGAGTGAGAGAGGACAGAGAGGGGAGAGGGAGGTGCAGCCATGGGAGCAGAGGAGCCAGGACAGGGAACAGGGAGGCCGAGCTGCGGGTGAGGTTCATCGCCGGCGAGGGGAGTGGCGCGGAGGCGACGACAACCACCAAAATGGGTTGCTAGGGTGCTACTGAAGCTAGGGGTGGCATTGGCGCGGCCGGAGAGGCACTGTGGCGGCGTGGCGAGGTCATGCGGCGGCCGGCCATGGAGGCGAAAAGGGGCGGCGGTGCACGGGTGAAGTTGGGGGCTAGATAGGGGGAGCATGAGGACTGGCGGGGTGCTAGGAACTCACCCACAAGGTTGGCGAAGGCGGAGGGTGGCCGGAGTGTGCTAGCGACGGGAGCCCGCGGCGGCGCGAGGTGGGTCAACGGTGACAGCAACCTGCGAAGAGGGAGAGCCCGAGTGAGTGGTGGTATTAGGTAGAGGGAGTGTAACATCCCAAATTTTGGGCTTGTGTTTCAAATGTAAGAAAATGAGTAGAAATTAAAACTTTTTCTTACATCATGTATTTCCTTTGTGTACTGAACAAGTATTGTACAAAAGGTTATGGAAGTACAAAGTCACAAGTCCTTGATCCAAATTTTGTTGCTTCAAAAACATTCTTGTCAAATGTTGTGATCATCTCCTGAGAATATTTTTCCTAAGTTCTTGGGATGGTATGTGACCCCTCTGAAAAATTTCACAATTTTAGAAATTGTTTGAATATTTTAGAGGGCGATCAAACTGTTTGACTCTCGGTCAAACCTAAAACCAGTAACTTGTAGAATTTTGGAGAAAAATACAATGCATAAAAACCTCTGAAAATTTTACACAAGGTCAATGTCTCAGTCAGCAAACTACTGTAAAAATTTCGGAATTTTTGGAGTTATTTTGCTACCCCAAATAAATCCTCAAAAGTCTCAGCATATTTAAAACCTAAAAACCAATTTCACTATTCATTGGGTTGAGTCGGGCTCGAGTCCGAGCCACTTGACTTGGTTGAACCACCTAACTGCACCGAGCCGCGTTTTAAAACGCGCGTGCGATATCAGCCGTTGGGTTCAAATCGCTCGGCCCACGTTCGTGTGAGCATTCGGACCCTCCGGTTGCATTAGCCAATTGGGACCGTTGGATCTCAATCCAACCGCCCCGATTACGTAGGCACCTGATTGTCCGGCGAACTCTTTTAAATCACGGCCGTCCATCTAAAATCCATCGGTCGTGGTTTTTCTTCTCTGTTCTTCTTTCTCCTCGGCTTCTCGTGCGCGCGAAGCGCAATGGCGAGCGAGAGAAAGCGAGGGGCGCGTGATGTGTCACCTCCACGTTTGCTTTTGTCAACGTCTCTCGCAATGCATTTAATGCAATGTGCTTTCTCCTCCATTGTCACCATGCTCACTTGCTCCCATCTTTTCTTGGTCTACAACCGAGCATGAACCAGCCCACCATGGACTCGGGTTCTCGCTCGAAACCCTAATTCCTTTCCTATAAATTGGCCCTTAGCTCCTCCTGGTGTCCCTTTACACCACACTTTGCTCTTCTTAGTGTTTGAGCAGCTAAACCACCTCACACCCTCAAAGCACCATTGTTGGCCGTAGAGCTCCAATGGCGGCCTTGGTGTCCAGTGGTTCATCTTCAACATCTCTTGCACCCTTTTGAACTCCTCAACCTCCTTTATATTTCCCCAAACTTGATTTTGGGTTGCATTCACAGAATCACTCAATTTTAAGTTTGGAGATTTTCGGTGGTTTCACCCCTTTCTTCTCCACTCTGTAAGTGGTCCCTTTGCAATTATTTGCTTTTGGAGCCTCTTTGAGCTATAATGAAGCTGTGGTGATGATTTGGTTCCACTCATTTTGCTCAGAACCTCATCTTCCACTTCATCTTCTTCGCTCCGGTGGACTTCATCGTGTTCAAGTCTTCCCCGCCATATTTGGAGCTCCTCTCGGTTAAGGTAGCTTCTATATAGTACCTAGAAGTCATGGCACTCGCTTCCTTGGACCGCAATGAGCATCTTGCTATTTTCGTGTTTTGCCGTGTCGGCCTCCTTCTTTGTTTTCCGCTCATGGCGTTCGAACCTCCACCGCCGGCGAGGTCATCACTGTTGGGTCCGCAACACTATTGCGAACCCATTTTGATAGTTTGTGGGCGCCGCCGCGACCGGAGTCGCCGGCGACAAGCCGGCAAAGCCACTCGGGTTTTGTCAGCTGAGCAGCTCCGTTTTCGTCAGATAATTAGGACACAGTTAATACCCAATCATTAGAAGTATTAATGGTGTCTTAATCTGGCCTAATGTGTCACTGACTTGTGGGCCCGTAAGCCTAAATCAGAAAACCAGAAGTCGTTATGGCTGATTTTGGGTTTATTTATTGCTAATCATTGTTAGCAATAACTGTGTCCGAAATTACCTTTTTGGGTCACTGACGTGTGGGCCCTCTGTCCCTAAATCGCCTCTGTTCAAAATCTTTAGGACACATTAATTGCTAATCATCACTAATCATTGGTCATTAGTAATTAATTAGCTGTCCTAAAAACCTCCTTTAATTCACTGACAGGTGGGACCACGCGCACTGTGCACGTGTGTTAAACCTCACATGTGTGACTCTCGGTCACTGACATGCGGCCCCACGTGTCAGCACTCCTGGTTGCATTTCGATCTTGGACCGCCGTCCATTTTGCTATCTGCGGCCTAGATCTTGTATGCATTCGGACCATCCGGTTCCCCTCATCATTCTTGGCCGTCCATCGTTTGATCTGTGGCCCTGATCATGCGTGCAATCGGACCTTCCGACGGAAGCGCCTCCGTGCCGTTCATCTTGAGATCACGGTATGTGCGCGCCAAGGCAACCGCACCGCCCGGTTGCATTCGTCCTCGTGAGCCGTTGGATCTTGATCCAACGGTGGGCTCTATTTTGAACCGCGCAAGGCGCGCTGTTCTCCGCGCGTGTGGCTCGTTGGATTTTGCATCAACGCCCACGGCGTCCACGTCGCTTATTTTCGGTTGGGTTGGTTTTTATGCGTAAGTATTTATTTATCAAGCGAAAATTGTATCAAACCTTAGAAATTCATAACTAATTCAAGATAAATCCTTTTTACATGAAACCAATCGCAATAAATTTGTATTTCACTAAAGTTTAATATAAAATGCTTTTAGCTACGCTTGATAGTAGAAAATTCTGTAATCTTCTATAGCTTGTTTTACGCCATTTTTATATATTCCGTAATTGTATTAAAACTTGGATAATGCATATCTTTTACGTATATCTAATAATTGTGCGATTTTAACTTTGATAAATTTGTTATTCACTAAACTTTAATCTAAAAATGGTGGTAGGCCTAAATCAAGACTGAGAAAAATATGTTAGTAGATTTAACCTTATTAGTAGCACTTAAAAATTCGTTTAATGATGTAATAGACACCAGTAATTCACTGTAAATCCTAAAAATAGAAATTTGATGTTAGGAAATCCCTCTGTTATCATACTATAATGTGAAATAAGTTTTGCACATATTTATATTTCTGGAAAATGCATGATGCTAGTTTTGCATCTTAGAAAAATCATAACTAAATCATTTTAACTCCAAATGACCTGAAATTTTATATGGGTTACCACTATGCCAGTAGGTAGCTACCATAAAAATTTCAGCTTCAAAATCTTTATAGAAAATATTTTTGCTACAGTACCTAATTATGGCCGAAAATGAGTTTTTAGGTAATATCTTTTGCACCACAAATCCAAATTAGGTTTTTCCAGTTTCTATGTCTAGGTATATTCGTATTTCACCTTGTGTATAAGTTTCGTCGCATTTGGATAATTTTTGCTTGCTCTTTTGTTTTAGTGTTGCTCGTCTTATTGGTTGTTCTTGGTTCTTTTTGCCTTTCGCTTAGGATTCGACATTTGCGGTAATCCCGAGAGCGACCCTCCACAACAATTTGAGCAACAGCAAGAAGGCAAGCAGTTTGATCATGTTAATCCCAGTATTTTAAGTATTTATGTTGATTACAAATTCTATGTATGCATTGCTATTTTGTGTTAATAGTTGGCCTAGTAGATGCATTTCCTTAGCAAATGATTATTCTCTACTACCATGAGCCTAGGTTACTTGCTGTGATTTAGAGTTCATGGATGGGCTCTTGTCACTTAGTAGTTGCGAATTAATTGCTTAGCCATGCTTAGTTTAGGTAGAAATGGCGGTTATCGACTTGTCGATAACCTTGATCACATCAAACTTATTATGATTATGATTTCCACCTTGTGCCATGTCTATTTATGAAAACTAAAAGCTGAAAACAAAATGATTTAGACTTGGGCACAATGGTATGATGGTGTGATTTTTGGGTGTGATTGAACGGTGCCCGGTCAACAAGGACCGAACATCTTGTTACACTAAACCAAGCATTTTAGCGTGCTAACCACATTAGAGGGTATGGGACCTCTCTTGACTTAGTACTTTGGCGTGTATTGGCTCAAGTCGCGGAGTCGCGGGAGGATGGTGTTGGGAGCATTGTAGTGTCAGAAAGACTTCACCCGTGATGGAATTTGTTGTCTTCGACTTGCAATGTAAGCATATGGGTTTCTATCCATATGAGCGGCTCGTAGTTAATACACAAGATTGGAAATGTCTCGTAGGACTTAGCGGGCGGCATACCTTGATAGTGTGCTTTGTGGCTTGAAGGCGGTCTGAAGTGTGGGTACATTGGTACACCTGCAGGGTTAAAACTATTCGAATAGCCTCGTCTAGGTTATGGACACGCTTGGTAAGGTCTTTCAAGAGTTAGACTACAACCTTTTAAATTAAAACTTGATGGGTGGTACGAATCGGGATTCGTGCTATGTTGTGGTGGCTATTGGGATAGTCACTTCTGTGGTTACTTGTATGTATCTTTACTTCTATTGTTACTTTGATAACAAATCAGATTTGCAAACTTGCTTTTAAAATGTATTACATTATTGCAAATAAAGTTGGCTTCATGCAAAATGAGACATACAACCTCCACCTAAATAAGCTTGCATGTAGCTTATGAATAGGTCTGCTATTCCACACGTCTGTCTTGCGGTACAAAGACAATCTTTGTACTCGGATGCTATGCTTAATTGTTACATTGCGAGAGGAAGAAGGTGAGCACGAGGGGCCTCACTTTTGTGGTGTGTTGTGGTAGCTGCAGGCGACTAGCTTGGCGGCGGCGGTCGGTTGCCTTGTGGGTGTATGGCTAACCGGTCGACTTTTGTTCTAGCCATCTTATGGCGCTTTTATCCGCTATCTTTCTTGTATATTGTTCTATTTGGCGGTCGGCTCTCTTTGTAATAACTTTACTTTATGTATGCCGTTGTTGAACTTAGCGATGTATGTGTATGGAATTGATGTGTAATTTTGTGATGATGTGCATATGCTGCAGTGCAGGGAAGCATATGCCCATCGAGGCTTAGAATGTTTAATTAGTAATGCGAGAACCATTTGGAGGTTAAGTGTTACTAGTTAAATATTCGGGTCCTCACAAAGTTGGTATCGAGCCATCTTGTGTAGAAACCCTAGCTTGGTCGCCTTTAGAATATTTTGAAAACTTACTTTCAAAAGGTTTGTAAAGCTTAAGTAAGTTCTCTAATTTTACTCCTTACCTGTCTTAGCTTGCTCATCTCACCTTACTCTCACTTAAGTTTGAAAAAGTTGTTCCTCTCTTCCTTTCAAAAATTAGCCTCTATCGATTAACTTGGTTTTGGGAGAAACATGAGAGCTTGGAGAAAGGAATTTGGACAGCTAGCTAGTGGTTAGTAATTGAGGTAGGAAATGAGAGGTAAATTCAACTAAAACTTGTGGGAATGAAAGGGTAAGAAGTGATAAGAAATTAGCTAAATGCCTATACCCTATTAGGTGGTTATACCCTGGTTTTGGACTGTTTGAGCTGGAATTTAGTTCTGAAAATTTTGGGTTTTCTTACACGATTACTCGTTCTTCCATACGAGTTAGTCGTTTCAGGGAGTCGAATTGGTGATTTTTGGTTCTGTGCTCTTGGTGGTTATTCCTGAGCCCTTTTTCTTGAGTTTGGATTTCTTTGCTTTCTTTTTATCTCGGGCTTGTAGCTAACTCATCTTAGTGAATCAGGATGGCTGGTGGGACACGTAGCGGCCGGAATCAGCCGAGTGGTCCCGATGAGGAGCTTCCCCCTCCTCCGACCATGGCGGAAGTCCTCATGCAGATCGAACGCAATCGTTCGGAGGACCGCAGGGTGTTGCAGGTTATCGCCAGGAACACCTCCACTCTCTCTGGTGCCTCTGGATCTGGAGGTGGTCACCAGACTCGTGGGGGGCTTGCGGAGTTCCTCTGTACTCAGCCTCCTACCTTCTCCCGGTCAGGGACCCCTTGGGCTATGAGCGGATCGGCTGCGTCGGTTGAGCGGAAGCTCAACGTTGCTCGATGCCGGGGAGCGGGAGCGGGCGCACCGCATCCCATCGGTGGAGGGTGCGGCACTCTCATGGTGGGAGAATTTCCTCGCCATGCAGCCCGCGGGACACGTGGTCTCGTGGGAGGAGTTCCGGTCAGCTTTCCGTCGGGCCCATGTCCCTGCTGGCCTGATGAAGCTGAAAAAGAAGGAGTTCCTTGCGCTCAAACAGGGGTGCAAATCTGTGACTGAGTACCTCCATGAGTTCAACCATTTGGCGAGGTGCGCTCTCGAGGTGGCCACCGATGAGGCCAAGCGCGGAGAAGTTCATGGAGGTTTGTGCGAGGAGCTTGGGACAAGCTCTCTATTGTGGACTTCCCCGATTTCCAGACCTTGGTGGACAAGGCCATCGTCGCCGAGCATAAGGCGAGAGCGCTGGGCGAGTCTCGCAAGCGCAAGTGGGAGGCCTATCAGTCTACTCGGGCCGGTCCTGTTCGTCCCCGAGTTGGGCCTGCACCGGTGGCCCGTTCTTTGGCTTCACCACCGCCGAGGCCTTGGCACCGACTCGCGTCCTCCGCAGCCGTGACTCGATCATGTGCGCTGCGACCCAGCCAGCGGTGTTCCCGCAACCCGCGCCGGCGTCACTGTTTCTCTGCCACATCAAGGGCCACTACGCGAGTAGTTGTCCTAAGAAGACTGGAGCGGCCCCTCGTCCTAATGGAGGACGCGGGCAGGGGAGTGGTCACCACCCGACAGAAGACCCGGCTTGGGGGCGGCGAGTCAACCATATCTTGGTGAGGAGGCACGAGGCGCCCGGCGTGGTGTTGGGTGCGCTCCTTGTTAATTTGCATCTGCTACGATTTTATTTGACTCGGGGCCTCGCATTCGTTTATTTCGAGGTCGTTTCTTTGTTGATTGTGGACTTCTTTGTGTTCCTTTGGGATTCCACCGCTCATTCGCTCTCCAGTTCGAAATGAGAGTCGACCAAGTATTGGGATGTCCCTATCCACATCGAAGAGTGGGATTCTTGGCGAATCTTATCCTACTCGACTCGGCACGCCGGGCGTGATTCTTGGCATGGATTGGTTGTCCCAACACTTGGGGCCGTCGATTGTGCCGGAAGATTGTCTACCTCACGATCCTTGGTGAGCGAGGTTGGGTTTCGCGCGATTCAGAGCCCCATCTTTATACCCTGAAGCGGCCGCATTGGAGATCCAGGATGTTCCCACAGTATGTGAGTTCGTGGACGTCTTTCCCGAAGACTTGCCTGGCCTGCCTCCTGTTCGAGATCTGGAGTTTGTGATAGAGTTGCTGCCCGGTACCGCCCCTATTTCTAAGAGGCCGTATCGCATGCCTCCTAATGAGTTGGAGGAGCTGAAAAAGCAACTGGGTGAGCTGCAAGAGAAGGGTTTTATCCGTCCTAGCTCATCTCCTTGGGGTTGTCCAGTTATCTTTGTGAAGAAGAAGGACAAGACCTTGCGCATGTGTTGATTACCGTCAAGCTTAATGAGGTGACGGTAAAGAACAAGTATCCTTTGCCCGTATTGATGATCTTTTCGATCGGTTGGCCGAGCACGAGTCTTCTCAAGATTGACTTGAGGCGGGCTATCATCAAGTCGGGATCGGCCGAGGATATTCCTAAGACGGCCTTTGCTACTCGTTATGGCCTTTACGAGTACACCGTCATGTCTTTTGGTTTGACTAATGCTCCGCTTTATTCATGAATCTTATGAACTCGGTATTCATGGAGTATTTGGATAGGTTTGTGGTGGTATTTATCGATGATATCCTTATCTACTCCAAGAATGAAGAAGAGCATCTTTGAGCATCTTAAGCTTGTGTTGGGCAAGCTGCGTGGCACCTGTTGTATGCCAAATTCAGCAAGTGCGAGTTACAGTTGAAGGAAGTGGCATTCTTGGGCCATGTTCTTTCAGCGGGAGGTGTGGTGTGGATCCTAGCAAGGTCGGTGATGTGCTATCTTGGGGTCGGCCCAAGTCGGTCACCGATGTGCGGAGTTTTCTTGGTTTGGTGGCTACTATCGCGTTTTATCGAGAATTTCTCCAAGATTGCGAAGCCTATGACCGAATTGCTTAAGAAAGACAAGAAATTTGAGTGGTCCATTGCTTGTGATGTGAGTTTTGGGAACCCAAGAAGCGGTTGACCTCACCCCAGTGCTTGTTCCCCGATATTCACAAGAGTTTTGATATCTTTTGTGATGCTTCTCGTCGGGGTCTTGGTTGTGTTCTTATGCGGGAGGGCAAGGTTGTGGCCTATGCATCGCGGCAATTGAGGCCTCATGAACTCAACTATCCTACTCATGACTTGGAGTTGGTGCGGTGGTCCATGCACTCAAGATTTGGCGGCATTATCGATTGGTAACCGTTGTGAGGTGTATTCGACCACAAGAGCTTGAAGTACTTGTTCACCCACCGGATCTGAACCTCGGGCAAAGAAGATGGTTGGAATTGATCAAGGACTCGACGTGGGCATTCGGTATCATCGGGCAAGGCCAATGTTGTGGCGGATGCACTCGATCGGAAGGTGTATTGCAACATGTTGATGCTCCAAGAGCAAAGGCTGCCCTCATTTCGAAATTCCAGCGCCTCAATTTGGGTTTGATCGAGCACGGTTCTCTTGCTACATTGGTTGTGCAACCAACCTTGGTGGACCAAATCAAGGCGGCGCAATGACATGATGTTGGTGTGAGCCAAATCAAGCGAGAACATCAAGGGTGGGATAGCCAAGTGCTTTTGGAGGACGAGCATGGCGTTGTGTGGTTTGGGCGCGTCTTGTGGTTCCTAAGGTCATGGAATTGCGTAATTTGATTCTCCGCGAAGCCCATGATTCTCCTTTGTCCATCCATCCGGGGCTACCAAGATGTATCGGGACCTTCGTCGAGAGATTCCGTGGACCGAATGAAGCGCGAGCGCCAAGTTCGTTTTGAGTGCGGCGTGTCTTTGTCGTGTGAAGGCGAGCATCGCGTCCGGTGGTCTTCTTCAGCCTTGTCGATGCGAGAATGGAAGTGGGATTCGTTGGCATGGACTTCATTACGGTTTGCCCGCTCGTCCAAAGGGAATGATGCTATTTGGGTCGTGATCGACGGGTTGACTAAAGTGGCACATTTCCTTCTGTCAAGACTCGACCGTGTGAGGCCTTTGGCGAACTTATGTCTCGAGGATTGTGAGTCTTCACGGTGTACCGAAGTCGATTATTTCGATCGTGGTGCACTTTTCACCTCGCGTTTTGGCATAGTGCGCAAGAGGCTATGGGGACCCGCCTTCATTTTAACCTGACCTTTCATCCTCGGTGATGGTGGTCGACGGAGCGAGTCAACCAAGTGTTGGAAGATATGCTCCGTTCTTGTGTTCTTTCCTATGGGAAGAAGTGGGAGGAGTGCCTACCATTTCTTGAGTTCTCCTACAACAATGCCTATCGGGCGATCTTGGCATGGCACCATTTGAGGCTTTGTATGGGAGAGATGCGAACCCCATTGAACCAGTCGAGGCGGTGGCGGTAGTTTTTCGCCCGATTCGATCAATGAGGCGAAAGTCGAGTTCGATTGATCGCGAGCATCTGCGCACGCCCGATCCGGACAAAAGAGCTATGCGGTCGTCGTCGTCGTTAGTTGAGCTTTGAGCCCAATGACTTTGTGTATCTCAAAGTCTCACCCTTGAAGGAGCCATCGGCGTTTTGGCATCAAGGGCAAGTTGGCTCCTCGATATGTTGGGCCTTACCGCATCATCGAGAGAGTTGGAGCGATTGCATCTGATTGGAGCTACAATGCACTTGAGGTGTGCATGATGTGTTCCATGTTTCACACGAAGAAGTGTCTCAGTGTCCCAAGCGAGAAACTCCGTTGGAAGCTCTCGATGTGCGGGAGGATTTGACCTACCGCGAGCATCCTGTTCGTATTCTTGAGGAATCGAACGGAGAACAAGGAACCGTGCCATCAAGTTCCTTAAGGTTGATGGTCAAACCATTCAGAAGATGAGGCAACTTGGGAGCGAGAAGATCGCCGTGCGATTTTCCTTCTTTCTTCTCCGAGTAAGCGGAATCTGGTCGAGATTCTTGTAAGGGGAGAGTTGTAACATCCCAAATTTTGGGCTTGTGTTTCAAATGTAAGAAAATGAGTAGAAATTAAAACTTTTCTTACATCATGTATTTCCTTTGTGTCTTGAACAAGTATTGTACAAAAGGTTATGGAAGTACAAAGTCACAAGTCCTTGATCCAAATTTTGTTGCTTCAAAACATTCTTGTCAAATGTTGTGATCATCTCCTGGGAATATTTTCCTAAGTTCTTGGGATGGTATGTGACCCCTCTGAAAAATTTCACAATTTTTAGAAATTGTTTGAATATTTTATAGGGCGATCAAACTGTTTGACTCTCAGTCAAACCTAAAACCAGTACCTTGTAGAATTTTTGGAGAAAAATACAATGCATAAAAACCTCTGAAAATTTTACACAAGGTCAATGTCTCAGTCAGCAAGCTACTGTAAAAATTTCGGAATTTTTGGAGTTATTTTGCTACCCCAAATAAATCCTCAAAAGTCTCAGCATATTTAAAACCTAAAAACCAATTTCACTATTCATTAGGTTCGAGTCGGGCTCGAGTCCGAGCCACTTGACTTGGTTGAACCACCTAACTGCACCGAGCCGCGTTTTAAAACGTGCGTGCGATATCAGCCGTTGGATTCAAATCGCTCGGCCCACGTTCGTGTGAGCATTCGGACCCTCCGGTTGCATTAGCCAATTGGGACCGTTGGATCTCAATCCAACCGTCCAGATTTCTGTAGGCAATCGGACTGTCCGGCGAACTCTTTTAAATCACAGCCGTCCATCTAAAATCCATCGGTCGTGGTTTGTCTTCTCTGTTCTTCTTTCTCCTCGGCTTCTCCGTGCGCGCGGGCGGCAATGGCAGAGCGAGAGAAAACGAGGGGCGGCGTGATGTGTCACCTCCACGTTTGCTTTTGTCAACGTCTCTCTGCAATGCATCTAATGCGCAACAGGCTTTCTCCTCCATTGTCACCATGCTCACTTGCTCCCATCTTTTCTTGGTCTACAACCGGAGCATGAACCAAGCCCACCATGGACTCGGGTTCTCGCTCGAAACCCTAATTCCTTTCCTATAAATTGGCCCTTAGCTCCTCCTGGTGTCCCTTTACACCACACTTTGCTCTTCTTAGTGTTTGAGCAGCTAAACCACCTCACACCCTCAAAGCACCATTGTTGGCCGTAGAGCTCCAATGGCGGCCTTGGTGTCCAGTGGTTCATCTTCAACATCTCTTGCACCCTTTTGAACTCCTCAACCTCCTTTATATTTCCCCTAACTTGATTTTGGGTTGCATTCACAGGAATCACTCAATTTTAAGTTTGGAGATTTTCGGGTGGTTTCACCCCCTTTCTTCTCCAGCTCCGGTAAGTGGTCCCTTTTGCAATTATTTGCTTTTGGAGCCTCTTTGGGCTATAATGAAGCTGTGGTGATGATTTGGTTCCACTCATTTTGCTCAGAACCTCATCTTCCACTTCATCTTCTTCGGCTCCGGTGGACTTCATCGTGTTCAAGTCTTCCCCGGCCATATTTGGAGCTCCTCTCGGTTAAGGTAGCTTCTATATAGTCCTAGAAGTCATGGCACTCGCTTCCTTGGACCATGGCGGAGCATCTTGCTATTTTCGTGTTTTGCCGTGTCGGCCTCCTTCTTTGTTTTCGGCTCGCGGCGTTCCAGAACCTCCACCATGGCGAGGTCATCAGCATTGGGTCCGCAACACTATTGCGAACCCATTTTGATAGTTTGTGGGCGCGCCATGGCAAGATCGCCGGCGACAAGCCGGCAAAGCCACTCGGGTTTTGTCGGTGGCGACTCCGTTTTCGTCGGATAATTAGGACACGTTAATACCCAATCATTAGAAGTATTAATGGTGTCTTAATCGCCTAATGTGTCGCGACTTGTGGACCGTAGCCTAAATCGAAAACCGTAAGTCGTTATGGCTGATTTTGGGTTTATTTATTGCTAATCATTGTTAGCAATAAGCGTATCCGAAATTACCTTTTGGGTCAGCGGCGTGTGGGCCCTCTGTCCCTAAATCGCCTCTGTTCAAAATCTTTAGGACACATTAATTGCTAATCATCACTAATCATTGGTCATTAGTAATTAATTAGTGCATCCTAAAACCTCCTTTAAGTCAGCGGCGGTGGGACCACGCGCCTTGTGTGCGTGTGTTAAACCTCACATGTGTGACTCTCGGTCACTAACATGCGCCCCACGTGTCAGCCTCTGGTTGCATTTCGATCTTGGACGCCGTCCATTTTGCTATCTGCGGCCTAGATCTTGTATGCATTCGGACCATCCGGTTCCCCTCATCATTCTTGGCGTCCATCGTTTGATCTGCGGCCACGATCATGCGTCTGTCGGACCTTCAGGCGGGAAGCGCTCTCGCGCCGTTCATCTTGAGATCTCGGTGTGGCGGCCAAGGCAACCGCTGCCGTCGGTTGCATTCGTCCTCGTGAGCCGTTGGATCTTGATCAACGGTGGGCTCTATTTTGAACCGCGCGCGTCGCTGTTCTCGTCGCGTGTGGCTCGTTGGATTTTGCATCAACGGCCACGGCGCCCACGTCGTTTATTTTCGGTTGGGTTGGTTTATGTGCGTAAGTATTTATTTATCAGCGAAAATTGTATCAAACCTTTAGAAATTCATAACTAATTCAAGATAAATCCTTTTACATGAAACCAAGCGCAATAAATTTGTATTTCACTAAAGTTTAATATAAAAATGCTTTTAGCTACGCTTGATAGTAGAAAATTACGTAATCTTCTATAGCTTGTTTTCGCCATTTTATATATTCGTAAGTGTATTAAAACTTGGATAATGCATATCTTTTACGTATATCGATAATTGTGCGATTTTAACTTTGATAAATTTGTTATTCACTAAACTTTGATCTAAAAATGGTGGTAGGCCTAAATCAGCTGAGAAAAATATGTTAGTAGATTTAACCTTATTAGTAGCACTTAAAAATTCGTTTAATGATGTAATAGACACCAGTAATTCACTGTAAATCCTAAAAATAGAAATTTGATGTTAGGAAATCCCTCTGTTATCATACTATAATGTGAAATAAGTTTTGCACATATTTATATTTCTGGAAAATGCATGATGCTAGTTTTGCATCTTAGAAAAATCATAACTAAATCATTTTAACTCCAAATGACCTGAAATTTTATATGGGTTACCACTATGCCAGTAGGTAGCTACCATAAAAATTTCAGCTTCAAAATCTTTCTAGAAAATATTTTTACTACAGTACCTAATTATGGCCGAAAATGAGTTTTTAGGTAATATCTTTTGCACCACAAATCCAAATTAGGTTTTTCCAGTTTCTATGTCTAGGTATATTCGTATTTCACCTTGTGTATAAGTTTCATCGCATTTGGATAATTTTTGCTTGCTCTTTTGTTTTAGTGTTGCTCGTCTTATTGGTTGTTCTTGGTTCTTTTGCCTTTCGCTTAGGATTCGACATTTGCGGTAATCACGAGAGCGACCCTCCACAACAGTTTGAGCAACGGCAAGAAGGCAAGCGGTTTGATCATGTTAATCCCAGTATTTTAAGTATTTATGTTGATTACAAATTCTATGTATGCATTGCTATTTTGTGTTAATAGTTGGCCTAGTAGATGCATTTCCTTAGCAAATGATTATTCTCTACTACCATGAGCCTAGGTTACTTGCTGTGATTTAGAGTTCATGGATGGACTCTTGTCACTTAGTAGTTGCGAATTAATTGCTTAGCCATGCTTAGTTTCGGTAGAAATGGGCGGTTATCGACTTGTCGATAACCTTGATCACATCAAACTTATTATGATTATGATTTCCACCTTGTGCCATGTCTATTTATGAAAACTAAAAACTGAAAACAAAATGATTTAGACTTGGGCACAATGGTATGATGGTGTGATTTTTGGGTGTGACTGGAACGGTGCCCGGGTCAACAAGGACCGAACATCTTGTTACACTAAACCAAGCATTTTAGCATGCTAAGCACATTAGATGGTATGGGACCTCTCTTGACTTAGTACTTTGGCGTGTATTGGCTCCGAGTCGCAGGGAGTCGCAGGAGGGATGGTGTTGGGAGCATTGTAGTGTCCGAAAGACTTCACCCGTGATGGGATTTGTTGTCTTTCGGCTTGCAATGTAAGCATATGGGTTTCTATCCATATGAGCGGCTCGTCGTTAATACACAAGATTGGAAATGTCTCATAGGACTTAGCCAGGGCGGCATACCTTGGTAGTGTGCTTTGTGGCTTGAAGGCGATCAAGTGTGGGTACATTGGTACACCTGCGAGGTTAAAACTATTCGAATAGCCTCGCCCTAGGTTATGGACACGCTTGGTAAGGTCTTTCAAGAGTTAGACTACAACCTTTTAAATTAAAACTTGATGGGTGAGTGCGAATCGAGGATTAGTGCTATGTTGTGGTGGCTATTGGGATAGTCACTTCCGGTGGTTACTTGTATGTATCTTTACTACATTACTTTGATAACAAAAGCATTTGCAAACTTGCTTTTAAAATGTATTACATTATTGCAAATAAAGTTGGCTTCATGCAAAATGAGACATACAACCTCCACCTAAATAAGCTTGCATGTAGTTTATGAATAGGTGCTGCTATTCCACACGTCGATCTTGCGGGTACAAAGACAATCTTTGTACTCGGATGCTATGCTTAATTGTTACATTGCAGAGGAAGAAGGTGAGCTGAGGGCCTCACTTTTGTGAGTGTGTTGTGGTAGCTTATGGCGACTAGCTTAGCGGCGAGTCGGTTGCTTGTGGGTGTATGGCTAGCTGGTCGACTTTGTTCTAGCCATCTTATGGCGCTTTTGCTTCCGCTATCTTTCTTGTATATTGTTCTATTTGGCGGTCGGCTCTCTTTTGTAATAACTTTACTTTATGTATGCCGTTGTTGAACTTAGCGATGTATGTGTATGGAATTGATGTGTAATTTTGTGATGATGTGCATATGCTGCAGTGCAGGAAGCATATGCCCATCGAGGCTTAGAATGTTTAATTAGTAATGCAGAACCATTTGGAGGTTAAGTGTTACTAGTTAAATATTAGGGTCCTCTGAGGAGGTCCAAGGGTGCTTAGTGTGAAACAATTGAGGCAGGGCCATCGGAGAAGAAGGAGCGGTGGAATTGGCGGTGGTGGCGTGGTCGGGAAGAAGAGGCGCGCGAGGTCTCGGTGGAGATTTCCTCAAATTGATAGAGGGCTTCAACTCCTTGTGATGGATGCCACGACGTGACGCGGTCGGGAGTGGAAGGGGACCACCGGAGTGGCCGGCGCGGGCGAGCTCGCGGGGAGGAAGAGAAGGGGCAAGGTGCCGGTGGAGAGGGGCGGCAAAGGATTGCCCAAGGGGAGCTCCAGGGTCTTTATAGCCCCGGGGAGAAGGAAGGCGCTGCGGGAGAGCCGTTGGGGGTGTGCTCCAAAGTCGCGGAGTGGGTGGCGGTGGCAGAGAGCCGGAGGCGAACGGGAGGGAGCTCGGGGGCGGCTTGACCCGGGAAGAAGATCGGCGGGCCCACCAGTCGGCGGCGCAAGGAGAAAGGGGAGCTGAGCCATCGATCGCGAATCAGACGGCTCAGACGAAGGGCTGTGCTCGGGTTTTTTTAAACGAGCGGACCGATCTCGACCGTCGGATCGAGATCGAAGGGTCCATGGCGATGGGGCAATTGGGCAGTCCGAACGCACCAGGCAATCCAGTCCGTTGATTTTGAAACGAACGGCTCGCGATGCGCGGGTGCGGTCGCGAGTCGAGACCGGTGCAGCTAAGCGGTTTGATCAAGTCAAGCGGCTCGGTCGGACTTGGGTCGATCGGAGCGATGAGCAGAGGTTTGGTGGGTTTTAATCCAAAGCTTCCAACTTTGACCGAGGTTCAAATATAGAAATAAAATTCATAAAAATCTAAAATTTTTCAGGGAGGTTCCTGGGATGACCTAGTGACCAAATAAAATTTTAAATCTCATTGATCATGAGTCATTTGCTTATTTTAAATTCAAACTTACAATAGGTTATTGAAGCAAGTTTGAATTTTATGTGGATTGAGTTTAGCTCCAAAAATTTTGGAAAAATTATATTTATTCATGATAATTATTATAAGATTTAAATAAATTATTTCCCAGAATTTCACTTGAAGTAATTTCTTTCCAAGAATTATTTTAAGTGTATGCTCTTGGTATTTGACTTAGGATTTTGAAATGAGCTGAATCTTGGAAGGATTTTTAGAGATAGCAAACTAGCTCCAAAAATCCTGAAATTTTAAATGGAGGTTGATGACTCTAGTATAAACCTTGTATAAAGTTTTCAGAGGTTTTTATGCAAAATATTTTTCTCCAAAAATTCTAGAAGGCTATTTCAGAGGTTTGACCAGGGTTTGACTTGCCTCTAAAATATTTCAAATAATTTCCAAAAATTATGAAATAACTCAGAGGTGTCACCAAGCAACCCTAGAACCCAGGAAAAATATTTCCAAGGGTTTGACCCAAGATTTCACCAAGGAGGTTTTTTTTTACTAGGTATAATTGAGGGTTTTGATTTTGAATTTCCCAAAATTCTTTTACAAGAATTTCAGAAAAGTTCAAAAGCACTAGGATGTAAGAAAAGTTTTAATTTATCCTCATTTTCTTACATTTGAAATACAAGTTGAAAATTGGGATGTTACAGGAGCTTCGTCTTCTTCACCTCCGGCGACCTCCACCGTCACCGGAGCTCCTGCGACCACTCCCAGTTCTCCTTCAATCCCTGGTGAGTACTTCAGTTCCAAAAACCCGATCCTCTTAGACCTCTTCGTTTTCCTTTTCGACCGCATTTGGTCTCCGGCGGTTATCTCCGGCTAGCAGCCGGTAGGGTGCGCTTTAGCCCTAGTTGTTGGCACCTTTAGGTTCTCCTCCGTATTTGGGACTCATCCGTGTTCTTTGTTTCCGCCGATGAGGTCCACGTCGCCGGCGGCAAGCTGTGGAACACGCTCGGGTTTTGTCAGTCAAAACCTCCCGTTTTCGTCATGTTCTTCGGACAACTTTAATGCTCAAATCATTGCTTACCATTTCGTGCGTTAATGGTGTCTTAATCTGTGCCGTGGAGTCACTGACGTGTGGGCCATGGGTTTAGAATTAAAGTCCGGAAGTCTTTAAGTGCTCCTGTTGGATTCATTTATTGTCAATCATTAGATGCTTTTAATTTGTCTTAGCCGCCACCTTTTTGTCGTTGTCCGGAGGTCCTGCGCCATTAAAACCACTCTAGGACCTCCTCGGGCTAATCTTAGCCGTTCACGACCTCTCCAAGATTAGATCTGGGCCTTAGGATCTTTTCCGAAAAATCCTAAGTCTCTGGACCTCCCCTTGGTGGTGATCCTAGCCGTCCAGGACCACCCCTGTTAAATCTTAGCCGTATAAGACCACCTCTGTGTTTCCGCAAAGGACCTTCCCCGAGGTCCTCTTTGCAAAAGATCACCCCTGGTCTTTTATAAAGAGAACCTTCAAAACTACCTTCGGGGTCCTCTTTACAAAAAGACCACCTCTGGTCCTTGGTGAAGAAGACCGCAAGACCTCCCTCCGCTCAGATCTGGACCGTTCGGGACCTCCTCGCGGAGATCCGAACAAATCCAAACCTCTCTCTATTAAACACATCTCATAGGACCTCCCACGAAGATCATGGCCATCCATGACCTCCTCGGTGAGATCCTAGCCGTCCCGACCTCCTCGTTTTCATCTTAGCCGTTCACGACCTCCCACGGATATCGTGACCGTCTAGGACCTCCTCCATTAGATCCGTAGCTTTAGGACCTCCCGTCGACTCTGGACCGTTAGATTTAGATCTAACAGCTAGACCTCCTCGATCTATTTACAACTCTATCGCTTAGTTTCTCTCTTTGTCGTTCATCTCTAGATCTCGGCTCGAGATCTTGAGAACATTGGACCCTCCGGATGCGATCTTGATCTAGGCCGTCCATCTCAAGATCCAAGGCCCAGACTCGTTGAGGCGTTCGGGTGGCCCGAACGTTCCATCTCACTTGGGCCATTGGATCTAAATCCATCGGTGGAGTCGTTGGCAGTTAAGACCTCCTCAGTAGATCTTAGCCGTCAAAGACCTCCCTCCTTCAGATCTAGCCGTCCAGACCTCCTCTCTTAGACATCCTCGCTAGATCTTGCCGTCTAGGACCTCCTCGTTAGATCCAGACCGTCAAGTCTAAGATCTAACGGCTAAGACCTCCCCTAGGCGTGATGAGGTCTTTGCGCCCAGGTGCTCGTGTGGGTTTTGGCATCGAGCTCGTGGAGCGTGCGATCTTTGATCAACGCCCACGACCTCCCGATTTTCGTTGGTTTTGATTTAGTTCAGAGCTTTTATTTGCACTTATTAATTGTTTTAAACTTCAAAATGCATATCTTTTTCTCTGTAGTTCCAAATTTAACAAACTAAAGTTCTATAATTGCATCTGTTAAAGTACTTTAGCATAGTATAGGTTTCTGATGTAGTCTTTAATCCCGAAATTAAATATGTCTTAGATTTATAACTTAGAAAAATCATAACTAAATCATTTTAACTCCAATTAAGATGAAACCACTTGTGTTAGCCTTAAAATGTCAGTAGCAACCTATCATAAAATTTTCAAGTCCAGAAAACCTCTAGAAAATTATTTATGAACAGTAACCTATTTAATTTTAATTTATTGAACTGCGGTGTTTGTCCATATCTTTTGCATAGAAAGTCCAAATCAGTTGGTTCTTGTTTCTAAATTTGTTATAAATCTTGCTCTTTTGCTTTAAAATTTTGAGCATTTGGAGCACTTTGGTTTTAGAGTCTTTTCGTTTTCTTTGTTCTTATCGGTTCTTTTTCGCTCTTTCGGTAGGTTCCGACGATTGTGCCATCCTTGAGAGTGATCCTCTGCACATAGTGAGCAACGGCCGAGGCAAGCGGTTTGATCATTTCCCATTTGATCCCATTACTTTTAAAGTCTAATATTTTGTTTAACTTCTATGTATGCATTGCTATTTTGTTGTTAAATTGATTAGTTAATCCTCTAGTTGCATAATCTGTAGGTAAATAATTATCCTTTACTACAGTAGAGGTTATTTCTTGTGATTAGAGTTAGTTGGATGAGCTCTTGTCACTTAGTAGATTTCGAATAAATATTACTTAGTCATGCCTAGTTATCGGTAGTATTGGGCGATCATCGACTTAGTCGATGATCTTGATCACACAAATACTTATATTATTCCATTATGTCCAATCCTTGTGTTTTATTGATTCACTAATCAAAAACTGAAAATAAAAACTATATCTTGACTTGGGCACAATGGTATGTTGGTGTGATCTGTTGGGTGTGAATGGAATGGTGCCTAAGTCCTTAAGGACCGAGTTACTTGTGCCATTGATCTAAGCAATTGTTGCGTGCTAACCATACGAGGGGGATATGGAACCTCTCTTGACTAAGTACTTTGGGAGGTGTTAATTATGAGCTGGTCGGTGGGTGTGTTGAAACTGTGTGTGTGTGTGTGTGTGTGTGTGTGTGTGTGTGGTGTTGGAGGGGAGCATTAGCAGACCGGTTAGGCTGTCTAATGTGTCCTTCTCCTGTGGGTTACGACTCTTAATTAGCATCGTCCATTGGAAAGTGTCTTGTTAGACTTAGCCGTGCCTGCATACCAAAGGAAGTATGCTAACCGTGGTGGTGGAAAAGCGGTCTATCGTGTGGGTACATTGGTACACCTGCAGGTTAAAACTATTCGAATAGCCTCATCCTAGGTTATGGACACGCTTGGTTATTTCCCACAAGAACTAGACTACAACCTTTTTAAAAAAAATTAAACTTGACATGGGTGGTATGAAGGGTACTTCATGCTATTGTTGTGGTGGCTATTGGGTTAGTCACTTCGGGATGTTGTCATCTACCTATTGTTATAGTTGTTTCTCTTTTATTTGAACAATAAGAATTAATTGCAAACTTGCTTTTAAATGTACTACATTATTGCAAATAAAACTTGCTTTATCTTTGAAAATAAGTCGAGCCTCATCCACTTAAATAAAGCTTGCATGTAGCTAATTATAGTTCTGTTATCTCACACGTCGGTCTTGCGAGTACAAAAACAATTTTTGTACTCGGATGCTATCTTAATTGTTTTGTTGCGAGAGGAAGAAGGTGAGCCCCAAGGGCCTTACTTTTGCGAGATGTGCGGGTTCGGGACGACTAGCTTGGCGGTCGGTTGGTTGCCTTATGGGTAAAGGCACACCGATTGGCTTTTGTTTATCGTCATCTTATGGCACTTTTGCCTGCTGTGTACTTATCTAGTTGTATGTCTTTTGGCGATCGGCCTCTCTTTGTAATAACTCTTTATATTAAGTATGTCTTTCATTTCGTTGCTTGTTCGGTTCTATGTGAATGAATGGAATTGATGCATGATTTTGTAGCAGGTGTGTATCTGCAATGCAGGAAGTATACATATCTCGAGGCGTGGTTTATCGATTTGTGATGCTAGGACCAATGGATGGTTAAGCATTACAAGCCAAATAAACCGGGGTCCTCACAAAGTTGGTATCAGAGCCATTCCGACCGTAGTAACCCAAGCTTGATCGTCTTTAGGATATTTTGGAAAACTTAATTTCAAAGTATCAAATGATTTATGAAAGCTTAAGTAAGTTCTCAGATTTTACTCCTTACCTATCTTAGCTTTCTATCTCATCTTGCTCTAATTTGAGTTTTAAAAGTTGTTCTCCTTTCCTTCTCTCAAAAGATAGTTGTATCGTTAATTGGGTTTTGGGAACCATTGAGTTTGGCAAATTGAAGTGTTAGCTGCCCTCTACAAGGTTTTGAAGCTTCGGAAGTTGAAGATTTCGGCTTAGAAGCTTGGATGCAAAATCTGGACAGCGAGCGTCAATTCCGGACAGCAACTCAAAGGTCCTAAATAGGGTAGAAAATGAGAGGTTAATCAACTAAAGCGTGTGGGAATAAAAGGGTCGGATGTGATACTAGTTAGCTAAGTATCTAACCCTATTTTTGCCGCCTTAACCTTGCTCTTGAGTAGTGTTAGACTTGAGGTAGTGTGCTGAAATTTTATCTTCTCCACCCATTGCTCGTTCATTCAATACGGGTTAATGGCATCGAGAAGTTGAGATTTGGTTTGGTGTTTCCCTTGCTGTTTTGGAGCCTCTTTGGAAGCATTTAAAGTTTACATGCTTGTTATTTTGGCCTTCGTTTAGGGTGATACCCCATTCCCCTAATCGATAGCTTCTTGCTTTCACCAACTTCTAAGTTTTAGTGTTTTCGTTGCTAACCCAATTTTCTTGTACCAGGATGGCTTGGGGTACTCGTAGCGGCCGTGGTCAGGAGCCTGGTTTGGATGAGGAGCTCCCGCCTCCTCAGACCATGGCCGAGGTTCTTCTGGATCGAGCGCAACCGTTCGAGAGGGCGGGAGGTCTGCTGGATGTTATTGCGTGCAACACCTCCGCCTTGCCGGTGCCTCGGGATCCGGGCAGGGGTGGACCTCACCTCGTGGGGGCCTTGCGAGTTCCTTCACACCGGCCCCCACGCTTTCGGATCGAGGACCCTGCGGGCGCGGATGACCGGTGCGTCGAGTTGAGCGGAAGCTTCGACGTTGCCAGTGCGAGGATGTCGACAAGGCACTCTTTGCCTCCCATCACAGTGCAGGGGCAACACTCTCTTGGTGGGAGAACTTCTTGGCCATGCAGCCGCCGCCACACCTTGTCTCTTGGGAGGAGTTCCGATTGCGTTCGTCGAGCTCACATCCCTGCCGGCTTGATGAAGCTGAAGAAGAAGGAATTTCTCGCGCTCAAGCAAGGGCGTAAGTCAGTGATGGAGTACCTTTACGAGTTCAACCACTTGGCTCGTTATGCTCCATCTGAGGTGGCCACTGATGAGGCCAAGCAGGAGAAGTTCATGGAGGGCTTGTCTGAGGAGATGCAAGACAAGCTATCCATTGTGGACTTTGCCGATTTTCAGACCTTGGTGGACAAGGCCATTGTTGCTGAGCACAAGACGAAGGCGCTAGGCGAGTCCCGCAAGCGCAAGTGGGAGGCCCAGTGGTCTTTACAGTCCAGCCTTCCCTGTCCTCGTGTTGGGCCCACACCAGGGGCCCATTCCTTGGCCTTACCACCGCCGAGGCCGGCGCACTGACCCTCGCCCTCGCAGCCGTGCCCGATCACGTGCGCCTACGAGTCAGCCGAGTGGCCTCCGCAATCCGGCTGCCGGGGTCACTTGCTTTTCCTGCACTCAGAAGGGGCATTATGCGAACCAATGCCCTAAGAAGACTAGAGCCGCCCCTCGCCCTAATGGAGGACGCGGGCAGGAGGTGGTCCTTCCGGATCGAGAAGGTTGTCCCGCTACTCAAGGCGTGGGTAGTGGCGCGTCAACCTCATCTCCGCGGAAGAGGCACGGAGGCGCGGCGACGTCGTGTTGGGTACACTTTCGGTTAACTCTCATCTGCTACCGTTTTGTTTGATTCAGAGCATCTCATTCATTTGTTTCTGAATCATTTCTGCTATTGGTGAGCTTGGTTTGCTCCTTTGTTGGTCCCCTTGCTCATTCGCTCTCGAGTTGGAGTTGAGAGCGAGCTTGAGTGTCGGGATGTCCTGTTGAGATAGAGGAGTAGGATTTTTAGCGAACCTTATCCTCCTCCATTCAGCAAGCTTAGATGTAATTCTGGGCATGGATTGGTTGTCTCAGCACATGGGACAAATCAATTGCGCCCGGAGGCTCATCTACTTCACGATCCTTACGGCGGCGGGTTCACGTTTGCTGAAGGCGCAAGGTCCGCATCTCTTCGTGCTCGAGCGAAGCCACTCTAGATATTAGTGAAGTCCCTACGATATGTGACTTGGCTGATGTCTTCCGAAGATCTCCCGGGGAAGCCGCCGATCTGTGACCTCGAGTTCGCCATTGAGTTGGTTCCCGTCTGCTCCGATTTGAAGAGGCACTCTGGATGGCTCCAAGCGAGTTGGTGGAGTTGAAGAAGCAGCGGGGAGCTTGAGGAGAAGGGCTTCATCCGTCTAGCTCATCCCGTGGGGTTGTCCTACAATCTTTGTAAAGAAGAAGGACAATACTCACGCATGTGCGTGGATTACCGGCAGCTTAATGAAGTAACGGTAAAGAACAAGTATCCTCGCCCGTATCGCGATCTCTTCGATCAATTGGTGGAGCTCGAGTCTTCTCTAAGATTGATTTGAGAGTGGGATATCATCAAGTTCGATTCGGAGGATATTCCCAAGGCGGTTTCTCTACTCGTTATGGCTTATACGAGTATACCGTCATGTCATTAACTTAACCAATGCTCTGCCTTGTTCATGAATATCATGAATTCGGTGTTTATGGAGTATTTGGATAAGTTTGTGGTGGTCTTCATCGATGATATTCTTATCTACTCCAAGAACGATGTGGAACACGTTGGGCATCGAGGCTTGTGTTGGGCAAACCGTGAGCACGGTGTATCGAAGTTCGACAAGTGCGCATGCGGTTGAAGGAAGTGGCCTTCTTAGGCTATGTTCTTTCAGTAGGAGGCATAATTGTGGATCCTAGCAAGATCGGCGATGTGCTTTCGAGTCGACCCTCTTCGGTCACGAAGTCGAGTTTTCTTGGTTTAGCGGGATATTATCGTCGCTTTATCGAGAACTTCTCCAAGATAGCGAAGCCAATGACGGAGTTTCTCAAGAGCGACAAGAAGTTCTCGTGGTCTGCGATTGCGAGAAAGTTTCCAAGTAGTCAAGAAGCGGTTGACCACGCTCTGTTCTTGTTCTCCCGATATTCATGAAGCCGATATCTTCTCGGCGCTTCTCGTCGGGGCCTCTGGCGTGTCACGATGCAAGAAGGCAAGGTAGTGGCCTATGCATCAAGGCAATTGAGACCTCATAAACTCAACTACCCTACCCATGACTTGGAGCTAGCAGCGGTGATCCATGCACTTAAGATCTGGCGACATTACCTAATCGTGTCGTTGTGAAGTGTATTCGGATCACAAAAGCTTGAAGTATTTGTTTACCCAACGGATCGAACCTCGGGCAAAGGAGATGGTTGGAGTTGATCAGGACTATGACATGGGTATTCACTACCATCCGGGCAAGGCCAATGTCGTTGCGGATGCGCTTAGTCGCATAAGCGCATTGCAATGCATTGTTGCTCCAAGAGCCCCACCCACCCTTACGGAGGTTTGAGCGTCTCAACTTGGGTTTGGTTGAGCATGGTTCTCTCGGCGCCTTGGTTGTCTGACCAACCTTGGTGGATCGGATCAAGTCCGCTCAACGATCGGATGTTGGGTGAACGCATCAAGGAAAATGTCAAGAATAGAACGACCAAGTGTTTCTCGGAAGATGAGCTTGGTGTTGTGCGGTTCGAACGCCTTGTAGTTCCAAAGGACATGGAGTTGCGGGAGTTGATCCTCGCGAAGCCCACGATTCCCGTTATCCATTCATCCGGGGCCACGAAGATGTATCATGATCTTCGCGAGATTTTGGTGGACCCGAATGAAGAGGAAGTCGCCAAGTTCGTTCGAAAGTGCGATGTGTGCCGTCGGGTCAAGGCTGAACATCAGCGTCTGGCAGGACTGCTTCAACCCTTGCCTGTTCCCATGTGGAAGTGGGATTCGGTCGGGATGGATTTTATCACCGGTCTACCCAGGTCACTGAGGGGCAATGATGCTATTTGGGTTGTCATTGATCGGTTGACTAAAGTGGCACACTTTCTTCCAGTCAAGACCAAGATTCGTACCGGTCACCTTGCGGAGCTCTATATCGCCGGATCGTGAGCTTGCATGGGAGTGCGAAGGCGATCATTTACGATCGTGGTTCCATCTTCACTTCTCGATTCGGCATAGCTTGCAAGAAGCTATGGGAACTCGTCTTTCTTCGGCACATCATACCACCCCAAAGCGATGGTCGGGCAGAAGGGTCAACCAAGTTTTAGAGGACATGCTTGAGCTTGTGTCTGTCCTATGGGAAGCATTGGGAGAAGTGCTTGCCATTCGCGAGTTTTCTTACAACAACGACTTCCAAGCCGGTCTCGGCATGGCACCATTCGAGGCCTTGTATGGGAGAAAGTGTAGAACCCGTTGTATTGGTGCGAGACCGCGAGAGACCTTTCTTTGGCGGACTCGATCAATGAAGCGAGAGTTCAAGTCCGACTTGTTCGTGATCGTTTGCGCGCGACTCAATCCGAGCAAAAGAGCTATGCGAGATCACCGTCGTCGCGAGTTGAGTTTTGAGCCCAATGACTTTGTTTATCTCAAGGTCTCCCCTTTGAAGGGCCATCAACGTTTCGGCGTCAGAGGCAAGTTAGCTCCTCGATATGTCGGTCCATACCGTGTCATCAAAAAGAAGGGAGCTGTCGCCTACAAGCTGGAGTTACCTGCTGCACTGGCGGGGGTACATGATGTGTTCCATGTGTCCCGGCTAATGAAGTGCCTCCGTGTTCCAACCGAGGAAGCTCCGTTGGAAACTCTTGATGTCGGGAGGATTTGACCTACAGTGAGCATCTGTTCGCATCCTTGAAGAAATTTGAGCGAAGAGCGAGGAATAAGACCATCAAGTTCCTTAAGGTTCGGTGGTGAATCATTCGAGGATGAAGCTACTTGGGAGCGAGAAGATCGTCTCCGTGCAGACTACCCCTCTTTCTTTTCCGAGTGAGACAAATCTCGGGACGAGATTTTTGTAAGGGGGGGAGGTTTTGTAACATCCCAAATTCTGTACTTGTGTTTCAAATGTAAGAAAATGAGTAGAATTTAAAACTTTTTCTTACATCATGTATTTCCTGTGTGTACTAAACAATTATTGTACAAGAGTATGGAAATACAAAGTCACAAGTCTTTTGATCCAAATCTTGATCCTTCAAAAACAATCTTGTCGAATGTTTTGATCATCTCCTGGAAATATTTTTCCTAAGTTATTGGGATGGTTTGTGGCCCCTCTGAAACATTTTACAATTTTTGGAAATTGTTTGAATAGTTTTAAGGGCCAGTCAAACTTGTTTGACTTGTAGTCAAACCCTAGCCTAGCACACTGTATGATTTTTGGAGAAAAATGCTCAGCATAAAAACCTCTGAAGCTGTACACAAGTTCCATCTCTAGGTTAGCAAGCTCTTGTCAAAATTTCGTAAAACTTGGAGCTAGTTTGCTATCTCTAAAAGTCCCTTCAAGATCTCGATTCAAAATAAACTTTAAGCCTGTTAAAGTCGGACTTAGACTCGGACTTCCAGGTCTCGGTCGCACCGAGCCGCTTAGCCGTGTCGGGCTCGGGCAATTGGCCACGTGTGGTCTGGACCGTTGGATTTCAATCCGACGATCAAAGACCTCCCACCCGCACGACCTCCTCAGGTTCTATGTGCAAAGACGACCCTCGAGGACCTCCTTTGCACCTTTTGCAAAGACCACCCAGGGCGACCTCCTCGACCCTCCACGACCACCCTTAGCACTTGGGTGATCGTGGGCGTCCATCTTGAGATCGTGGCTCGGACCTCCCCGAGTGTTAGGACCTCTAACACATAGTTCTAAATCTGAGCCCTTAGATTTCAATCCAACGACTCACGACCTCCTAGTGGAGCTCGGTATTTGATTTAGCCGTTGAATTCTTTGATCGAGTCCTCCTAGTTCTCTCACCGATTTGGTGGGGCTTGTCATTATCAATTTTTGTGCATGGCACTAGAGAGCGATGCCTTTTCAACTCTAGGGTGACAAGCGGCTATGTCTTGCCAACATTAAATGTTTGGCAGCCCCTTTTTGCTCAAAGTCTCTCGACAACCTACTCCCATCATTTGAGGGTGCCTAGATCGGTGCACATGGTGGCGGGTTCCTTTGCAAATGGCTATAAGAGGAACCTAGCTTCTCCCAAAAGCTTCTTTTGAATCTCTCTTGCACTTCTAGTTCTTCCTCCTCTTGTGCTCAAAACACCCAAAGCTCTTTGCCTCCATTCTTTGAACTTTGGAGCTCTCCGCGACCTCAGAGCTCCAGTGGTTCAATATTGCGATTGTTGGCTGTCATTTATTCCTTGGTCACCTCCAAATCTCCCTAATTTGCTTTGTTTAAACCTTCACAGAGGTTGACAAAGTGGGAGCCTGCTGTTCGTGGCCGGGAGCTTCCTCTTCTTCACCTCTGGCGACCTCCACCGTCACCGGAGCTCCTGCGACCACTCCCAGTTCTCCTTCAATCACGGTGAGTACTTGGTTCCAAAAACCCGATCCTCTTAGACCTCTTCGGTTTTCGTTTTCGACCGCATTTGGTCTCCGGCGGTTATCTCCGGCTAGCCGCCGGTAGGGTGCGCTTTAGCCCTAGCTGTTGGCACCTTTAGGTTCTCCTCCCTATTTGGGACTCATCCGTGTTCTTGGTTTCGCCGACGAGGTCCACGTCGCGGCAAGCTGTGGGAACACCTTCGGGTTTTGTCGGTCAAAACCTCCGTTTCGTCATGTTCTTGAACAACTTTAATGCTCAAATCATTGCTTACCATTTAGTGCGTTAATGGTGTCTTAATCTGTCTTGTGGAGTCAGCGTGTGGGCCATGGGTTTAGAATTAAAGTCAGGAAGTCTTTAAGTGCTCTGTTGGATTCATTTATTGTCAATCATTAGATGCTTTTAATTTGTCTTAGCCGCCACCTTTTTGTCGTTGTCAGGAGGTCTGCGCCATTAAAACCACTCTAGGACCTCCTCGGGCTAATCTTAGCCGTCACGACCTCTCCAAGATTAGATCGGGCCTTAGGATCTTTTCAGAAAAATCCTAAGTCTCTGGACCTCCCCTTGGTGGTGATCCTAGCCGTCCAGGACCACCCCTGTTAAATCTTAGCCGTATAAGACCACCTCTGTGTTTCCGCAAAGGACCTTCCCCGAGGTCCTCTTTGCAAAAGATCACCCCTGGTCTTTTATAAAGAGAACCTTCAAAACTACCTTCGGGGTCCTCTTTACAAAAAGACCACCTCTGGTCCTTGGTGAAGAAGACCGCAAGACCTCCCTCCGCTCAGATCTGGACCGTTCAGGACCTCCTCGCGGAGATCTGAACCGTCCAAACCTCTCTCTATTAAACACCTGTCTCATAGGACCTCCCCACGAAGATCATGGCCATCCATGACCTCCTCGGTGAGATCCTAGCCGTCCCGACCTCCCTCGTTTTCATCTTAGCCGTTCACGACCTCCCCCTGGATATCGTGACCGTCTAGGACCTCCTCCATTAGATCCGTAGCTTTAGGACCTCCCCGTCAGCTCTGGACCGTTAGATTTAGATCTAACAGGCTAGACCTCCTCAGTCTATTTACAACTCTATCGCTTAGTTTCTCTCTTTGTCGTTCATCTCTAGATCTACGGCTCAGATCTTGAGAACATTCAGACCCCTCCGGATGCGATCTTGATCTAGGCCGTCCATCTCAAGATCCAAGGCCCAGACTCGTTGAGGCGTTCGGGTGGCCCGAACGTTCCATCTCACTTGGGCCATTGGATCTAAATCCATCGGTGGAGTCGTTGGCAGTTAAGACCTCCTCAGTAGATCTTAGCCGTCAAAGACCTCCTCCTTCCGGATCTAGCCGTCGGACCTCCTCTCTTAGACATCCTCGCTAGATCTTGCCGTCTAGGACCTCCTCGTTAGATCCAGACCGTCAAGTCTAAGATCTAACGGCTAAGACCTCCCCTAGGCGCGATGAGGTCTTTGCGCCCAGGTGCTCGTGTGGGTTTTGGCATCTGAGCTCGTGAGCCGTGCGATCTTTGATCAACGGCCCACGACCTCCCCAGTTTTCGTTGATTTTTCAGATTTAGTTCCCGAGAGCTTTTATTTGCACTTATTAATTGTTTTAAACTTCAAAAATGCATATCTTTTTCTCTGTAGTTCCAAATTTAACAAACTAAAGTTCTATAATTGCATCTGTTAAAGTACTTTAGCATAGTATAGGTTTTATAGTAGCCTTTAATCCCGAAATTAAACATGCCTTAGATTTATAACTTAGAAAAATCATAACTAAATCATTTTAACTCCAATTAAGATGAAACCACTTGTGTTAGCCTTAAAATGTCAGTAGAAACCTATCATAAAATTGTCAAGTCCAGAAAACCTCTAGAAAATTATTTATGAACAGTAATCTATTTAATTTTAATTTCGGCCGAACTGCAGTGTTTTGTCCATATCTTTTGCATAGAAAGTCCAAATCAGTTGGTTCTTGTTTCTAAATTTGTTATAAATCTTGCTCTTGCTACTGTAAAATTTTCAGAGCATTTGGAGCACTTTGGTTTTAGAGTCTTTTTCGTTTTCTTTATTCTTATCAGTTCTTTTTCGCTCTTTCGGTAGGTTCCGACGATTGTGCCGTCCTTGAGAGTGATCCTCTGCAGCATAGTGAGCAACAGCAGCCAGACAAGCAGTTTGATCATTTCCCATTTGATCCCATTACTTTTAAAGTCTAATATTTTGTTTAACTTCTATGTATGCATTGCTATTTTGTTGTTAAATTGATTAGTTAATCCTCTAGTTGCATAATCTGTAGGTAAATAATTATCCTTTACTACGATCCTAGGTTATTTCTTTGTGATTAGAGTTCGTTGGATGAGCTCTTGTCACTTAGTAGATTTCGAATAAATATTGCTTAGCCATGCCTAGTTATCGGTAGTATTGGGCGATCATCGACTTAGTCGATGATCTTGATCACACAAATACTTATATTATTCCATCATGTCCAATCCTTGTGTTTTATTGATTTACAAATCAAAAGCGAAAACAAAACTATATCTTGACTTGGGCACAATGGTATGTTGGTGTGATCTGTTGGGTGTGAATGGAATGGTGCCTAAGTCCCTAAGGACCGAGTTACTTGTGCCATTGATCCAAGCAATTGTTGCGTGCTAACCATCTGAGAGGATATGGAACCTCTCTTGACTAAGTACTTTGGGAGGTGTTAATTATGAGTTGGTCGGTGGGTGTGTTGAAACTATGTGTGTGTGTGTGGTGTTGGAGGAGCATTAGCGGTGGTTAGGGTGTCTAATGTGTCCTTCTCCGTGGGTTCTGCTCTTAATTAGCATCGTCCATTGGAAAGTGTCTTGTTAGACTTAGCCGTGCTGCATACCAAAGGAAGTATGCTAACCGTGGCTGGTGGAAAGGCGGTCTATCGTGTGGGTACATTGGTACACCCTTGTAGGGTTAAAACTATTTGAATAGCCTTGTCCTAGGTTATGGACACGCTTGGTTATTTCCCACAAGAACTAGACTACAACCTTTTAAAAAAAACTTAAACTTGACATGGGTGGTATGAAGGGGTACTTCATGCTATTGTTGTGGTGGCTATTGGGTTAGTCACTTCCAGGATGTTGTCATCTACCTATTGTTATAGTTGTTTCTCTTTTATTTGAACAATAAGAATTAATTGCAAACTTGCTTTTAAATGTACTACATTATTGCAAATAAAACTTGCTTTATGCTGAAAATAAGTCCAGAGCCTCATCCACTTAAATAAAGCTTGCATGTAGCTAATTATAGTTCTGTTATCTCACACGTCAGTCTTGCGAGTACAAAAACAATTTTTGTACTTAGATGCTATGCTTAATTGTTTTGTTGCAGAGGAAAAAGGTGACCCCAAGGGCCTTACTTTTGCGAGATGTGCGGGTTCTGGGACGACTAGCTTGGCGGTCCGGTTGGTTGCCTTATGGGTAAAGGCACACCGATTGGCTTTTGTTTATCGCCATCTTATAGCACTTTGCTTCCATTGTGTACTTATCTAGTTGTATGTCTTTTGGCCGGTCGGCCTCTCTTTTGTAATAACTCTTTATATTAAGTATGTCTTTCAGCTCGTTGCTTGTTTGGTTCTATGTGAATGAATGGAATTGATGCATGATTTTGTAACAGGGTGTGTATCACAGTGCAGGAAGTATACATATCTCGAGGCTTGGTTTATCGATTTGTGATCTTTGGGACCAATAGATGGTTAAGCATTACAAGCCAAATAAACCGGGGTCCTCACAGGCTTGTGTTTCAAATGTAAGAAAAGGAGTAGAAATTAAAACTTTTTCTTACATCAGGTATTTCCTATTTGTACTGAACAGTTCCTGTACAAGACTTATGGAAATACAAAGTCACAAGTCTGTTTATTCAAATCTTGATCCTTCAAAAACATTCTTGTCAAATATTTTGATCATCTCCTGGAAATATTAATCCTAATTTCTTGGGATGATATGTGACCCCTCTGAAAAATTTCACAATTTTTAGAAATTGTTTGAATATTTTTGGGGGTCAATCAAACCCAATTAAATTCTGGTCAAATCAGGCCAGCACCTTGTGGAATTTTGGAGGAAAAAGTATAGCACAAAAACCTCTGCAAAATTTACACAAGGTCAATAACTCAGCTAGCAAGCTCCTGTAAAAATTTCATAATTTTTGGAGTAGGTTTGCTACCTCAAATAAATCCCCAAACTTCAGGTTAGTTTAAAACTCAAATTCAGTGCGAGTCGACACGGACTCGAGTCGGACCCGACCATTGAGTCGGTCGGCCGCGCGCGGACCTCCTCGAGCTCGCTTCCCTTGGGCGTTGGATCTCCATCCGGTGCCCTGACCTCCCCATCGATCTCGGCGCCGGGGTGGTCGGTCCCTTGATTTTCATCCAACGGTCGACGACCTCCCCTGGACCTCCCCGTGCGCTCGGACCTCCTCTGCCCCGAGTGATCCGGGGCGCCCGGGACCACCCGATTGCATCGAGGACGTCAGGACCTCCTCGGCCTGTTCTTCTTCCTCCCGACCTCCCGAGTGCAGTGCGTCATGGTTTTCGCGCTTTTGCACATGTGTGTCGGACCGAGGCGATTGGGAGCGGTGATAGGTCACCTTTTGTCCTTCCCAACGGCTCCTGTCCGCCAGGCATTAATTGCGGTCAGACTTTGCCCGAAAGTCTCCCCTTCCTGTCTTGTTTTGTCACTGTAACCAGGGCAGACCTTGATCATTTCATTCCTCGGGACTCATTGTGGTTCACTTGCCATCTCGGCCTTATAGGTCACCGAGCCCCTCCTCACTCTTTTGGTCACCATCTTCCTCAACCGTTGGCACCACCATTGTCGGGTTTTGGAGCTCCGAAGGCAGTAGAGCTCCAGTGGTCCCAGCAACTTTCTGGCCTTTTTCACTGTCATTTTGATCACCTAGGGCTTGCTCTAACTTAGCTCGGTTCACCATTGCAGAGGTGGACAAGTTGGGGAGCTACTTTTCGTGGTCGAGATCATCTTCTTCTCCATCGCAGGCAAGCACTTCATCGCCGGACTTCGTCGGCCATCTCCGAGCTCCTCCGACCTCCCTGGTCCCCTCTCTGCCCTCAGGTGCCCATTCCTTAGCTTTGTTATTGTTTTCTAGAGCTCGTGTAGTTTCGTAGTTGCCGTTTTAGCATTCCTAGCCTATCTCCGGCTCGCCGGCGTTCAAGGCCGTCGCCGCCGGCGAGGTTGCCACCTTTAGCTCTGTGATGATATTGCGGTTCCATTCCAGTGTTTAGTTGGCGCCGCCGCGGCCGGAGTCGCCGGCGGCAAGCCGTTGAACGCGCTCGGGATTTTGCCGGTGCAATCTCCTGTTTTCGTCATTTTCTTAGGACAGCATTAATGCCCGATTATTGCTAACCATTGGGTGCATTAATCATGTCTTAAGCTGTGTCGTGTGTCACCGACGTGTGGGCCATAGGCTTAGAATTAAAATTCAGAAGCCATTAGTGTCCCTTTTAGATTCTTTTATTGCCAATCATCAGCAGCATTAATGTTGTCTTAGCCGCCACCTTTTAGTCGCTGTCCTGAGGACCCGCACCTTTGAAGCACCTTAGACCTCCTCGGGTTGTTCTTGGCCGTCAATGACCTCCCCGGGATTAGATCTGGGCCTTAGATTCGTTTCTGGGAAAACTCTAGTCCCAGGACCTCTTAGACTCGATCCTAGCTGTATAAGACCTCCATGGATTAGTTTTTAGTCGTTGGATCTAGCTCTGTGAAAAATCTTAAGCACTAGGACCTCCCCTGGTTAGATCCTAGCCGCCCATGACCTCTTTAAACTCAATCTAAGCCGCTAGGACCACTCCTGCGCAAAAAGACCTCCCTTTGGTCATTTTGCAAAGACCACCCCTAAGACCACCCTCTGGGTCCTCTCTGTAAAAGACCACCTCGGGTCTTTTATAAAGAGAACCTCCGGACCTCCCTCCGCGTCGATTTGGACCGTTCAGGACCTCCCTAGGTCTAATCTGAGCCGTCCAGATCTTCTTCCGTTGAAACCCTATCGCATAGGACCTCCTCGCTTAGATCTTGGCCATCCATGACCTCCCTTCCGATATCTTAGCCGTTCAGAACCTCCCCCTGGAGATCTTGACCGTCTAGGATCTCATCCTTTAGATCCGTAGCTTTAGGACCTCCTCCTCATGTCTCAACCGTTAGATTTAGATCTAACGGGCTAGATCTCCCTCCGTAGATTTAGCCGTAGGACCTCCCTATGGAGATCTAGACCGTTGGGACCTCCCCCGAGAGATCCTAACCGCCCCGACCTCCTTCCTTGGATTTAAAGCCTTAGGACCTCCCTTAGAGCTCTGGACCATCAGATCTTAATCTAACGGTCACGACCTCCGTTAGGCGCGAGGAGTTCTCAGCGTGCGCGCTGTGCATCAGCTCGTCGGGACCGTTGGATCCAATCTTAACGGTCACGACCTCCTCAGTGCGCTTGGAGATCTTTCGCGTGCGCTGTGCATGCACTGCTCGTCGCCGTTGGATCCAATCTCAACGGCCCAGACCTCCCCAGAGCGGGAGGAGGTCTTTTGTGCGCTGAGCTTCGACGTCTGTGGCCGTGCGATGAAGGATCGACGGCCCACGACCTCCCCGTTTCCTTTAGTTCATTTGGACCTCCCAAGAGCTCAAATTTTCAAAGTCTTTTAAATGTTCCAAATTTCAAAAATGCATATCTTTATCATTATAACTCCTTTTTGAATGAATCAAGTTGCAGTAGCTCTGCCATGAAATGAACTTCAATATGAGAATGAATTTGGGCACTGTTATGTAGCAGAAAATGATATAAACTGCATGAACTTGTTTAATATAAAATGGTTGTCTAGAAATTCATTGAAAATTTGTAAAATGCATAACTTATTCTCTGTGATTCCAAACTGAGCAAACTAAATTTTGTTAAAACGCACTAGGAATGTACTGTAGTGTAGAATAGATCTTAATATGATCCTTGCCACTGAAATTAATGATCTACTAGTTTTAGAACTTAGAAAAATCATAACTAATTCATTATAACTCCAAATAATGTAAACTCAACTTTGCTGTTCTTAGGATGACCTTAGCTACCTACCATAAAAATTTCAGATTCCAGATCATTCTAGAAATTTTTGCCATGAATAGTAAACGAAATTAATTTAATTAGGATTTTTCAGGCTGAGAGAACTAGTTTTAGCCATAACTTTTTCATGCTAAGTCCAAATGGAGTGATTCTTATTTCTAAAATTGTCTAAAATCAACCTCTAGCTGCTGTATAAATTTTGTGGGATTTGGATGTAACACCCCAGCCTGACAAGGGCCTGGAATGCTACTAAACTAACACTATAACCATTTTAACATTGATACAATTCTCTAAAATCCGACAGAACCTCCTTTGTTTAGTTACTAAACTAGAGATCCCAACTTTTAAATGTAACATAGTTAAATAATCCAACATCCAGCATAATCAAGAGACCACCAAAACTATGCTAATCAACACTATATCATCCATAGCATGCTAAACAACTACAAACATAAATAAAAAGACATCCATTATCCTCTAATCAACTCTATTATAAGTTATTCCAAGCAGAGGGAGTAATCATAAAGAATTCTTTAAGCAAGTTTCTCATCTACTAAATTATCATTCTATCAATTCAAATGTGTGTAGTTTGTGCCATTGTGCAACCACTCTAAGCCTTACTCCCTCCCATGCATGCCGCTCTTGTAAAGTGGTACCTAAAAACACAACAACAGCAAGAGTGAGTCCAAAGACTCAGCAAGTACAATAAATGGCAATAATAACATAAACAACTGTAATCATCAACATCCATCTATAATCTCTATTATAAACATGTCATATGCTCATGCTATGCAAGAAGCTCAAGTGCACTTTCTTTTTCTCTTTATCTTTTGCATTTTACCGGTAATGCAAAGTATGCAACCGTCGCTGCATACCCATGCACGTGCTTTCATAGCGCAAGGACCAATTGCCCAATACTCCGCAAGTAAAGGGGACCTCAAGCCCACACTCCACAAGTGTGAGGACCATAAGCCCATCGTTTTTATGATGGGGACCTCTTTTCAATGCCCACATTCCACGAATGTGGGGACCTCAAGCCCATCATCCACATGATGGGGACCTCGAATATGCATAGTCATATGATAGCATGATACACATGAACAAAACTTTAAACCATCATAAATTTGTATTCACAACGTCATACATGAATAAACTTATTCATACTTCTAGCATTCATCATCGTTGACATGCATAGCATTCTAGCATCCATGAATAGCACATATATTCATAATACTAGCAAACATGAACAATCACTCATGAATAACAATTAATCATAGACTTCATAACTTTCAAACATCCATGAATAACACGTAACTCATATCACTAGAAACCATGAGCATTACCAATCATACCACCATAACAATCATGACAACACAAATTCTATAAGTATTTATCAAAGAATGCCATTCAATAATTCCAATTATATCCATCATTATACTTGCCTTAACCGCGAGAGAACGAGGGATGTGCGAAAAGTACTGCCCGGGATCAATCCATCACTGAATATATTTATAAGGCGCACTAAGACAATCATACTGGACCAAAAGCATAAATAATAGCATAACCGAACTCGCTATACTCTCAAGCGCATTTCCCAATTCCAACTCCTATAGATCGATATGTCCCCTCTGTGGACAGCCAACTTCTAAAATTCGTATCTTTTAGCACAGGAGTCCAAATGAGGTGTTCTTAGACTTCATTGAAAGGTTATCAATTTCCCTAACTAAACCTAGTTGGTGGACATCTCAAATTCTGTTTGTAAATGACTCTAATAGATCAATGAACAACATCTGTCCAGATCTGTCTAACACGTCTGGACAGCAGCACGGTAACGGACATAACTTTTGATTGGCTGAACCAAAATTATTGTTCTATAACAATATGAAAATCTAAGAACAAAACCTACCAAAGTCTAGTTGGGCAAAATTTCATATTTTGCCTCTAACAAAATTTGGCCAACGGCTCAAATCTGTTGGCAGAATTAACAGACAGAAATATTGGCTGAAATAAAATATCCATAACTTTTTTTCTATAACTCCAAATTGGACGTTCTTTATCAATCTCGAAAGCTTATAAAATTCTCTACAATAACCTAGTTGGCATGACATTCATATTTTGCCTTTAAAAAAAATGGCACACGGGTCAAAACTAATGATAGAAACTTACATACAATCTGGACAGCCACATTGAAATGTACATAACTTTTGTACCGTAACTCGGAATTAAGTGATCTTTACGCCCACTGAAAGCTAAGAACGAACCCCACATAACTCTAGGAGATGTGATCCTCTGATTCGGCTTATAAGATCACGAAAACAGCCGCGCAAACTACTGGACAGAACGCGATCTATTAAACCGACGAAAATCGATCTACCAAACGACATCAACCGCAACTACCACGTATCAACCAATGAAGAACACGTGACGTTACCCTTGTAGAATCGCAGAAAGATGAAGAAATCTCCCTGCGAAGACAATCTCCTCTCCTTTCTTCACTTGATCGGCAAAGAGAGCACCGACGGCGAGGAAGGAGGCACCAACGAGAGGGCTGCTTGGGGAGGGGAGGGTGATGCATCTAGCACCGCGGCTGCCATCATAGCACGGGTTGGTACTGTAGCAGTTTTAGGTTTTCCCCCTTTTGGGCCTTGGTGCTGTGGGCCAAAGCCCATAGCCCAGTTTTGAAAAATTTGAAAAAACCCTTTAACTATTTTTGTTTTCTCTCTAACACGTTTGAGTAATACACCACCCTCTAAACTTCATTAAATCCATTTCCTAATTGGTTCTTCTCCTAAATTATTTCTTCTCACTTAAATAAATTTGGGGTATTACATTCTACCCCTTAAACGGAATTAGCCCAATTCTAAACACACTTACATAATGTAATCACAGCTAAAACCTTATGATAATTTCACGTACTGCTTGTAAATAATATCGATATCATTGGCACATGCGAGACTCTAATTCCCAAGAGGCCTCACACTCGATCGTTGAGACCACAACAAAATGACGATACGACGTCGTCATAACACTCAACCCGAAATTCCGGTACACTCATTAGAAGAGAATCAAGGTAAGATCCTACTCAATAGTCCACGACGTTAACAAATATTCAAACTCTGGAACTCCTAGGTACTCACTCGGCACCAGAACATACCAAAAGTTGCGTTCACCGCGTAGGGACCCGAAACTGTCTTAGTGATATGCCAACTAGCGAAAACAACCCAATGAACGTTGGGCTAACCTCCTCATTGGTACCGAACTACACAACATGCACATAAAACACGGAACTTTTATTCCACCTCTCAATCGAACTCTTCACAGTAACAAGGATTACCTCCTTTAACCAGGAGCACACAACAGCACTCTCTATAAACAATCTCTTTTACCGACAAAACCCATCTGAAAATGAAAGATTCACATCGCAACCACAAAATGGAAACTTGACACCAAAGGGTCAAATTCAAAAGCAAAGATTCATCATGAAATCCCTTCCTCTTTCCAAGTAGGTAGTTTACAAATGAATACCACACAAGCCGAAAGAGAAACCACTTAAATACCCATATCAAACACTTCCTTTATTCTTCCCGAACTGATAAGAACCGCACATCAATCATAAAGTCAAACTTTAATTTCGAAAGACATCTGTCATCAACACATAGTTCAAACATGAATCAAGAGAGCGTTTCACTACTCGAGGAAACATTTTTTTTTCTCAATTTCCCTTTTAGAAATAAAATTTCTCTTGAATTATGGAATTTCATTTTATCCATATCACACTAACTTATTTCTCTTAAATTGACAACCTCAACGCCATGCTCAAACTGGATACATCATCTACAACTTTGTAGAGAGGCTCTCTTGACTCCGCAACATACTCTAGCCAACTCTTGTACCGACGGAATTACCTTGACAGATGACTCCCAATACATCTCAAAATAAATCTCTCACAAAATCACATCACCTCCATCATTTAAGAATAAACAACTCGAATCCTCGGCACACACATTCATATACTTCATCAAAGGTTCTTTCAATGATCATCCCACTATTCGAATCCACCCTTATTACGCTACCTCTACACACAATCATTGGGCGACCAACATTCTAGCATAAAAATGCAAAACCCAATTTTTTTAACCTCCAAGACCCTACAACAAACTTCTCATATAGAAGATAGGAAAACCTCATATTAAATCCCTAAAATTATCACAATCCAATCATACAGCGCAATAACATCAATATAGAAACATTTTCTCGACCCAATTATCTTTATAAAGAGTCTAACTTCCGGAGTTACTCACGACGTCAAATCATACTGACGATAATCCATCAAGCTCTGCTATCTCCATAATCGCTTTAACGATTAGATTACTTTGCTAATCTTACTCTCATTACAACACACCATCATATTTCATCTGCACAACCGTGCAAGGTACACAATCGTGACGCCCTAATGCATTGATCAAGATTTCCATACTTTGGATAATTCTATGTTCCATTGAAATGAACAAAAGAACTTGGACCACGCCTCGCTATATATTCTACTAGTTGTAACAATGCAATCAGTTTAACCTTCAAAGACAATCTTCTAATGAGATAAACTTCTCTCAAAGAAGTATATTACGAAATTATTTCATCCTCCAATGCTCATCGAATAACTTCTAACCCAAAGTTTCACAACTATAATTATTAAACACATCAAAAGACTCCGGTGAAACGAATAGGTTGACTCTTTCTCAAAAGAAAGAGCGAAAGGAATCAATTTTCATCAACTAGGAAAACATGTGCCACCCGTAGTGATCACTGGACCAAGGAAATAGTCACTTAGGCAAAGTACTCGGAAAACATAAGGGAAAGTCAACAGTCGAGGGCTCAAGCCCTACTAAAAGTGAATTCCAAACCACAAATGAGAAGAAGGTAATGCCCTTTGAAAATTGATAAACTCTTATGGAACAACTGCATAAGGTTTAAGCACACTCAAATAAACTGCGAGTTGCGAAACGACTTAAATCTCAAATACTTATACTTCACTCCTTCCTTTAACAAGGAAAGTTATTTTCTATGATTACTACATCACTTTGCCAGCCTAAACAAGATAAGCTCTTAAAACCCAAATTACAGGAATCACTTAAGAACCAATAAAATCTTTCATCATAACACTTTGCTCAAAACAACCTCAATCACCACATAATGCAAGAGGTCCACTGATCACAAATGCAAAACTCGAAACACGTTCACTGAATCAAAATTACGAAAGACGATCAAATTACTTTATTTTCTAAAAGAATCATCACCACACACACAAGTCACAATCTCCAGCAGATAATCTTACTAACATCAAGAATGATACACTCCGAACACGAATTTTTTTATCATCGACTATTCCATTAGAAGGCCCCAAAGTTTCACTATATTGTTCCATACTACATTTTCATCCCATCTTCAAAACGAGAGTATACCAAAATCATATAACCTCACTACATCAACCTCTTAAATTTAGAAGGGGTCTACTACACAATTGAAAAGGTCCTACCAACACCCTTTCATCAAAGGAATGCTTTTATCTGATAGTTCTACCATAATGTAAACATTGTTCATCCATTAAATCCCATCAATTTATCTCTTAGTGATGCTCATCACCAGACATTAATAGACATTATTTGCACCTAGCAATTACTTATATTCACTAAGTATCCACAAAAAGGTTACTCCAAGATTAGTACCCACTAAGACAAAAATCTAACTCCTTTTGAACTTAACAATCCCAAAAGGTTAGATGAAACCATTGAGACACGTTAATCCAATTTACCAAAGAAGTTTACCAGATGTATCACTCTTAGTCATTGACTCAATTTCATCAACGTTCTACACCTCTTATTAACTCTATTGATTACAACTAGGTATAACCATACTCTTAATCACACTCCTCAAGAACTACTACAAGACACTTTCAAATTAATCACTTTCCTTTCAAGGATCTTTGTTAGGATCGATCATGCACACACTCTTGATCTAACATGTTGACCCATATCATATCCATTAATTTCTTTGGTTATAACCTCTCACTTAACCAAGACAACACAACACTAAAAGGTTTAACATCTTCTTTCATAAAAAAATCCATTAATCTTCAACACTCAAAATACCCAGAGAGATACATTGAGTCAAAGCCCTCACGTACTAAAGGACTTGCAAAAGAAAACTTTCATTAACCAAAACATCACATGAATAAGTGGGTCAAGTTTTTTCCCAATAAGAAAGACAAACTCCAACACGAAGGTCAAACTTAACCAAGTTTACGGTAGCAAGAATAACCCATCGGTTGGGAAAGCAACGATTTCTTTACTGGGACAAATTAAGCCAATAGAAGAATAAATTCAAAGCAACCCCTCAACCGGGATGAACTAAAAGCCCAAGGAAAAACTCATCAATCACCACAAGATAAGAGTTGACCAAATCAAATTTCAAGGAGAGAACAACTCTTCTAAAAATACTCGCTATCAACGCTTTTGTACTACGATCTCGGTGTGGACACTTCGCTATTCCTATACCACGAACGGTGGTGTAACCAGTATAGCCAGGATCACAACCACTACCTCCACCTCTCAACATGGGTTATCCCACACATAATAATCACAATCAATTAATGAGCAATAAAACTCAATTCATATCAGCAATCAACACTATAATAAAGCGGAAACATAAATGCAATACTATGCACATTCCCATCCTACTGTGCTTAGTATGTCAAAATTAATATTTCATGAACCACGGACCTCTGACCGCTACGATACCAAGCAGAACTTTTGACTGACAAGGGCACGGAATGCTACTAAACTAACATTATAACCATTTTAACATTGATACAATTCTCTAAAATCCGATGCAGAACCTCCTTTGTTTAGTTACTAAACTGAGATCCCAACTTTTAAATGTAACATAGAGTTAAATAATCCAACATCCAAAGCATAATCAAGAGACCACCAAAACTATGCTAATCAACACTATATCATCCATAGCATGCTAAACAACTACAAGCATAAATAAAAGACATCCATTATCCTCTAATCAACTCTATTACAAGTTATTCCAAGCGGAGGAGTAATCATAAAGAATTCTTTAAGCAAGTTTCTCATCTACTAAATTATCATTCTATCAATTCAAATGTGTGTAGTTCGTGCCATTGTGCAACCACTCTAAGTCTAACTCCCTCCCATGCATCTTGTTCTTGTAAAGTGGTACCTAAAAACACAACAACAAAGAAGAGTGAGTCCAAAACTCACCAAGTACAATAAATGGCAATAATAACATAAACAATCTGTAATCATCAACATCCATCTACAATCTCTATTATAAACATGTCATATGCTCATGCTATGCAAGAAGCTCAAGTGCACTTTCTTTTTCTCTTTATCTTTTGCATTTTACAGTAATGCAAAGTATGCAACCGTCATTGCATACCCATGCACGTGCTCGCAAGCGCGAGGACCAATTGCCCAATACTACGCAAGTAAAGGGACCTCAAGCCCACACTCCACAAGTGTAGGGACCATAAGCCCATCGTTTTATGATGGGGACCTCTTTTCAATGCCCACATTCTACGAATGTGGGACCTCAAGCCCATCATCCACATGGCGGGGACCTCGAATATGCATAGTCATATGATAGCATGATGCACATGAACAAAACTTTAAACCATCATAAATTTGTATTCACAACGTCATACATGAATAAACTTATTCATACTTCTAGCATTCATCATCGTTGACATTCATAGCATTCTAGCATCCATGAATAGCACATATATTCATAATACTAGCAAACATGAACAATCACTCATGAATAACAATTAATCATAGACTTCATAACTTTCAAACATCCATGAATAACACGTAACTCATATCACTAGAAACCATGAACATTACCAATCATACTACCATAACAATCATGACAACACAAATTCTATAAGTATTTATCAAAGAATGTCATTCAATAATTCCAATTATATCCATCATTATACTTGCCTTAACCGAGAGAACGAGGGATGTGCAAAAGGTACTGCCCCCGGGATCAATCCATCACCTGAATATATTTATAAGGCGCACTAAGACAATCATCTGGACCAAAAGCATAAATAATAGCATAACTGAACTCGCTATACTCTCAGCGCATTTCCCAATTCCAACTCCTATAGATCGATATGTCCCCTCCGTGGACAGCCAACTTCTAAAATTCGTATCTTTTAGCACAGGAGTCCAAATGAGGTGTTCTTAGACTTCATTGAAAGGTTATCAATTTCCCTAACTAAACCTAGTTGGTGGACATCTCAAATTCTGTTTGTAAATGACCCTAATAGATCAATGAACAACATCTGTCCAGATCTGTCTAACACGTCTGGACAGCAGCACGGTAACGGACATAACTTTTGATTGGCTGAACCAAAATTAGTGTTCTTTAACAATCTGAAAATCTAAGAATAAAACCTACCAAAGTCTAGTTGGGAAAAATTTCAGATTTTGCCTCTAACTAAATTTGGCCCACGGCTCAAATCTGTTGGCAGAATTAATAAACAGAAATATTGGCTGAAATAAAATATCCATAACTTTTGTTCTATAACTCCAAATTGGACGTTCTTTATCAATATCGAAAGCTTATAAAATTATCTACAATAACCTAGTTGGCATGATATTCATATTTTTCCCTTAACAAAAAGTGGCACACGGGTCAAAACTAATGATAGAAACTTACATACAATCTGGACAGCCACATTGAAATGTACATAAATTTTGGACCGTAACTCAGAATTAAGTGATATTTACGCCCACTGAAAGCTAAGAACGAACCCCACATAACTCTAGGAGATGTGATCCTCTGATTCGGCTTCTAAGATCACGAAAACAGCCGCACAAACTACTGGACAGAACGCGATATATTAAACCGACGAAAATCGATCTACCAAACGACATCAACCGCAACTACCACGCATCAACCAATGAAGAACACGCGGCGTTACCCTTGTAGAATCGCAGAAAGGTGAAGAAATCTCCCCGCAAAGACAATCTCCTCTCCTTTCTTCACTTGATCGGCAGCAGAGAGCCGACGGCGAGGAAGGAGGCACCAACGGAGGGCTGCTTGGGGAGGAGGGTGATGCATCAGTAGCACCACGGCTCATCGTAGCACGGCAGCGGCCCTTTGTAGCACGATTTAGTCTTATGCGATTTTAGGTTTTCCCCTTTTGGGCCTTGGTCTTTGTGGGCCAAAAGCCCATAGCCCAGTTTTGAAGAAATTTGAAAAAACTCTTTAACTATTTTTGTTTTCTCTCTAACACGTTTGAGTAATACACCCCTCTAAACTTCATTAAATCCATTTCCTAATTGGTTCTTCTCCCTAAATTATTTCTTCTCACTTAAATAAATTTGGGGTATTACATTGGATGTCTTTTGCTGTTGAGTTTTAGTTGGTGTTCTTCGTTCTTATTGGTTTTATCGCATTTTAGCGTTAGGTTCGAAGATTATATTGAATCGAGAACTCTCCTCTGCAGCAAGAACCGATCCAGCAAGGCAAGCGGTTTGATCATGTTAATCCTGTATTTTTAAGTATTTATGTTGTTTACAAACTCTATGTATGCATTGCTAGTTTGTGTTAAACTATTGTCGTTAGTGACCTAGTAGATGCATTTCTGAGCAATTGATTATCCTTTACTACCATGAGCCTAGGTTATTCTGTGATTTAGAGCTCGTGGATGAGTTCTTGTCACTTAGTAGTTTGCGAATTAATTGCTTAGCCATGCTTAGCTTCCCGGTAGAAATGGGCGGTTATCGACTTGTTGATAACCTTGATCACATAAAACTTATTATGATCTATGATTTCAGCCTTGTGCCATGTCTACTTATGAAAACTAAACTGAAAACAAAATAATTTAGACTTGGGCACAATGGTAAGGCGGTGTGATTTTTGGGTGTGTGGAATGGTGCAGAGTCAATTAAGGACCGAACATCTTGTGAGTACACATTATCCGAGCAATTTGTGCGTGCTAACCACACTAGAGGGTATGGGACCTCTCTTGACTTAGTACTTTGGCGTGTATTGGCTTCGGGTCGCAGGAGGGATGGTGTTGGGAGTATTGTAGTGTCCGAAAGGCTTCCCCCGTGATGGTTGGTTATCTTTCGGCTTGCAATGTAAGCGTATGGGTTTCTATCCATACGAGCGGCTCATAGTTAATACACAATATTGGAAAACGTCTCGTAGGACTTAGCCGTGCCGGCATACCTTCGGAAGTGTGCTTTGTGGCTTAAAGGTCATCGAGTGTGGGTACATTGGTACACCTGCGCAGGTTAAAACTATTCGAATAGCCTCGTCCTAGGTTATGGACACGCTTGGGTAAGCTTTTCAAGAGGTAGACTACAACCTTTTAATTAAAACTTGACGGGTGGTACGAATCGGGGATTCGTGCTATGTTGTGGTGGGTATTGGGATAGTCACTTCCAGGTGGTTACTTGTATTTATTATTAAATTCGCTGTTATTTTCAACATCAAAACATATTTGCAAACTTGCTTTTAAATGTATTACATTATTGCAAATAAAGTTGGCTTTGTGCAAAATGAGACATATAACCTCCACTTAAATAAGCCTGCATGTAGCATATGAATAGGTCTGCTATTCCACACGTCAGTCTTGTGAGTACCGTTGTGTACTTAGTTATCTTGCTTAAATGTATTTGTTGCGGAGGAAGAAGGTGAGCTTGAAGGGCCTCACTTACGTGAGTTGTCTTTGTGGTAGTCTTAGAGGCGTCTAGCTTGGCGGCCGGTCGGTTGCCTTGTGGGTTGTGTGGCTAACAGGTCGACTTTTGTTCTAGCCATCTTATGGCACCTTTTGCTTCCGCTGTCATTCTTGTATATTGTGTCATTTGGTCGGTCGGCTCTTTTGTAATAACTTACTTTATGTATGCCCTTTACTAGACTTGTTAATATATGTTGTATGGAAATAATGTGTAATTTTGTGATGATGTGCATGTCTTTGCAGTGCAGGAAGCATATATCAATGAGGCTTAGAATGTTTAATTAGTAATGCTAGAACCATTTGGGGTTAAGTGTTACTAGTTAAATATTCGGAGTCCTCATGACTTGTTAACTTAGATATTAACCTTGTGTAAAATTTTGAGAGGTTTTTATCTTTGTGAATCTTTCTCCAAAAATGCGCAAGGCTCGATTTAAGGTTTGTTGAAAGTTAAACAGTTTGACTACCCCTAAAAATATTCAAACAATTTCTAAAAATTGTGAAATTTTTGAGAGGCCACATACCATCACTGAAACTTAGGAAAAATATTTCCCAAAGATGATCACAAGATTTGAGATGAATATTTTTGGAAGACAAGGTTTGGATCAAAAGACTTGTGACTTTTTATTTCCACAACTGCTTACAACAATTGTTCAAAGCATACAGGAAATACATGATGTAAGAAAAAGTTTTAATTTCTACTCATTTTCTTACATTTGAAACACAAGTCCAAAGTTGGGATGTTACATACTAACACAAGTTTTGATAAACAGAGTTTTGTTATAAAGTATTAGTGGAGATTCCGTCTCCTATACCATCTCATACTCTTTCTCGAGTCACATTCCTGTACTTATCACTGGTCATCTACCGAGATTTCTCAATTCCCAGGGCCCCAACCTACCTTTTCAATTCACCCACAAATGGTTTTTATAAAAATGAAAGCTAGATCAAGCAAGTTCTCAAGGTTTGTATGCTTTACCCACAAGAGACAATCAAGTCACAATGTCCCTGACACACTTGCGTAGGTGTGCGACTAAGTTGATTATCACAAGGCCTTTACAATATCCCATCTCAACGCAACCCCACGCCACTAAGTATCACCTCCTTGGGCTTCGCCACGGAGAGTCTCCCATTCGTCGTGCGGATCGATGACTCTCTTAACATTAATTCACTCCACACACCCACCAATGGTGAAGTTGCGAGGCGGTAGACAAATTAGTTAGCTAGGTCGTACCCAAGGTAGTTAGAGTCGAGATCCTAAGTTGGATCAATTTGCCTCCAGTAGGATTCAATCGTAGTAAATCGACGATTCTATGGAATTGTAAAAATACACATATTTAACATCTATACTATAAGTTTGTATGATTTTTATATGGTTTACCACTTATAACTAAAAAAGGGACAAAACACTTTTTATCGCACAACCGAAAAGCATAATGGCACTGACATTATGGGTGATATAGTTCTGAACTATAGGAGAACAACCATTGACCATGACTAGTTGACTACAATTACATGAGAACTGTTCACAACTTTTGTAAATCAATATCTAATTGCAACACTTGCATGTTCCATAAAATAGCTTATCATTATCAAGCTCAATATTGCTCATGTCATAACATAGATATTGGTACTAGCATTACCACATTGATATAATATTTTGCATGCTCCTTATTTATTTATAGTTTCATTCTCTGAAATTAATAACAAATTTTGCTCTAAAATAAAATATCAACAAAACTTGGCCTCTAAAAAAATTACAAAAAATGCAATTTTTTTGCTCTAACGACTCTACCACGATTCTACTCTGTGATTCTACACGATTCTATATGATTCTACTCTTTAGATCGTGACTCTACCACGATTCTACCTGATTCCGATTCACAGTGCGATCTGGATCGACAGGCTATCGTGGGTTCGTAGAATCAGAAGACTCTATGAGTAGGATCGCGATTTTAACTACCTTGGTCGTACCCATTATAGACTTGTGGTTACACAGTTTTTACATGAGAGGTCATCACAAGATTCGGTCCTTAATTGACTCGGACGGTATATCTACATTCCTACTTTCTCTCGTGCACCTGGCACCACCCATTCTTTCCAGCCACCCAAGTCAAAATATGTTTTTGGGTTTTCCTTTGTTTTAAAAAGTACCTTTAGTCCAACATACCAGCCAGGTTCAGCCTTGACTGCCCAATTTCATTTTCAAAAGGTTAAGTGATATCGGGCAATTTACTGCCCGAATGACAATGGATCTAAGTAAGGCTAAGCATGACACTTAGATACTAACTGTGAGACCCCGGTTTATTTAGCATGTAATGCTTAGTCTTTCATTGACTCTAGCTTCACAAACAAAATATACAGTGCCTCGGAAAATGTATACTTTCGAGTGCAGAATACACACCCTTTACAAACATTGCATCAATTCCATACAACATCTGAATCAAGCTTAAACTTTACAAGCACAAGACATATAGTAAAGCTATTACAAAGAGAAGCCAACCGCCAAGAACAAGCTAAAAGAGTTAAATATCAGCGGAAGCAATGTGCCATAAGATGGCTATAAACAAAAGCCAACCGGTTTGCCACACACCCACAAGGCAATCCGACCGGGCCACCAAGCTAGTCGTCCACACCGCAGCAAAACTCACTAAAGTTGATCCCTTGGGGATCAACCTCCTCTGCAACAAATAAGCAATGCAAATGAGTACAAAAATATACTCACAAGACTTACGAGTAACAAACCTAAATACTACTACATGCAGGCTTTAATCAAAGGAGAAGGCTCAAGGTTTATTTTCAGCATAAAGCATATTTTATTTGCAATAGATAATATGTTGAAGGCAGTTTTAACAATCTGAATTTTATTTGCATAAATAACGGCGAGATAAAAGTAATAATCAAAAAGACATCCTGGAGATGGCTAACCCAATAGCCATCACAACAATAGCATGAATTACCCATTCGTACCACCCATATCAAGTTTTAATTAAAAAGGTTGTAATCTAACTCTTGCAAAACCTAACCAAGTATGTCTATAACCTAGGACGAGGCTATTCTAATAGTTCAAAACCCTGCAGGGGTGTAGCAATGTACCAACACTTCAGACCGCCTTTTTGCCACTAGATGAAGCACACTTCCAAAGGTATGTCGGCACGGCTAAGTCTTACGAGATATTTCCAATATTGCGTATCAACTACGAGCTGCTCGTATGGATAGAAACACATACACTTACATGGTAAAGCCGAAAGACAACTACCCACCCGGGGTAAAGCTTTCGGACAACTACTATGCTCCCAACACCATCCCTCCTGCGACCTACTACGACTCGGAGCCAACACACACCAAAGTACTAAGTCAAGAGATGTCTCATTTCCCTCTAGTGTGGTTAGCACGCAAAAATGCTTGGATAGTGTGACACAAGATGTTTGGTCCTTGTTGACTCGGGCACCAACTATTCACACTCAAAAGCACACCATCTTACCATTGTGCCCAAGTCCAAATCATTTTGTTTTCAGTTTTAGTTTTCTCAAATAAATATAGCATAAGGTGTTGAACATAAGCAATAATAAGTTTTGTGTGATCAAGGTCATCGACTAAGTCGATAACCGCCCAATTCTACCGGTAACTAAGCATTGCTAAGCATTATATCGTAAAGACAATAAAAGACCATAAATCATTCACCAGGCTCTAATTCACCAGTGAGGATAATAACTTAGGGCAGTGGCGGGGCTGAACAATTTCAAGGCAACAATGCAATAGGATTAGCTAACTCTATTCGACAAAAATTAACTTTGACACAAGAAGCATGCATACTTAGTTTTTGCAAACAAGATATTAGACTTTAAAAGTAATAGAAGCAATATGATCAAATAATGCTACATCTGCTTGCCTTGATAGAGATCACTTTCTTGCCGCAGAGAATCACTCACGCAATCAATAATTTCTTTGGAACCTATCGCAAGAACGAGAAAATCCAATAAGAATGAAGAACGCCAAAAGAAATCCGAACACCAAAAGTCAACCAAATCCCATGAAATTTACACAGCACTAAGGCTATGATTTTAGGTGAATTTAGAAACAAGAATTATTTTATTTGGATTAAGTATGAAAGAGATATAGCCTAAACATTCTTTCTCATCCAGAAAAATCCAATTAAATTAACTTCGGTTACTGTTCATGACACAAATTTCCAGAAAGATCTAGAACCTAAAATTTTTAGGGTAGGTAGATAATGCTAATCTAAGGATAGCAAAATTGAGTTCGTTAAATTTGGAGTTGAAACGAATTACTTATGATTTTTCTAATTCAAGAAACTAGTATAACACACCTTACAGCAGGCGACAGGAAGAACGGTAGTTCCGGCGAGTGATGCGCAGTAGTACCGATTTCCTGGTAGTTCCGCAGGTAAGGTGGTACTCAAAATCCAAAGAAGGCGACTTTTGAAAAAAAAACGGTAGTACCGCAGTTCATGAAACGGAACTACCGCAAGTACGGTAGTACCGTTGTGAAGGGCGGTACAAAATTTCCAGAGAAGGCGCTAAGGGGAATTTTTGACGTCCCACGGGAGACGGTACTACCAACGTTATGAGAACGGTACTTCGGTAGGGGCCGTAGTACCGGTGCTAACACGGTGGTAGTTCTGATCGGGTCAGAGAAGGTTGTTTTTAAAGGAAGGCTTGATTCAAGACAGCAATAAATAATACGCTACGATTTGCACTGATTAGCATTTAATAACCAAATCTTTGCCCTAAAATGATAGCAGCCTAAGAGTCATTTCCGACAGCCATTAAATGCTAATCATCACACAATAGTGACTGTCCGAGTAAGGCACGACAAAAAATGTCGAGTTTGAACTTGAGCTCACCACCGGCGACTCCGGTCACAGCGGGAACCAAGGATAGGAATGGGTTGGCAATAGCCATGCGCACCCAAGGGTGGCACCCTCAATGGCAGCAGCGGCCAAGAACGGCGGCGAGTCGGAGAAGAAGGATGGCGACAAGTGTGGCCAAAAGTGAAAATAGCCAAAAAGCTCTGCAGTAGGCCAGGAAAGCGAGTGACAAGCTTCTAGGGACTATTAAAAAGTTGCATGAGCACCGAGAAGGCAAAAAGATAGCCGGAGGAGCTCCGGTGACCAATAGCTTGCTGGAGTTGAGAAAGAAAAGGTGGATAAGATGGCCTGAGCAAAAGGAGGGTAAACTAGAGTAAGGATCGTTTCAAAATAGCCCATAGAAGGTTCATGAGCACATACTTGGAAGGTTGGGATGCTTACCGGCACTGAGGAAGAAAAGGGTGAGGTTGGCCGACAAAGAGGAAGTCCCCCCAAGTTTGACAATCTCTGTGATAGTCAAACAAAACAAGTTAGGGAAATGCTCAAGATGACCAAAAGAGCAAGTTGACATGCCAACATTGCAATTGAACCATTGGAGCCCGGAGATCAGCGAGGAGCTCCAAGGTTCGGCAATGGCGATAAGGAGGTCCTCTGGGTGTACTGAGCACAAGAACACGGAGAGGAGGAACTCAGATTTGCAGGGTGGTGTCTAAAAGAATCTAAGGAGAAGCTCAAGGGACTTAAATAGCTAAGAGAGCAAGGGAGTGGAGCAAGGTGGAGCTCCATGGTGCACTGAGTCAAAAAGAATCCCTGCCAAGGGTGCACTTGACAGGATGGAGGCAGGTAGAAGGAGGACTTTTAGGGCAAAAGTACTGGCATGTATTTAAGGTTGGCAGCAAAGAGCCGTTTGGAAAGGACAAGAATTGAAAAGGCACTGCAAACCTCTCTGCCATGGCTCGGGCATACACGCTTGCGCGCGAAAACGATGATGACCAGGCTCCGAGAGGTCCTGACGGTTGGATTTGAAACGAAGGGCCCCGATTTTAAGTGAGGTTCGGAGGTCCTAACCCCCCCAGATCATTCGTAGTGGTCCGATAGGATTCGAACAGGTGAGATCGATTGGGACAAAAAGGAAAAGCCGAAAGGCGCACGAGATCCGAAACGTTAGATTACGATCTAACGGTTGGAAACGTGCATCGTTTTTACGAGCTCGAAACTACCGATGGAACAAGCGGTACTACCGCTTGAGACGGTACTTCCGGAGGAGAAAAGAAAAGGCACCGCACGGTTGTATTGGAAATGAACGGCCAGGATTGAATCTCTCGTTCAGCGGCTTTAAAACGTTTGAATCAATCTAGGCGGTCCGATTAAGATCTAATGGCTGAAAACGCACCCACTCAACTTGAGCCCGGTACTACCAGCTTGCTGAGCGGTACTACCGTTTGGCGAAACGACCAGAGACAAAAGGGGAAGGTACCGCATGGTCGGATCTACATCCAACGGTGGAGATTGACTGAGCGATCGGGGAGGTCCGAACAGCACGCAAGATCCAGACCGTTGAAAGGAAATCTAACGGCTAAAACCGGTGCATCCTAAAACACACCCGTACTTCCGTTTGGGAGCGGTACTTCCGTTTGAAATGGTACGGCCAGGGGTTAGGCTGAGTTCAAAAGCAAGTGAAAGCTTTGAAGATTTACTAGAGGTAGCATACTAACTCCAAAAATTCTAGAATTTTTACAGGAGCTTGCCAACTTAGATATTGACCTTGCATATATATTGCTCTCAGATGTAGAGTAAGTATTCCAATTAGAGCTTAAGCTCAAACCCGATTATCAAAACAATTTCAGTACAAGACTATTATCATCACAGAGCATTCATCTCAAGCCTACCACACTACATTGTAATATATTCCAGTAGCAGTATCAAAACAAATACCATATGAATAACTGACTAGAACAAATACAAATTTCTAAAACAAGTACAACACCTCATAGTATTCGGTGTTTGAACCAGATACCAGTGCAATTATGATGAGTCCATGAGGACCATGACAGCATGACAGATTATTGATAGAAAGAGTGAGGGAAAGGGGCGTCGGGGTCGGCAGCTCGGCATTGGTTACCTTTGGACATCTAGGAGAAGGACGAGTAGGGAGCAGTACCAGAACAGCAAGGCGACATCGAAGGAGAGGCACGCCGGGCTCAGGGAAGGAGGAGGCGACCCGTGCTCGGGGGAGGGGAGGAGGCGCGCCGGGCTCGAGGAGGAGGCGACGTCGAGGACGACGGCGACGGGCTCGGGGGAGTAGGCGCGCTGGGCTCGAGGAGGAGGCGATGTTGAGGATGGTGACGATGAGCTTGGGGGAGGAGTCGCGCTGGGCTCGAGGAGGAGGAGGTGTCGAGGACAGGGGCAATGGGCTCGGGGGAGGAGTCGCACCAGGCTCAAGGAGGAGAAACTTAATCATTTGAGTGAGGGGAAAGGGCAAACCCTAGAGTCCGAATATAAATAGGGATGGACATCACAGACGGTTCTAAATTAGAACCGTCTGTGATAAATAATATCACACACGGTTCCAATTAATATCTGTCTGTGATATATGATGTATCACAGACGGTTCCAATAAATAACCGTCTATGATATATGATGTATCACAGATAGTTTTTACTATGGAACCGTCTGTGATATATGATGTATCACAGATGGTTTATGCTAAGGAACCGTCTGTGATAGCTTATGTATCACAGACGGTTTGTAGATGAAACCGTCTGTGATATATAATCACAAATAGTTTGTAGATGAAACCGTCTCTGATATTATTTTGTATTGCTTAATTTAGTTCTGTTTATTGGCTAGCCTCAAGAAATGCTAGCCATGCCCTCTGAAATAAACAGAAAATGCAACAAGTACATATATGTATACATCCAATTCACATTCGTTTCAGAAACAAGCACATCCATTTCACAGTACAAATCAATTAACTCCAATGAACTAAAATTAACCATTCAGAACGTACATATATACACACATTGTTCAATCTTTAAAAATTAGCCCTTCATGATGATCGACATGTATGTAACTAGTTTCGTCATGTTGTTCTTCCTCAACCCTTATGTCGTTTCCGAAAGCAGGCAACTCGTCAAATTGATTGTATTCTTCATCATCCACTACATTCTCAACTCCGACAATCCTTGATGCGGATCAACCTCAAGGCGAGATTGATTCCTTGGATTGCCGGATCTTTCATGGTGGAAATTATGAACAAGTATGTGGAGCACGAATTACAAGATGCAATTCACACTAGGATAGATAAATCTCACATGCGCGCACACCACGGTACACGAACGAGAGCAGAGATCAAACAAGATCAGCATGCAAAGTCAATCAACAAGATTAAACCTGAGTAGCAATCAGAGATATCCTAGATGGAAAACTCTTAAGAACTCACACACACGCGATAACAGGGATAGACCCTCTTGGCAACACGCCAAATAACTCAACTCATAAAAATTTAAAACTCTCCTTTACCATGGGCTATGCCCTGGCCTTATATTGGCACCTAAGGGTGCGACCAAACACACACGACCTAAGGTCGAGACCAACACACGCACGGCATAAGGCCGATTCTATCTCTAACTTGTGCTCATATGGCACGTTTACATCTCGGACTCTTTTAAACGGAAACAATCTTGAAGATAGAAACTAAATCATAGGTTGATTCCGATCCAAACTGAACCAACATAGAAACTGTGATCTTGACCTTCCTTACAGGGCACGGTTACCCCCTTTGGCACGTGGCTTTCCTCCTAACGCGGCTTTCCTTTTGGCTCCCTTCCTTTCTTCTTTCTTACTTGCCATGTTAGATTCAGATCACCTGATCGTAGTTGTGAATCATCTGGTCATGATCATAAACCAACTGGACGTGATTGTAGATCATCTAGACATGGTTGTAGATGTTCTGGACGTGGTCGCAGGCCACCTAAATGTGGTCGTAGGCCACCTAGTGGTGGTCGTGAACCACCTGATCGTGGTCGTGGACTATTCCCACTGAGTTTGTTCTCATCGAGTATTATTCCCATCGAGTACTCCTCCCACCAAGTCTTCGTTCCCATCGAGCATCGTTCCACCGAGTATTGTTCGGTTAGTATCGTTCGACGAGTACGCCTTCCGCCAAGTACTGGTCGTAGACCTCTGTAAGCTAGTCGTAGACCTCTGTAAGCTGGTTGTAGATCCTCCAGAACTAGTCGTAGACCTTCCTGAGCTAGTCGTAGACCCTCCTGAACTGATCGTAGATCCTCCATAACTGGTCGTAGATCTTCCTCTCTTCTGGCTCGACTTGCACCTGGCTCACTCTTAGCCAAATCAGTAACAATTCCACTTGGGGCCGCATCATTCCCTCCCCCTTCAAGCAAAGCCATCCTCATCTTTGGGGTAATCTTCAAAGCCTCCTTCTTTGCTAAAATTTTTGCCACTTTGATTGCACTCTCCATCATTGGATTAAGCGCATGTTGCTTCCTATGATGTACAAAACAATATGTGTTAGACCGTCCATTATGTGTAGCATTATGATCATATTGCCACGGCCTACCCAACAACAACCCACATGCATCCACTGGCATGACATCGCAATCCACCTTGTCAACATAATCACCAACGATGAACGGAACACGCACCTTGTGAGTTATTTTCAACCTCCCGGAGTTATACAGCCATTCCACATAGTGCAGTTGCGGATGCCTCCATGTGGATAGTCCCAAAGCGTACACCAAACCTTTGCTAATCACATTGGTAAAACTCCCATCATCAATGATCAGTTTGCACGCTTTCTCCTTGATCTTACACTCCGTTTGGAAAACACTCCATCATTGTCCTTTATCTTCAATTTCAGCACTTTGCACCTTTCTAACTAGCATGTTCAAACCACTTTAAAAAGGCAAAGCATTAATGGATATTCCTCTTTCAGGAGAACAAATAACAGCCTTTAGTTTTTCTGACTAGTCGTGTTCAGACTCGCTACTAGAGCTCTCCATGACATAACCTTCCCAAGTGAGCAACACTGTTTGCTGTTTTGGACAATCACGCATCATGTGTCCTCTTCCTTTGCACTTGAAGCACTCAATGTTACTAGTACGAGCAGAAGAAAATACACTAGAATCAGCTTTAGAGGCTTCTTTACCTCCATTACTCGCAGCTTTCGACACCTCCATTGACATAGCCCCAGCTGTCTGGTGTGATGATGTCACCTTGGAGCTTGCGCCAATATCATCTCCTTGCTGTTGTGGATGCTTCCACGTACTGTTGTGGGTAGTTCGACTGCCACGGGCTTGGCGTTGCAGAAGACATTGTTCAGACCGCACCGCATGATGCACAAGGTCTTGTAGATTGTTGTAGTCCAATGACTCTGTCTTCTCTTGCACATCATCATTCAAACCCTCCAAGAAGCGAGTCATGGTCGCCTCCTCAGGTTCATTCACGCCGGTACGAATCATGAGAATCTCCATCTCCTTGTAGCAGTCATCCACAAACAAGGAACCCTGACGAAGTCGTTTCAACTTCGTGTGCAAGGTTCGAGTGTAGTGTGTTGGTACAAACCACTGCTTCATGATGTTCTTCATGTGTTCCCATATGTCGGGTCGTCTTCCAGCATGGCACAATTGGTTCCACCAAACAAGAGTATATTCAGTGAATTTAATTGATGCAGAGCGTACCTTCTTCTCCTCAGTGAAATTGTGGCTATCAAAAATTTGATCCACCTGCATCTCCCACTCTAGGTACACATCTGGATCTGTACGCGCATTGAACGTCGACATGGAAATTTTCAGTCTCCCAATGCCTTCGTCGTCGCGATTGTGACTCGCACCACCGGCATTGCGCTCAAAAAAATTGGGCGCACGACCCGCACCACGACGATTGTTGTAGCCACACCTTGGTTCCTGGTTGTCGTAGTTGCCACCAAAAACACCATCTGAACGGACCTCATCAAAATTATCATTGAATAACTCACCCCCGATAGGATGATTGTCGTGGCGCCGATCATGGGGTGGCAGTTGCACAGGGGCATCAACACCACCTCCCGGTCCCAAGGTTCACTCAAGCGTTGCGAGGAATCGGTTCTGACATCGAACCGAATATCATCAGCATGTCTTTGTTCAACGAACTACACATTAATGTGATTCTCCAACTCGACACACCTGTTGGCAATGCTTTCTTGTAGCGCGTTACACCTTCTCGTAAAGTATCGATTGGTTATCTGAAGATTTGTGCGGACATCAGTCGGCATATCCCCCTCGACATGCAACACCTCTTCATAAGCACCATGATGTGAGCCATGCACACTTCCAACCGAATTCACCATCTTGAATAACAAGCAAAAACAACACCCTGAACAACTTGGCACTCTGATACCACATGATGCGGATCAACCACTAGACGAGATTGATTCCTTGGATTGCCCGATCTTTCACGGTGAAAATTCTGAACAAATATGTGGAGCACAAAATACAAGATGCAATTCGCACTAGGATAGATAAATCTCACACCCACGCACACCACGGTACACGAACGAGAGCAGAGATGAAACAAGATCAGCACACAAATTCAATCAACAAGATTAAACCTGAGTAGCAATCAAAGATATCCTAAATGGAAAACTCTCAAGAACTCGCACACACATGATAATAGGGATAGACCGTCTTGGCAACATGCCAAATAACTCAACTCATAAAAATCTAAAACTCCCCTTTACCATAGGCTATGCCCTGGCCTTATATTGGCACCTAAGGGTGCGGCCAAACACACACGACCTAAGGTCAAGATCAACACACGCACGGCATAAGGCCGATTCTATATCTAACTCGTGCTCATATGGCACGTTTACATCTTGGACTCTTTTAAACGGAAACAATCTTAAAGATAGAAACTAAATCACAGGTTGACTCCGATCCAAACTAAACCAACATAGAAACCGTGATCTTGACCTTCCTTACATGGCACGGTTACCTCTTTGGCACGTGGCTTTCCTCTTGATGCGGCTTTCCTTTTGGCTTCCTTCCTTTCTTCTTTCTTACTTGCCATGTTAGATTCGGATCACCTGATCGTAATCGTGAATCATTTGGTCGTGATCGTAAACCAACTGGACGTGATCGTAGATCATCTAAACGTGGTCATAGATGTTCTGGACGTGGTCGTAGACCACCTGAACGTGGTCGTAAGCCACCTAGTGGTAGTCGTGAACCACCTGATCGTGGTCGTGGACTATTCCCACCGAGTACTGTTCTCGCTGAGTACTGTTCCCGTCGAGTACTCCTCCCACCAATCTTCGTTTCCATCAGTCATCGTTCCCACCGAAGCATCTTGTTCCCGCCGAGTACTGGTCGTAGCTCTCGTGAAACTGGTCGTAAACCTCTAGAAGCTGGTCGTAGATCCTCTAGAACTGGCCATAGACCTTCCTGAGCTAGTCGTAGACCCTCCTGAACTGGTCATAGATCCTCTAGAACTGGTCGTAGACCTTCCTCTCTTCTGGCTTGGCTTGAAGCTGGCTCACTCCTGGCCAAATCAGTAATAATGCCACTTGGGGCCACATCAATTCTCCTTTTTCCATGAAGAACTACGTGGCGCTTTTTATTTCCCTGGTCGGTTACATAGAAGACTTGAACAACTTGGTTAGCAAGTACGAATAGTTCATTTCATATCCAACACGTTCGAGGTCTATGGTAGTGACACCGTACTTGTCGACCTTAACCTGTGGGAGATGGACCCAACGACACCGAAACAAGGGAATCTTGAAAAGCACGTAGTCAAGCTCCCATATCTCCTCTATGAGCCCATAATAGGAGCTCCTCAGCCCATCGGTACTAAAAGTATCTATGCGAACACCGCTGTTCTGGTTAGTGCTCTTTATATCTTGAGCATGCGTATAGAATGTGTACCAATTTATGTGGTATCCCTACCATATCACAACTGTAAATGTTGGTCGTTTTGCCAACCATGTCAGCATATCACTTGACATGCTCCTACCAAGTCGCTCCTTCAACCATTGGTTGAACCGACTGTTGTGTTGTCTCATGATCCAAACATTCGGTCACTCTGGGTTCCGTTGCCGAATGTAACATCCCTAATTTGCAAAGTTTTTGAAAAATTTCAAAATAAAAATAACCAGTTGATTTTGTTGAGTTGCAAAAGCTTAAATTGAAATTTAGAAATCAAAAACCATTTTATTTGGATTTTAAGTCTTTTATTGTATTTTCTGGATTTTAATTTGGTTTTCCCTTTTGTCCGAAAAGTCAAAATCTATTTTGTTTGCAAAATTAAAAACTAAAGTATAGTTAAAAGTATTTTTATTAAGTTCTAAATAATTCAAGAGACTTCTGTGAATTTTCCTAAAATTTTTAGACTTTAATAGCTATTTTCTAAAAACCCTTTTTCTTTTCTAGTATTTCTTTAATCGGAAAAGGATTTTAAATCCTCCTTCGGCTCTTGGGCCGAATTCCTCTGACCGTTTACTCCCCGCCCAACTCATGACCTACTCCGGCCGCGCGCGCGCTCCCTCCTCCTTTGCGAGTCGCCCGATCAAGATCGAACGCCCGTGCTCTCCAACCGTTTGATCGAAATCACACGGTCCCGATCGCGTTAATCCTTTCGAAGGGCCGAACGCCGTTCGTTGTGAACCGTCCGATCAAAATCGGACGGCTCCCAAACCCCCGCACCTTTTTCCTCGCTACCGCTTCACGTCTCACCGCCAGGTGGGCCCCACCTGTTAGGCGCCTTCTCCCTCCTCGCTTTCTTCTTCGCCGAGCCGTGTCGCGCCCGTGCGAGCGTGCGCTGTTTTGCACCGCACTCACCTGCCCTAGCTGCCTACCCCGCCGCCACCCTAGGTTGCCCGTCCCTGCCTCCGCTGCACCCGTGCGCCCCCGCTTTCCCCTTTCTCCACACGGACAAGCCGCCCCGCCGTCCGCCATTGTCGGCCGACAACCTCTCCTCCTCCTCCTCCTCCTCCTCTGGGCCTCCCCGAGCCCTACAAAGGCAAGCATCGGACGCGCCTCCCTCTCCTCTCCTGTTTTCCCTCGTTTCCCCTCTCTCCCTCGCCCTAGCTCGGCCATATTCCGAGCTCGACCCACCACCGTCGAGCCTCCTCCGGCGCCGCGGACCTCACCTTCGGCATCGCCGCACCGAGGGGCACCTCGTCGTGCCTCCCTGTCCCCGAACCATCCCCAGAGCCCTACCTCCACCTTCGGCCATCGCCGCCGCCGCCTTCCTCGCTCGCCGCCAGCCTTCTGGTGATGCCACATCCTCAAACCCGTGAGCATTGTGTTCGCCGTGTCCTCCTCTAACCGCTGGTGCCCTCGCCGCAGTCGCCACCCAGCCGTTCGCTGGCGACCCTTGGGCCGAGTGTGCCGCCGCTCCTGTCCGACGTGGCAGCCCACGTGGCGCCACCTCAGCGCCTCATCACCCCCTCTAGCTTACGTAGCCATCCACGTGGAAGCCTGCGTGGCACTCCAAACACCCCCTCTTTCCCAAAGCTCTGTGGACCCAGTTCACATGCACTCTCTCATTGACAGTGGGCCCCACGTGTCAATTTCAATTCTTTTATTTTATTTTGGCCGAAATTCCCTCTGATGACGTCAGCTGACATCATATTTGTCTTTTCCTTTACAAAAATAAATCAAGAAATTCTGGAAAAACACTGATTTTATTATTTCATGTGTTTTCAAACTTCCGAAGGCCATATCTTCCTCATTCGAACTCCGATTCGAGTGATTCAAATTTCTAAATTTATCTAAAATCCTCCTCTTGCTTCTAGTGCTAGTTTGGTATTTATTTGGAGTTGTTTTATTTATTTAGCTCTTTTATGCGTGTAGATTAGAGCGTTTGAAATATTTCTTGACCCGACAATGAAGCACCTTTTACCATATTGAACCCACTTTATAAAAGTATATTGTTTGATATAAACATGCGTTACTAGTTTTATATTAAATGGCCTCGGGAGTAGATTATTGCCTAATTGATGTATGTCTCCTTGATAAATTGCAAATGACATGTATCCTTGAATGACATGAACCCTTGGACACCATAGGATGGACTGTTTTAGTTGGGCATTGATAAATTACCAACACGGGTATCGTATTATGCTTAGTCATGCTATAGTTGTACGTCGGGACTCATGATCACATGCTCGTATGAATAAACATGACTAAAGGAATTATGGAATTGTGACGCGGCCACTATTGTTAAAAGATGTTGTGCCAAGGCTAGGGTGGTCTTTGGCCGGGTTGAACCGAAAATATTTTATACTTGGGAGAGTGGGCGGTGGTGTGTGTGGGTGTCGTAACTCACTTTCGGACGTGGATTAGTCTCGCCTAAGCAGCCAACTAAGGACTTAACCTCCAACCATTGATCTGGGTCATACCGTGCAACCACATGTCTAGACTGGGATAGACCTGGCCAATTAATTAGCTAAGCTTTGATGTGGTTCTGTTTGGGTTAAGAATGGCGCAAGAGGGGGCCCGTAACGGCGAATCCTTAGCGAGCAGAACTGGCACTACTACAAAAAGGCACATACTAGACGTCTCATCATAGACGGTTGACCAAAACCGTTTGTATTACATGACATCACATACGGTTTTGGTTTAGAGACCGTCTGTGTTACTGGCTGCCCTAAAAACTGTCTGTGAACAGGTAATATCACAAATGGATCATGATAAAAACCGTTTGTAAAGTATCACAAACGGTTCGTAATAATAACCGTTTGTGATACTTCACAGACGGTTCTTAGTAATAACTGTCTGTGCTATTACTACATGTCACAGACGGTTTTTTGTTGAAAACCGTCTGTGATAATTATCCCATCACAGACGGTGCGCTGTTTTGCTCGCTTACTTATCATCCGTTGTAGTGTACTCCTCAACAGTCTTCTTCTCCATCTCTGGCGCTACGGTGAGTCCATCGGCCCCACTCCGTGCCCGATTTTTATTAAAAAACCGTCTATGATAAGTATCTCCCGATTTTACCTGACTCTGTGACTTGAAATGCCTAATTCTCTGATTAAAAATCAGAGAGTTAGTGATTTCAAGCCATGGTAAAATCAGAGAGTTAGGAAAATTCTAAGCCATGGTCAAATCGCAGAGTAAGGAAAATTACAGACGGTTTTTAATACAAACCATCTGTGATGAGATACTTATCACAGATGGATCATATTAAGAACCGTCTGTGATGAGATACTTATCACAGACGGTTCGTATCACGAACCGTCTGTGATATGTCATCACAGACGGTTTTTGTATGAAACCATCTGTGATTCGCAGCGCGGGATTTCGAAAAATTTTGAACGCGTGCACGGGAGGCAAAATGTTTTGGTGCTATCCTTATATATTATAGCCACCCCAGCTTTGTCATCCATCAGTCTCTCCCCTCCCCACGTCGAGCTCCGGTGACCACTCTCGATTCCCCGTCGCGGTTCGGTGAGGAGACACAGCCGACGACGAGGAGGAAGAGGGATGCGGAGGAGCTCCTTGTCTCCCGCAAGAGGTAGACTGCCAGACAGTATGTGTACATCCCCCAAAACATACACAATTTATTTGTTGTTTGTTGTAAAGAATGATCTTAATTTTGTGTTACCTAAGGTCGAAGCGCCGTCGGAGGTTTTCAGTCGTCTCTCCTTGCTGACGAGTTTGAGACGAACTCGAACAACATGCAAGAACAGCTTGTGATATGCTAGTGAGGTACAGAGAGAAGTAGTGTTGAACCAATCCAAGAAGTCGATGAGTTCTTCAGGAGCTTGGAAGCACAGATGGTTTCTAGCTAGTTTAACTTTGTAACTTTATTCTTTTTTCCCATTCGGAGGGGACATTGTGAAACCTTTTAGTTTCCCTTTTCTATAATATGTTTGCGATCAGAATTATAATTGGATTTTAGTTGTCTTGTTAGAGGTTGCATATGGAAAATACTGTCCAGCAATTGATTGGTTTGGCTCAAAATCTGATTTTTTTTTTCAATAGAAAAAACTATCATAGACGGTTCTGAATAAGAACCGTCTATGATAATTGATTATATCACAAACGGTTCTTGTTCAGAACCGTCTGTGATAGCTTTTTTTCACAGACGGTTCAAAAATCGTCTGTGATGATTCATGTCATCACTGACCCATAGACTCGGACGGCTCACGAAACCGTCTGTGATGGCGTTTTTGAACCGTTTGTGAAGACCTTTTCTGTAGTAGTGAGCGGTGGCATAGATATATGCCGGACAAACTAGAGAGTCGTGTCTTGTGGGTAAAGCTATGCAACCTCTGCAGAGTGTAAAAACTTTTCGAATAGCCGTGTCCCCGGTTACGGACATGCCCGGAGATTTCACGCAAGGGGTAGATGTTTTTATCAAAAGGGTAGGAATCGATGGTTTGGATGGAAAGGTTGGGTTGATCTTTGGTTGTTTCAAAGAACTGAATTACTTATGTATTAGTCTTTTAAATTGTGTTTTTACAATCTACTTATTGTATTTACTGTCAATATTGCTTTCCGCAAAACAGCCATAAAGCTATCCTTTTCTAGCCTTGCATGAATAATAATTGCATATGTTTCCCTATGACTTGCTGAGTACATTCAAAGTACTCATGGTTTGCGCCCTGTGTGATTAATCCCCACAGAAGAGCCAGGGAACTCAGAGTATTATGAAGAGGAGTATCTTGAAGACTTTGCGAACTAGGTCGCATCCTCCACTCGATTGCCTCTGGGCATGTTGAATGGCCTCCACGAGATATTTTGTTTCCACTTCAAGTTATCTTTTGTTGTTAAGCCCCACGTGGCGCTTTGTAAGACTTGACCATAAGGTCCTTTTGCTACTAAGTAATACTAATTTGTCTGTTTCATCGTTATTTTGTTGTATGGTTGTGATTACACCGATGTTGTAACTGTGCGAGCTAGCTACTGATCTGGGACTAGTTCGGAATGCGCAGAGGGTCCTAGGGTTGTATACCCGGGGCCCTGACACTGAAGCACGTCCTTGTGCTGGTTGATATACGGGGATACTTCAGTCATGTGTTGCAAGACCGTAAAATGGGCTTGAGCATATGCTCTCATATCTGGAGTGATTGCTTTTCTTCCGATGGTCCCGATACCCTCGAACCTCCCCTCACGGCGAGATCGAGGCACACCTATCGGTTCGACCTCGGCCATGTAATCGATGCAGAACTCAATGACCTCTTCGGTTGCATAACCTTCGACGATGCTGCCCTCTGGCCGAGATCAATTTCGTACATAGGACTTGAGAATTCCCATGAACCTCTCGAACGGGTACATACTACGTAAGAACGCAGGCCCACACATCTTTATCTCTCTCACAACGTGAACAATGAGATGGACCATGATATCGAAAAACAACGGAGGAAAATACATCTTAAGATCACATAGAGTCGTCACCACCTCGTTCTGCAGAGCATCTAGTCCTTCGGGATCGATGACCTTCTAATCAATTGTGTTAAAGAAATAACACAGCCTCGTGATTGTCTCTCAGAACTTGATCGGCAAAATACTTCTAATTGCAATAGGGAGCATCAATGTCATCAGCATATGATAATCATGAGACTTCATGCCAATTAACTTAAAATCTTCCATCGAAACAAGTTTCTTCATGTTGGCAGAGTAACTGGATGAAACTTTCACACCATGCAAGCACTAGCACAATTCAGTTCTTTCGGCCTTGGACAAAGTGTAACAAGCAGGGGATAGGTACATTCGTCCTTTATCGGTCTTTGTCAGTGCTAAATCAAGTCTGATACCCATATCAACCAAGCCAAGCTGTGCGATGACACCATCCTTTGTTTTGTCACGAATGTTCTGTAAGAGACCAATAAAACTGCCACATACATTCTTCTCTACGTGCATGACATCAATGCAGTGGCGAACTTCTAGGTGCTCCCAATAAGGTAAGTCCCAAAATATTGATCTCTTCTTCCAGATGTTCTTCTCACGGGTTCTCAATTTACGTCCCTTTCTGAGCACAACATCTAAATCCTTAACCATATCATAGACCTCTTTTTCGCTTAAATGCTTTGGAGCTGATCTGTCTTCCTTTTCTCTGTCGAATTGTTTCTTCATCCTACGGTATGGGTGAGCCCTCTGAAGGAACCTAGGTGATGCATGTACACAGTTTTGCACGAGTGCTTTAGCCACACATTCTCGGTATCATCTAAGCAGTGAGTACAGACTTCGGCCCCTTTTGTACTCTGGCCCGATAGGTTAGCAAGGGCGGGATAATCATTTATGGTGCAGAACAACAAAGAGCGTAAAGTAAAGTTCTCTCGTTTGTACGCATCCCATACCTGTACCCCTTTAATCTATAGTATTTTTAGATCTTCCATCAATGGTGTTAGGTACACATCAACATCATTCCTAGGTTGCTTCGGCCCTTGGATAAGTATCGACAGCAAAATATATTTCCACTTCATACACAACCAAGGAGGAAGGTTGTAGATATAGAGCGTCACGGGCCAAGTACTATGTCGGCTGCTCATATTACCAAAAGGATTCATTCCATCTGTACTCAATCCAAACCTTATATTCCTCGGTTCTACACCGAAGTCTGTAAACCTCCTATCGATGTTTCTCCACTGGGAAGAATCAGCAGGGTGTCTTAGCTTTTCATCATTCTTACACTCCTCCGAGTGCCAATGCAGCAATTTTGCTTCCTTTGGGTTCGCAAAAAACTGTTTCAAACTGGGAATTATAGGAAGATACCACGCCACCTTAGCAGGAGGTCCTTTCTTCAACTCGATTCCCTCGCCATCACCTGATTGATTCTTACGCTTGTATCGGGATGCGTTGCACACCGGGCATACATGCATGTTTGCATACTCGTTACGGTAGAGAATACAATCGTTCGGATATGCATGTATTTTTTTCTACTTCCATTCCCAAAGGACAAAGAACCTTCTTGGCTTTGTAGGTGGTTTTGGGCAACTTGTTTACCTCCGAAAGCATATCCTCTAAGAGACTTAACAGCACCATGAAACTCTTGTCGGACCAACCGTTGCTTGCTTTCAATTTCAGCAGTTCAAGCACGGATGACAACCTTGTGTATTTTGGCTTGCAGCCCGGGATCAAAGATTTCTCCGAGTCCTCCATCAAGCCCTGGAATTTAACATACTCCCTCTCATCACAGTTCCCTTCTGTATCGTGAAGCATCTTATGTAGATTGTCATCGTGCAGCCTATCCGAATCGGAACCACAATCGACATTATCTGGCGACATATCGTTGACTTCGTCAGCGATGTCGTTATTACTACCTTCCTGTATAATCTGCTCTTCACCGTGACTGGTCCAACATGTATAACCCTTTTTGAAACCCCTTCGAATCAAGTGTGCTTCGATCTACGCTCGGTTCTTAAACATCTTCAGATTCTCGTAGTCAATGCATGGACAATACATATATTCTGCCCCCTTATTCAACATATCCTCCCTGGCAGCTCTTGTAAAAGCAGACACGACATTAATGTACTCTTCACTCACACGATTCTCAGTGTACATTCAGCTTCGGTCTATCACACGGTTCGTATTGAAAACCCTATAAATAAAAAAAGGGTGATTTCGAAAGCGCATTTTCTGATGCTTACGTTTTTCAACAGAGAAAGTGTATTTTTCTCTGAACTAAAGGTGGCTTTTCTCATTTTTTATATTTTTCCAGATTTTATTAACTTATATGTGGGCCCTACATGTCAGTGACTCATTTTTTATTTCATGATTTTATTTATAAAATCTATGGCGGTCCCACAGGTCATAGACTCGTTAGTTTATTAACTAAATGATTAAAAACAATAGGATTTGAAGCTCAAATTGGGCTCAGTGACATCGCATTGCTAATAGTCGTGGCTTGGGGCCCTAAGGTCGCCTGAGGCGAGCCGACGGTGATATCCCCTAGCGGCGCCATGGGCTTCACTAGCGATTTCGGTGTAAACGCCTTAAACTACTCAAATTAAATGATGCTTATGCCCCAGTAGCTCACCTCGATCACGAGAAAGGTGTCAATGAAGTTGGGGAAGGTCCAAGGCGGCTGGTCGTCAGTGAACAGAGGCGACGGCGGCAAGCTCCTCGGTGACAGGTCTTCTCGGTGGAAATAAACTGAAACCAAGCACATGCACAGCTTTAGGGGGACATATAGGTGGGGAAATCGACCTTGGTGGGGTCGAGGACTCACCGGAGAAGAGTTGGCATCGATGGTGGTGACGGTGACAGAGAAGTCCACGGTGACAGCTCGGCGTGGGTGGCAATAGCTGAAATGGACCACACGAGCGGGCTTAGTGAGGTGAGGCGATACTCAAACCGAGCACGGAGTGGCAATGGACTCATTGGACTTGGTGATCTCCCGTGGTTACCGTAGTGCTAGAGATGGAGAAGAAGATTTTGTTGGGGAGCTACACTGCACCGTCTATGATGAGTTAATTTTCACAGATGGTTTTCAACAAAAACCATCTGTGATATGTAGTAATATCACGCATGCTATTTTTAAAAGCATCGTGAAGTATCATAGATGGTTTCAACAAAAACCGCTCAGTGATACTTGTAATATCACGACGGTTTTTGTCGTAACTGCTCGTGATACTTCATGCATGATTTTAAACATGAACCGTCTATGATATTACCTCTTTACAGATGGTTTTTAGCGCGGAAAGTAACACAGACGGTCGCTAAACAAAAACCGTCTGTGATTGTGTTTAATACAGACGGTTTCGATGAACCATTTATGATCAAAGGCCCAAGATAGCATTTTTGTAGTAGTGAAGTTCAAGGATTGGATTCATACACAATTATCATTAATGCATTAATTATAAACTAGACCAATATAGTCGTATAACTCATAGCAGTGCAATTTCATAATTTAAAATAATACAATTGCAAAAACTAGGTGCAATATGATCAAAGTATTGACTCGTCTTGCTCAATATTCTGATAACCTCGGTCCTGTTCTTGCTCAATGCTCCGATAATTATCTCGCTCAATGTGTTGACAATCATCGTGCTCGATGTTCTGACAATCTTGTTCTTACTTTGTCTCGGACTGCTGTTCCATCATAGCTTCAGATTCTATCTACGCAGAATATGATCGAACTTAAGAACGACTGAAAGTAACCAAATAAAATCCAAAGATATTCAAACCAAATGAAACATTTCAAATGAAAGCAAACACACCTATTGGCATCTTGAAAGGAGGCAGTATTTCAGATGAGACCAAAACATACTCATTTGGAGTTGATAAAGGAAATACTACAAACAAAGTATATCCAAAGGAGTTGATGAAAGAAATATTTTAGACAAAAGTAGATAGATCCAAACTACATTCGCTTGGTCTATGGTCGTGGCTTTGGGTTGATAGTCAGACATAGTCAGACTTAGGGTTAATTGTTTACTTTATCTAGAGTGAGGGTGAGATGGATTGGGCTCTCGGAAAGTCTGTTGATGCAAAGAGCTAGGACTTCAACAGGAGGGAGAGAATATTCATAAGAATATCCCTCATCGATTTACTTAGCTGGGATGGATCACCCGGTTAGGTAGGACTCACTGATCCACCTTCGGATCACGAATTGTACTTCTACCGGGAACGGATAGCGATGGATGAAAGCTAGAGCCTAGGTGATATTGTTTGGTGGCTGCTCTAATGATTCTTTTAGTTATTACTTCCTATATACCGAGGAAGTTCTATGATAGTCAGGTGAGACCTATGCATAAACGTGGGGTTCGCTCTGGGTAGACAAGTCTCACCGACACATGGATCCTAGTTCATTTAATGGTTTTTCTTATCAATTCGTATTTATCAAGGAAATTCCATGAGCTTTAGTTGGAACTTTCAGGCATTGGCTAGATATCAGCCTTGTGAGTTAACCAGTTGTATCGTTGGCTGCTAATTCTTATTTAGTTTCTATTTGCCATTAAGACCTAATTATAGGTGAAGTGCAATTGTCATATTATTGTCCTGGTTGATATTGATCTTTGTTGAGTAAACTAACCTTTACTAGACAATAGCTAATGGCCTGGGTTAATTGGTCGCTTGGATACCTTTTATATGATCATCTTAGTCTCTAACTACCTAATGCCGACCATCAACTCATGGTATACTGTTATTAAACCTTTGACAAGGTCATTAATTTAAGTAATAAGGAACTTGCTAATTGAATCATCATCCGTTAATCACTTAACTAACAATCTTCGAGCTAAACATCTATGGACCATTTGATTACTTGCAGATCGGCTCTAGTTACCTAAATTAACTACACTATGTAAACACATGTGAGTTCGTACGCTTTACTACATGGTTACTATGTGGAGATTAACCCTAGACATGATGTTGTTAAATTATAGTACACAACCCTATGTTCATTTGGGTACTCTAAACATAAGGCTATACATTAATGGCACTAGATTATTACCTAACTGCTCATTTGGGTACTCTAAACATAAGGCTATACATTAATGGCACTAGATTATTACCTAACTGCTTTACCGATTTAACAATTGTCTGTTTCATTATTTTACTTCTATCCGACTAGTGGGTTACATATGTTGTTGACATCTTATCACCATTGTCACTTATTATTGCTACTATCTTGATAACCACAAATTGTAGGCAACTATATGCCAACTGATGTAGCCTACTGATTACTTTAACATTAATGACCTAATGGTAGTTCTTCTATCTAACATTTAACACTAGTCCTTTTTAACATAGACCCATCTACCTATTTAACTCCACATGTTAATTAACTATTCGTGTAAATTGTTATTAATATTGTTATAACAAGGGGCCAGGGGCCATTGTTATAACATTGTTATTTTGATATGAATCCTAATCAAGGTTGCTCAGGGGCCATTGTTATAACATTGTTATTTTGATATGAATCCTAATCAAGGTTGCTCTTTTAATCGAATGCCAACTGCACACTAATGATTTTAACTAACCTCTAATTGCTTATAATAGAATGTCATTCATAATTAACCTCCAATTTGCCTAAACCATTACTTTAACTAGACCCAACTGATATGGCCTATTCATCATCATTTGACATACAAGGCTGTACATATATACATGTATGCACTTTTATCCTAGCATCACTTTCTAATTATCCTTACATTTTTAATTAGCCCTAATGATCCACATACTAATCCTGAGTTTATCTTTTATTATTACAACAATAGTCTAGGATTCACTAGTGTTGGATCATGTGTATGCATGTGCCTAACCATGACTACATCATCTCAGGTTCTAAGAGGTTGCCGGTTATTGAATAGTAATGGTAGCCTAATTAACCTTATGACAAAACTTGTATAGGGTCTTCCTTTCATATTATCATTCCATGACACTGCAATACTATATTTTTAATATGACTCCTTATTAAACTTGCTCTTTAAACTTAACTGCCAATTACTCAATTTGGATTGCACTGGAAAATGAGCTAGCATAATTTCTAATTGAGTTTGTCCTTGCAATTTATATGGTGACATCTCACTGAGCATTTTGAATTTATCCTTAAGTATTTTAAACCACTCACTAATTAACCTACTAATGGTCATCTAGATGGATTTTGTTCTTTATCTAAATGCTAATAGCACCGATTGAAATGCCACTTCTAATCGCTACACTAATCACCTTAAATTACTTTCTAATTGAACTAACAATTAATGAATCCGTGGCCTGTAACCTACACTAACTAATTAATCATTCCTAATTACCATCCTAACTCATTTTAGCTAACCATACATTTGGGTGGGCCCTACTGGTCAGCTGCCTACACACATATACACAGGAAGCCTAGCACAGAGAGGGAGATAGCCACAGAGAGATCAATAGGGCCCCACCTGTCATTCAACTACTATCAGTATAACAGCCCTAAGCACTTACACTTACAGGCGCACCCATTTGTCATACACCCACATTCCTACACAGAGATGCACACAGAGGAGGGAGCAGAGGAGGGCCGGAGCAGCTCGAGCAGGGCTTATCGCCGAGGAAGGAGGCGGCCGCGGCGGCGGCCATGGATAGCGAAAATGGAACCGGGGAGGACAGGTGGTCCAAGGAGTGGTGGCGGCGCGGCTCGAAGAGGTCGGTGGCGGCCGGGAGATGGCGCGCGGCGGCCGACCGTGAAGGGGAAAAAGGGCGGCAACGCCGGAGAGGAATAGGGAGAAGAAGGAGGAGCGCACGGGCTAGAGGGAGGTGAGCGAAACCTACCGGAGCCGATAATGGTGGCGGGGAGTGGCCAAGGTGAGCTGGCGGCGAGAGCCACCTGCGGCGCGGTGGGTCTGTCTTGGTAGCGGCGCTACGGGGTAAGGGAGCTCCAATGGTTGATCGGGGGAGGCAGAAGGAAGTCCAGGGATGCTTCGGGTAGAGGGAATTGGGTTGAGGCTTACCGAGGCAGCAATGGTGACGGCGAAAAAAGCCGGTCACGAGGAAGAAGGAAGGTGCGCCGCTCTCCAGTGGAGGAATCCCAAAATATGTTGAGGGGTTTTGCTCCTGGAGTGGTGGAACATGGAGTGACACGACCGGGGTGGGGAGAGGAGCTCACCGAGGTGGCCGGAATGTCAATGCCAAGGCGGCGGCCGGCGCAGACAAAGTTGGAGCTCGCGCTTGCTCTGCGGTTTCTTGCGGTGAGAAAAGAAGGGAAGGAGGGGAGAAGCAGGAAGGGGCAGTGGGACTCGGGCTAGCCTTAAATAGGCGATGGGGGCGAAGAGCTCAAGATGGCCGGTGAGGCGGTGATGCTCTCTGGAAGAAGTTCGGCGTGGGACAAGACAGAGGCCGACATCACAGTGGCTTGGATGTGATGGCTTGAGCGACGACGAGTGACAAGGCTCAACTGCATGGCTACGACGTGGCGCCGAGATGGGGTGCGTGGCGAGTGGTTTGGCCGGCATGGGCGCCAGTGCCTAGTGCGCGAGGGAGGCAGGGAGGAAGAAAGGTGACTGCTGAGTTGAGTTGGTTCGGTTGCAACGAAATGGTTCAAGTGGTTTGGCCATAGGAATAGTAAGAAGGAAATGAAAAGATTAGGGAAAAGGCAATAGAAAACATTGTGATTGTTAAGTCCTGATTTTTGCTAAGAAATCTCTCGTTGGCGATTTGAATATTTAGAGTATTAGGTTTTAAATTTTATGCTTTCTATCTTTAGAGTTTACCCTTCATATAATATTTTAAAAGGGTAATATTTTAAGTCTATTTTGCTTTTGCAATTTCTGATATTAGGGTTTCTATAATTTTGCACTCGTGTCAGCAAAAGAAAAACAGATCAAATAACTTTAAAAAATTATGCAATCAAGGCAATAACGAATAACATGCAAAATTTTTTTGAAAATCCCATATTTTCGTATTTAGGCAATTTTTGGATGTTACACCGAGCCACCCCCGCACACGCCATGCCACACCCGGCCCCTGGCCTTCCCTACCGCGCCACGCGCCCTGCATGCGCCGCCCGCGCCGTGCGTGCGTTCCCCCTCTGTGCGACGTACCGCACCATCAATGCCTCACGTGCGTCGCTCGTTCCACCATGAAATCCGCCTCGTCTGCGCCATTTCCTTCCCCGGCCTCGCCTATAAATGCAAGCATCGCGTGTTCCCTTGCCCCCTCTTCGTTTTGCCCCAAGCCCCATCCCCTCCCTCGTCGCCGTTAGGCCGGAACGTCTGCTGCCGTCGCTGTCTACCCGAATTCTGGCCGCACCGCCTTCACCTCGATCTCCCTCTTCGGTTCTCTTCTTGATGTATTGACCGCGTCACCGCGTATTCCCGGACCTCCTCTTCCTAATCCCCCCTCGATTCATTCGATTCCTCGTCGTGGAACCCTACCATCGTTAGCCCCTCTTCTCCACGTCGTGCTCCCCGTGCCCGCGCCATGCCTGTGCGTGCGCCGCCCCTTGCCGGCCGCCGCCGGAGCGCCGCCGCCCCATGTCGCCACCTCCAACGGCTTTCTCTCAAGGCCGTCGATCCATTTTTGTTGTCGCCGCCGGCCACTGCGCCACCCCTGGCCGACGCCGCTCCTTGCCTGTGCGCCTCCCTGCTCTGTACTCTACTTCTTCCTTCTCTCTCTCTCTTTTTCTCTCAATGACAGTGGCCCCCTAAGGTCATACACTCATTTCCTTTCTCTCTTTCTCTTTTTGTCTCACTTACATGTGGGGCACAGCTGTAAGCCTATCTTTTAATCCCTTAATTCCTAAAAAAGAAGATTCCAGGGTATATTCCCCTCTACTTTTCTTGGAATTTCCTTGTCTGATAAACTTCCAGATGTTCATTCTCCTTTATACAAACTCCGATTCCATCGATTCTTATTCCTAAAATTATCTAAATTCAATATCTTTCTATTGATACTAATTTTATAATTTTTAGATTTTTGTCGTTGTTGTTTATTTGTCTCAATTCGCGCTTGTAGAGTCTGACACTGCCGAAGCCACTTTGGATTAACCGGACGAAGTGACATCAACCTTCGGTGAAGGTGAGTCTCCTTTAAACATTTTGTACCTATGATTTTTTAAATTATGTTTTCAGTTTTAAAAGTATTATGTATTGCTATTTCACATAAAATGATAAGTTTAAATTGTAGGTTGTTAGTTAAACCTAAAATTGTTAATGTCTCCCTTTGATAATTGTTATCCTATACCTTTGTAACCCTAGCATAGTAATTCTACAATATTGATTAGAATATTGTGGAATAGTTAAATACGATAGAATTGCTTAGATATGCTTTTCAATCATGATCACCTAATGGGAGGAAACTATTATTACCTTTTATGCAAATCTTTTTGAGAAATGTATGGCAATAGGTATTGCTATTGGATTTCAAAATGAAATAAAATGGTAAAAATCTGTTTAGATTTGGGTGGATGGTAAGTCAGGCGGTGCAGCTAGAGCACGAGAAACTTATATTGTGGTAAGTTCCTCCCAAGTCATATTAAGGATCGACACTTGTGACTATCCAAACTGAGCACTACCGTACAACCACATGTCCTAAATGGGAAGGATCTGGCTGAATAATTTATTGAGTCCAAGCATTAAGCTCGCAGGTTGTAGTTGATAAGTGTTATCTTGATTATGGTAAATGTACTTCCATATCTTGAGATGTGTAGGTTATGGTAAATGTACTTCTATATCCCGGGTAGTGCAGACGATAGTAATTGACATCCATATCTGTTGGGGCTTGTGTCAGGCGATGGTAATTGACGTCCATGTCCAAGCAGGTTATCCCCACAACGGTGAGCTCCGGATCGATGGTAATTGACGTCCATAACTTGGGGTTAAGCTCATTGGGCGGACTAATGTGAGGATAAAGTATTGTAAAAACCGTGTGATAATCACTTAGTCGCACACCTTTGGAACTATATTAGACATACATTATAAGCTGATTATCTCGTGTGGGTCAAGCTGTACAATCTTTGTAGAGTGTAACACTATTCGAATGGCCATTCCCACAGTCAAGGGCGGGTAAGGTGCATTTTCATATAGTAGATTTTGGTTTCGATTTCAAAAGAGTAAATTTTGGGAACCCGGGAGTAGTTGGAACTCTCGGGTAGTTTTTCCGGCAACTAGAGCCAGTTGGGCAGTTAGAGCCCTATCCTTTAAACCTTGGTGGCTAGAGCTGTGAGGACCCCAATTTATTTGGCTTGTAATGCTTAACCAACCACCTGGTCCTAGCATCACAAATCAAATAAATCGATCTCGAGATATGTATACTTCCTGAAGATACACACCTCGGTACAAAATTAGACATCAACTGCGTTCCAAACATAGAGTCCAAACACCACACTACCAAACGGAAGATAAACAAATAGTAGAGTTATTATGCATAAAGGCCGATGTGCCAAGATACACAAATAAACAAGAACGACAATGAAGCAAAGTGCCATAAGATGGCTATAAACAAAGCCAATCGCGTGCCTCCAACCCACAAGGCATTTGACCGACCGCCGAGTCTAGTCGCCCACGAAACGGCAACATACCACAAAAGTGAGGCCCTTGGGCTCACCTTCTTCCTCCGCAACAAAAACATTAAGCAAAGCACCGAGTACAAAGATTGTCTTTGTACCCGCAAGATCGACGTGTGAACTCCAGCGCACTGCTCATATGCTACATGCAAGCTTGTTTGGTGGAGGCCATACGTTTCATTTGCACAATGCCAGATTTGTTTGCAATAATGTAATACAGTTTAAAGGTGCAATAATGTAATAATGCAATAATGTAATACAGTTTAAAGGTGCAACTAGGTGGTGCGACCGAGTCAAGTGGTGCGGGTCGGACTCGAGCCTGAGTTGGGTCCGAGCCAGAGGAACAGTGACTCCAGATTTGAATTAGAAGGACAGACAAGGTTTGGGGAATTTTTAGAGGTAGCTACTGAGCTCCAAAAATTTCGAAATTTTTATGGGAGCTTACTGGAACATAGAACAACCTTGTGAAATTTTTCCCGGAGTTTTCACGCGCTAGATTTCTCCCAATAAAATTCACAAGCTGATGAACAGAAGTTTGACCAGATTTCAAACTAGGTTGACTTGGCCATTTGAAATAGAAAATAAAATCTAAAAATTGTGAAATAATTCAGAGAGGTAGCTAGGATGGTCCAGATGATAGGAAAATAATTTCAGAGGATGATCACAAGTTTGAAAGCTAAGAATTGTTGACAACAATTTCCAATCACAAGAACTAAATTCTAAAATTGAAATTGCTAGGAAAATCAGAGAAACTCTCAAATGATTTCATGAGGCATCAAAAGTTTTATTTCTTCTCATAATTTACATTTGAAATACAAACCCTAAGTTAGGGTCTGTTACAAATCTCCTCTTACAGAATCTCACTTAGAGATTCGATCACCGAGAAGAAGGACTGCACTGCCGAGACGATCTTCCCGCTCCCAAGTGGCTTCATCCTGAGTGGTTTGACCACTGAACTTTAAGGAACTTGATCACACGGTTCCTTGTTCTGCGTTCACTTCTTCGAGGATACGAACGGACGCCACGATAAGACGAGATCTTCTTGCACATCGATATTTTCTAATGGCGTTTCTCCACAGAACACGAAGGCACTTCTTCAATTGCGATACATGGAAACATCATGCACCTCTTCAAGTGTAGCGGCAACTCTAACTTGTATGCAACAGCTCCCACTTTCTTGATGATGCGATCACGGCCCGACATATCGAGGAGCCGGCTTGCCCTTGACACGAAACGACGATGTCCTTCAGAGGTGAGACTTTGAGATACACAAAGTCATTGGCCGAAACTCAGTTCGGCGGCGTCGACTGCGTAGCTCTTCTCGCTGGATCGAGCACGCGCAAATGCTCACGAATCAATCGCACTTGACTTTCAGCCTCATTAATGGAATGGGCCAAAGAACCTCTCTCCGGTTTCGACCGGTTCAATGGGGTTCTCGTGACGCCTCCCATACAAGGCCTCAAATGGTGCCATACCGAGACTAGCCTCGAAGCTGTTGTTGTAGGAGAACTCGGCAAGTGGTAGGCACTTCTCCCAATTCTTCCCATAGGAGAGAACACATGCACGGAGCATATCTTCAAGCACTGTTGACGCGCCCGCTCGACCATCATCCCGAGGATGATAGGTCGGTGAACGAAGACGGTCCCCATGGCTTCCTGCAGACTATGCCAAAACCGAGAGGTGAACAGAGAGCCACGATCTGACACAATCGTTCGTGGCACGCCGTGCAAGCTCACAATGCGGGATATGTAAAGATCCGCTAGCTGACTCACATCAATCTTCGATCGCACAGGGAGGAAGTGAGCCACCTTCGTCAACCGATCCATGATAACCCATAAAGCATCCTTCCTCAAGCAAAGGCGGGCGCATCAAGAATGAAGTCCATGCCTACGTAATCCCATTTCCACTCGTATAGGTAAGGGTCAAGAAGACTGGCCGACGCCGATGCTCGGCCTTGACACGACAACATATGTCACATCCGCAACGAACCCGCAATCTCGCGCTTCATGCGAGTCCACCGTAATCTCGACGCAGATCTTGGTACATTTTAGTGGCCCGATGGATGGACAAAGGCGAATCGTGGGCCTCTGAAGAATCAAATCCCGCAACTCGGGACCTTTGGGACCACAAGACGCCCAAACCATACAACACCGTGCTCATCTTACGTGGAAACACTGGCCGATCCATCCCCGATGTTCGCTTGATTTTACCCATACCAACGCCCGATTGCCGTGGCCGACTTGATTTGATCCACCAAGGTTGGTTGCACAACCAAGGCAAAGAAGGGAACCATGCTCAACCAAACCCAAGTTGAGACGCGAATTTCGCAAGAAGTGCGAGTTGTCTCTTGGATCATCGAGTATTGCAATACACCTTTCGCTAAGTGCATCAAAGAACCACATTGGCCTTGCCAGATGATATCGAATACCCATGTCATAATCTTTGATCAATTCCAACCATCTCCTCCGCTCGAGGTTCGATCCGCCGAGTGAACAAGTATTTCAAACTCTTGTGATCGGAATACACCTCACGTGATTCCGATAAGATAATGCCGCCAAATCTTGAGTGCATGAACCACAAAGAAGAAGCTCTAAATCATGAGTGGGATAGTTGAGCTCATGAGGTCTCAATCGCTCGATGCATAGGCAACCGCCTTGCCTTCCCGCATAAGAACACACCCAAGACCTCGACGAGAGGCATCGCAATAAATATCAAGCTCTTGTGGATATCAGAAGAGTGAGGATGGAGTGAAGTCAATCGTTGTTTGAGCTCTCAAAGCTCTCATCACAAGCAGAGGACCACACAAACTTCTTGTCCTTCTTGAGCAATTCAACCATCGGCTTAGCGATTTTGGAGAAGTTCTCGATAAAGCGCGGTAGTAGCCCGCTAAACCGAGAAAACTCCGAACATCTGTGGATCGACTTAGGCCGCCCCAAGATAGAACATCGCCCGACTTTGTTGGGATCCACAGCTCGCCTCTGTTGAAAGAACATGGCCCAAGAATGCCACTTCCTTCAACCGTAACTCGCATTTGTCGAACTTTGCATATAGTGGTGTTCCCGCAATTTGCCCAAAACAATCTTGGATGCTCAAGATGCTCGCTTGATCTTGGAATAGATAAGAATATCATCAATGAAAACCACCACTAACTTATCCAAATATTCCATGAATACCGAGTTCATGAGGTTCATGAAATATCTTTGGAGCATTGGTTAAACCGGCGACATGACGGTATACTCGCATGCACCATAACGAGTAGTGAAAGCCGTCTTCTAATATCCTCACCGATCCGACTTGATGATATCCCAATCTCGAGTCAATCTTGAGAACGCCCGAGCTCCGCATAACCGGTCGAAAAGATCATCAATGCGGGCAAAGGATATTTGTTCTTCACCGCCACCTCATTGAGCTGACGGTAATCAACACATGCGCAAGGTCTTGTCCTTCTTCTTCACAAAGATCACCGGACAAATTTCAAGGAGATGAACGGGACGGATGAAACCCTTTGCTTGGAGCTCACCAAGCCGCTTCTTCAATTCTTCTAGCTCATTGGGAGGCATTCGACACGGCGCCAATCGGAGCTGCGGGTAGCAACTCAATGACAAACTCCGGATCTCGAACCGAGGCATCCTGTAAATCATCGGGAAAACATCCTCAAAATCACAAGCATGAGGAACCTCCTGAATCTTCAAAGTGGCTTTGCTACAAGTGCACAAAGGTGCGACCCTTTGTACTGTGGGAAAAACCGACTGCTCGCCATAAAGGTTGGTGAGGAAACCATCTTCTTGGCACAATCGACTGTCCCAAATGTTGGGACAACCAATCCATGCCAAGAATCACATCCGCACTCATTGAACCGAAAGGTAATAAGATTTGCCAAAAATCCCACTCCTTTGACTATGATAGGAACATCCCGACATCAGTAAATCGCCTCTCATTTCCGACCCGGAGCGGATGAGCAAAGGAACCCCAAAGGAACACGGTGAAGACCACTATCGCAAAGAAATGATCTTGAAATAAAAGAATGCGATGCTCCGTAATCAAATAATACCGCAGCGGGACGAATTGACAAGAAGTGTACCCATCACGACATCCGCGCCTCCCGAGCCTCCACCGTGATAGATGGTTGACTCGACCGCCGCCACGCCCTGGTCTTCGGATGATCTTACGTCGTAGGTGACCATTCTCGCCGCGTCCTCCATTAGGACGAGGGACCGCCGCAACACTCGAGGCAAGCGCTGGCGTAGTGGCCCTTGTTGTGGCGGCGAAAACAAGTAACCTCGGCCGCCGGATTGCGGAGGCGCTCTGTCGGCCGATCGCAGCGCACGTGGTCGGGAAACACGGCTGCGGTGGACGAGGAGCCGTGCGAGATGGCCTCGCGCGGTGGAGCAAAAGAACGGGCCTCGTGCCGCCCACCGAGGACGAGTGAGGCGGTGTGAAAGCATCGATCGCCTCCCACTTGCGCTGCATGACTCACCAGCGCCTTAGCCTTATGCTCGGCAACAATGGCCTTATCTACCAAGGCACGAAAGTCGAGAAGTCCACAATAGATAGCTTGTCTGCAGCTCCTGGACAAGCCGCCCATAAACTTCTCTCGCTAGCCTCATCCGAGGCCACCTCCGAGCATAACGAGCGGATGATTAAACTCGTATAGATACTCCGTCACGATTTGCGCCTTGCTTGAGCGCGAGGAATTCTTTCTTTTTCGGCTTCATCGGGCCATCCGGGATGTGGCCCGACGAAAGGTCGACTAACTCCTCCCACGCGACCACATGGCCCGTGGGCCGCATGGCGAGATAGTTCTCCCACCATGAGAGTGCCGCGCCCTCAAGCCGGTGGGACGCGAAGAGTGCCTTATCTGCGCGCGGCATCGAGCTATGTTGAGCTTCGCCAACCATGCGCGCCAATCATCCGCACGAGAGGTCCTCGAGCGGGAGAAAGTCGGCGGCGTGGTACGGAGGAACTCGCAAGTCCCCGCGAGTCGGTGACCGCCACCACCGGCAGGAGTGGAGGTATTCCTAGCAATAACCTCCAAGATGCACGCCCGTCCATGCGGTTTCGCCGATTTGAGCTAGAACCTTAGCCATGGCTCTGAGGAGGGGAAGCTCCTCATCATGACTAGCTCACGATCGCCACGCGTTCTCCCGCCATCCTGTTTCACTAAGACAAGTTAACAATAGTCTAAAACACGAAATCGATAACCCATCGCGAATAACTTACTAATGAAAGACAAAACAAACACAAGACTTTTAAGTTACAAAACCAATTGACAAAAATCAGACACTTAGCAAACTCCTACATATCTTACCTTTATGCTCCCATAAATTTTAATTAGACTTATTCTCTATGGTTCTCCCAAAGACTGATTTTACCGGTAGTAACTATCTTTTGAGAGGAAAGAGAGGAACCAAGTTTCAAAACTCAAATTAGAATAAGATGAGAGTGGAAAGCTAAGATAGGTAAGGAGTAAAATCTGAGAATCTACCTAGGTTTTCATAAACCTTTTTATACTTTGAAATTAAGCTTTTCCAAAATATCCTAAGGACGACTATGCTTGGGTTACTACGGTCAGAATGGCTTTGATACCAACTTTGTGAGGACCCCAATTTATTTGGCTTGTAATGCTTAACCAACCACCTGGTCCTAGCATCACAAATCAAATAATCGATCCTCGAGATATGTATACTTCCTAAAGCAAAAGATACACACCTCGGTACAAAATTAGACATCAACCTGCTCCAAACATAGAGTCCAAACACCACACTACCAAACGGAAGATAAACAAATAGTAGAGTTATTACGCATAAAGGCCGATGTGCCAAGATACACAAATAAACAAGAACGACAAATGAAGCAAAGTGCCATAAGATGGCTATAAACAAAGCCAATCGCGCCTCCAACCCACAAGGCATCCGACCGACCGCCGAGTCTAGTCGCCCACGAAACGGCAACACACACTCACAAAAGTGAGGCCCTTGGGCTCACCTTCTTCCTCTGCAACAAAAACATTAAGCAAAGCACACGAGTACAAAGATTGCCTTTGTACCCGCAAGACCGACGTGTGAACTAGCGCACTGCTCATATGCTACATGCAAGCTTGTTTGGTGGAGGCCATACGCTTCATTTGCACAATGCCATATTTGTTTGCAATAATGTAATACGCTTTAAAGGCAAGTTTGCAATTCATTTTTAATGTTGAGATAACTACGAAATAAAAATAGATACAAGTAACCACCTAGAAGTGACTATCCCAATAGTCACCATTAACATAGCACTAATCCCAGCATTCGTACTCACCCATCAAGTTTTAATTTAAATGTTGTAGTCTAGTTCTTGGGGCGATCCGAGCGTGTCCATAACCTAGGACGAGGCTATTCGAATAGTTTTAACCCCGCAGGTGTACTAATGTACCCACACTTCGCATCGCCTTTGCCAAGCACACTCGAAGGTATGTCACAGACTAAGTCCTACGAGACTTTTCCAATATTGTGTATTAACTACGAGCCGCTCGTATGGATAGAAATCCATACGCTTACATGGTAAAGCCGAAAGACAACTACCCACTCGTGATAAAGCTCTTCTGACAACTACCATGCTCCCACCTCCATCCCTCCCGCGACCTCCTGCGACCCGAGTCAATACACGCCAAAGTACTAGGTCAAGAGAGGTCCCATATACTCTAGTGTGGTTAGCACGCAAAATGCTCAAGACGGTGGCGCAAGTAACTTGGTCCTTAATCGACTCTGCACCTTTCCAGTCACACCCAATGTGATCACACCAGTCTTACCATTGTGCCCAAGTCTAAATCATTTTGTTTTTAGTTTTAGTTTTGCAATTAAACATAGCAAAAATGTCAAACAAAAGTTATAGAAAATTTTAGGTGATCAAGGTTACCGACTAAAGTCGATAACCGCCCGCTTCTACCGATAGCTAAGCATGTCTAAGCAAATTGACCGGATCTACTAAGTGACAAGAGATCATCCAAATGATCTCTAATCACAAAGAAAATAACCTAGGATCGTGTAGTAGAGGATAATCATTTGCCTACAGATTATGCATCTAAGGGATTAACTAACCAATTTAACACAAATTAAGCGATGCATACATACAACTTGAAACAAAATATTAGACTTTAAAAAATCTGGATAAACATGATCAAACCGCTTGCCCGGTCATTGCTCGTAATGCTCAACTCGCTGTGCAGGATCGCCTCGGGGTTACCGCAAATGTCGAAGCCTAACGATCGATCAAATAACGGCAAATAAGAACGAATAACACGACAAAAATCAAACATACAATATCATCAAAACATGCCAAAACTCACACAAAGAACTTAAGCATGACATAACAAAATTTTAGAAACAGAGAACAATTCATTTTAAGATATTATGAATTTCCCATGAATTTTCTAACCTAAAAACACATCAAAGCACTAGTTAAATAATTAACAAATTTTCATGAACAGAAATGTGATTTAAAACCTAACTCGATAGTTAGTATACTAAAAATAAAATTTTGCTGAATTGGGTTCATTGATTTGGACACTTATTGAAAGAGATATACATTTTCTAATTTGGAGATTACATTCTACAACAATAAATTAATTAATGATTTTTGATACAGGACAAGGTTGACACTAATTTTAGTAAATAGCACATTTAAAATGAAAATTAACAAGACTGGTTTCATGCAATTTGGATAAAATTGAATTAGCTATGCATTTCCTAAGTTTAATTGAATTAACAGCAATGTAAAAGCATTACGAGAATTCTATATAGCATTTATACCTTTTCCTACCGACAACCAACTAGCCCCGAGACAGCGGCGGGCCCGAAAGGTGCCACGATCGCATCGCTCAGAAGGTGACGTCGGCGTGATTCGAGAATACGCCTTCGCTACCAAAGTGCAAACCTAACATACTCACAGAAATACGCCACCGGGAGAAAACGCATTACGAGCTACACAACCCTAAGCGGCGGTATGGACCCACATGGCGGCGACTCAGAACAAATAACGGGTGGATTAAAGATTCTCTAAACGTGATTAGCCAATAGGGCCCACAAGTCGAGACTCAAACTAGACATGATTAGAGTTAAACTAATCATCACCGCGCTCACCGACGCAAGACGGGACGGCAGCAGCGCGCCGCGCGAGTGATCTAGCTAACTGAGAGAGTTTCTAGGCGAGAGAGTGGTACCTTCGTTCACCGCGTCCTGCGAACTTGATGACGGTGACCCGACCTCGAGGATGCCGGTGGCGGTGGCGCGAACTGAGGCGGAGAAGAAGGCGCGGCTCGCGAGAGGACGCGACAAGCTTTAGAAGACTGCGGAAGGTGTGCTTAAGCCGCCTCAACACCGGGAGCAAGAAGCACACGATAACGTCGATGAAGAAGGCCCGAGACGGCGGAATTTCCACGGCGCGAAACCGAGCTCGAGAAGAAGGGGTCGCATACCTCAATGATGCACCAAAGATGAAAATGAAGCCATCATTAGATTCGATGCATCGGTGCGATCCAAAGGACCAAGCGACGAGGCTAGAGACTCACCGAACGCAATTGAGCTTGCGAGCCGGAGGCACGGAGCCGAAGACGACGAAGTCGCTCGGCAATTCATCGACGCCAAGGGTCCGGATGGCCAAAATGGAAGCGGCGTTGAACAAGGAAGTCGAAGACGGGGTTGTAGAAGCACTAGCGGCAGCGAGGTGGTGGCGTGTATCCGTTCTTCTCGTAGAAGCTAAGAAATGGGCGGAGAAAACACAAGAATGAAGCGAGGAAGAATGGATGACCCAAGGAGGTAGATGGACTCAGGCGATCCTTCAGAGGCGAACGCGTCCGGCGTGGCGGCGGCGATTTAGCTGCGTGGCGCGCATCTTGCGAGCGCCGCCAACTCCGAGGCGGCGAGTCGCGAGGAAGAACTCGACAAGGATGGCCACATGTCGGTGGCGGCGAGCGGTGCGAAGTCGGACCAAGTGTGGTTCAACGATTTGATCCGCTCGAACAAGAAAATGTCGACCATTGGATCGAAATGGATACCGAGATTGGTGTATGCATTCGGACAGTCGACGAGACGCAATATGGACGTCACGATCTTCATCGGACGGTGGCGATACCATCGGGCTCGCCGCGGTGCAACTAGGTGGTGCGACCGAGTCAAGTGGTGCGGTCGGACTCGAGCTGAGTTGGGTCCGAGCGGAGGAACAGTGACTCGATTTGAATTAGAAGGACAGAGAAGGTTTGGGGAATTTTTAGAGGTAGCTACTGAGCTCCAAAAATTCCGAAATTTTTATGGAAGCTTACTGGAACATAGAACAACCTTGTGAAATTTTTCCCGGAGTTTTCACGCACTAGATTTCTCCCAATAAAATTCACAAGCTGATGAACAGAAGTTTGACCAGATTTCAAACTAGGTTGACTTGGCCATTTGAAATAGCAAATAAAATCTAAAAATTGTGAAATAATTCAGAGAGGTAGCTAGGATGGTCCAGATGATAGGAAAAATAATTTCAGAGGATGATCACAAGTTTGAAAGCTAAGAATTGGTTGACAACAATTTCCAATCACAAGAACTAAATTCTAAAAATTGGAAATTGCTAGGGAAAACTGTAGAAACTCTCAAATGATTTCATGAGGCATCAAAAGTTTTTATTTCTCCTCATAATTTACATTTGAAATACAAACCCTAAGTTAGGGCTGTTACAAGAGCCTTGATACTAGTGGTTGGTAGCTAGAACCTCCACTAGTGATATAATTAGTTTAATTATTGAAACTGCTTTTTGTCAAATGTGCTTTATGAAAACTGTAAAAACTTAAAATATTGCTTTGTGCAAAGAATCATATAAGCCTCATTTGTTAAAACTATATACATGCATTTTTCCCAAGACTCGCGCAGTACTTTAGGTACTCACATGCTACGCTCAAAACAAATCTCAAAAGCCTTTAGTCATGCCGAGGGCGACTACAACTTCTACGCATGTGGCTACAACGAAGGACACCAGAATACTAGGTCGCGAGTCCCATGTCGATTGCCTGCGAGCATATGGATGGGCCATCACTTGGAGCTATCTTCTTCCGCTGCAGTTTATTCAAGTTGTTTAGCCTGAAAGGGCGGTAATTGTAAGCTTCGACCATAAGATCATTACTCTTTTGTTCAATATTATACAATAGTTTGACGTTTGCAAAATATATGTTGATATTGAATAATGTAACTGTATGCACTAGTTACTGATTCAAGGACTAGTACAGATGTACACAGAGGGTTACAGATTTGGAAATTCGGGTCCTGACATTCGACTCCCCCACCATCTCCACCTCCGTGGTCTAGGTTTGGCTACGAGTGGACGGCGTGATGAAAGAGCCACTACTAGTTGAAAATCCACTACTACGGTAGTGGTAGCAAGTTAGTGGAACAACCAGGTGAAAGATCTACTACTAGTTGAAAATTGGGGATTTGTTTTTGAAAGTGTTTTTAGGATTTTAAAGTAGCCCTCTAGAAATTTTTGAGTTGAAATTTGGTATTCTGTTTAAATTTATAGGATCATCGAGTTGAAAGTATATTTTTGAGTTAAGAGTTTGTTTTCGAGTTGAAATTAAGGGAAATTTCAAGTAGAGAGTTAGGGTTTCGAGTTGAAATTATTAGGATTTTTTAGTGGGAAGAACAAAATAGGTACGGTTTTTCAGGTGAAGATATGGTTTCGAGATTAAGTTTCACAATCTAAGGGCTTGTACAATGGTCTCTTGAGTACTTCTCTATGTCATCTATAGATATCACTAAAGACAACTTCCACAATAAGTTGTTTGTTAAATTATCTATACGAGACCTCATAATCTTTTAATTCTTACATGAAAACATATTTGTTATAGACAACAACTCATAGAATGGTGTTTTGTGCTATTTGTAAAAGCCTTATAGACCATCTGTTGCATGTCAAATGACTTCTCTCTCTCTTTGTTCTCTCTCATCCACATCATCAGACATCTTACGTGACAAAGATTATAGACGGCTGATATGACCCCATTGTACATGCCCTAAATGGGAAACCAATAAAGTAAATTTCATAAAACCACATTACCTTTGATAAAACTATCACAAAACCACACTTTTAAACATCAATTTTACAAAACTACACTTACTTCTTTATAATTTTTAACAAAAGCGCACTTTTAAGCAATGTAAGCAATGCTGTCATATGCAACGGGCTAGACATCCCGCCTCACCTGGTCGAGTAAAGACCATCACGTGCATATAACATCATTTTTTTAAAAGCGATGTTTTGTGCAACGTTATGCAGAAGTAAGTGTGGTTCTATGAAACTGATGATAGAAAGTGTGGTTTTGGGCAACGTTATACAGAATTAAGTGTTATTATGTGAAACTGTTGTATAAAAATATTATTATATGATAGTTTTGTGAAAAGTAGGGTGATTTTGAGAAATTTATTCTTAATATCAAATCTAGAGGGAAATATCAGTCCACCAGGCCCAATCAACGCCCTCCCCTCATCCACACCAACCTCCTCCCCCGCTCCACCGCCTTCGTTCTCCCAACCGTCGCCCGAATCCCTAACACCACCCGCCCATGGCCTCCTCCGCCTCGGTCTCCCCCGCCGCCGCCGCCGTCTTCGGCGCCCACCACCGCCTCCTCCTCCCCTGCTCCCCGCGCCGCCTGCCCCGCCCGCGCTCGCGCCTGCGCTCCCGCCTCCGCCTCGCCGCCTGCCACGCTGACACTCTCCTATCCTCCTCCGGGGCCCACACGCCGCCCGCCCCCGCGGCGTGCCCGTCCGCCTCCTCAGCTGGCGGGTTCTCCGACTGGCTGCGCGTGCACAGCTGCCGCCGGCCAAGGTGGCCATCCTGGAGCGCTCAGTGTCCTGCTTACGCGAGGCAAGGACCGGCCGCTACACTACGTCGCCGCCGGCCAGGACCTCCAGGTACAGATTAATCAGGGTTGCTAACTGATTCAGGTGGTAAAGATGCGATGTTGTTGTTGATTTGGTTGGTTGGTTTCCTGTTTTGGCAGGCGGGGGATGTGGCATTTGAGGTGCCCATGTCGCTCGTCGTCACCCTGGAGCGGGTGCTCGGGGACGAATCCGTCGGTGAGATGGCCGCTTGCTCTTGTACCGTTGAATTATCTCATTTGGTCGGTTTTGTTAAGAGTTGAATTCTCTCATTTGGTCGGTTTTGTTAAGAGTGATGTAATCTTTTCAATATATATATATATATATATATTCTCCCATTAATGAATAATATGTATAGCTGTGAATAGCAAAATCACTATCCCAATTTTAACCTGATATCAGAGCTTTTCAACCCTAACCCTAGGCCCTGATGCCATCACCAACCACCGCCGTCCTGTTCCTTTCGCTCAGGCTGGCGGGCCTGAGCCGCTCGCCTGACGCTGCCTTCGCTCGTCCGGATCCAACGATGGCCATGGTCCTTCGCTCACGACTTTGAGCACTAGATCCAGCGGGATCCTTCGCTTGCTCGACCGACTTCCTTATTCACTCGACCGACAGGCCGCTTACTTCGCTCGTCCTTTGCTCGACCGACAGGCCACGTACTTCGCTCGTTTGAGCGAAAATCCTTCGACGACTCTACTTCCGCCGCCTCCTTGCCTGATGGCGCACGAGCTCATCTCCGTCGCCGCCGGCATGAGCTTGGACCGGCGGGGAGCTAGTCCTCGCGCACACCACCTCCTCTGCTCCCTCTCGAGCGAAGATCCGGCGCTCAGGACTTCATCTTCGCCGGCTTGAGGGTCAGATCTGGCGCTTGGGTCTTTATCCTCTGCTGCTCGGGTCTTCATCGCTCGGCTTGAGGGTCAGATCCGATCTGGCGCTCAGGTCTTCATCGCTTGGGTCTTCATCCTCTTCTGCTTCTGCGCTCGGGTCTTGAGGATCAAATCGGTACTCAATACCGGTACTCAATACTGCTGCTTCTGCTCTGTTGCTGTACTGCTGTCATGTCCTGCTGTATTGATCTTGCTGATTGTTGCTGCTACTGATGCACTAGTGCTCTATCGTGCTTAGTATTGTTGTGTGGTTGTGGTCCATCAAGATGGCAAAATCTGACTCCATGTTTGGGGGTAGTTCATCTCTCGTGTTCATGGGCATCAAGCTTGATGGGTTGAACTACCGGGCATAGGCTTTCTCAGTCAAAACTACACTTAGGGGTTATGGCTTGGCCTCTCACTTGACTGATGATCCTCTTGATCCAAAGAGCAAAGAAGGTTGATGTTGAGGCAGTAAAGACTTAGCAGAAAGAGGATGATCGTGTCATGAGTGGCCTTGTTCTGAGTGTTGATGTCTCTTTGAGGATGAATCTTGAGTATCACACTTTAGCCAAGCAAATGTTGATATACTTTGAGAAGAGATATGTTCAGTCCAATGGTGCTCTTCGCTTCACATTGCTTAAGAACCTTCATAGTATTCAGCAGCAGACGGATCAATCAGTGGAGAAGTATTACAGTGCTTTCACTCATATCACTGGTCCTCAAGAGTCTATGACACCGAAGGCTGCTACTGCTTGCCAGTCTTGTGTTGCCAAAGATGAGTATGCTCAACAGACGCTCATGTATCAGTTTGTGATGGGACTTCGATAAGAGTTTGAGCCTATTCCTACTCAGTTACTGAACTATCCCACTCCACCGACGTTGACTGAGGTGCTTTCTAGTTTGATTGCGGAGGAGACTCGTCTTCATTCGCTTATGCCTACCTCAGGATTCTCATCACATGCTGTCTTGGGTCTCTCACAGTGGTCTGGATCTATAAGAGCGATACCCACAAGAGTGCTGATATGTTCTCATTGCAAGAGGACTGGTCATCCTGTTGACCAGTGTTTCAAGTTACAACCAGGTCAGCTTGTTGATTATTGTGCCAAACATCCATCTGATTGTCATCGTGGAGCACCTACTGGGCCTCCGAGAGCACTTACTGGAGTTGTCACTGCTACCACACTCACACCTACTGTGACTTCTGGATCAGTGTTTGCTATGACCCTAGTTGCACCTTTGCTTCTAGCTCGCTCATCCTTGGGTTCCGACTCGTGCCTCTTTTCATGTCACATTTGTGACTCTCGCCTTGTTGCTCATAAGCGTGCGGATCTTGTATATGTTCACACTGCTGATAGTACACCTTGCTCTATTACTCATCAGGGCATTCTCTCTACATCTCGCTTCTCTGTTCCTGATGTGTCTTTTGTTCCTCAGCTATCTACGAACCTTCTTTCTGTTAGTCAACTTACTGATATGAACTGTTTCATTGGATTTGATGATTCTTCTTATTTCATTCAGGATCGTGAGCGTAAGAGTGATTGGTTTGGCCATTGAGTAGAGGCTCTCCTAGTCTCTGTCTTGAACACCTTACATCTTCCTTCCATCAGTACGTCGAAGGCCTTAGTGTCTTCTGCTATGTCATCATTTCAGTCTCCTATTACTTCTTCCTTCAGCAAGTGGCGTCATAAGCTTAGTCATCTTTGTGGAGCTCGTCTCACCACTCTAGTTCGCCAGGGTTCCTTAGGTCATGTCACTGTTGAGTCTAGTTTTCATTATACCGGTTGTAAGCTGGGAAACAGCTACAACTTCCATATTCGAAAGAGTACCTCTCGTCTTCTCGGCCCTTTGATTTGATGCATTGGATGTATGGGTCCATCTCCTTTTGTTTCAAAGGGTGGTCATAGTTATTATGTCATATTTGTCGATGATCACTCTCGATATACTTGGATCTATTTTATGAAACATTGCTCTCAGTTGATTTCCATTTATCAGTCTTTTGCTAAGATCGTTCATACACAGTTTTCTTTTTTCCATTCGTGTTTTTCGCTCGACTGGGAGAGTATCTTTCATCAGCCTTTCGTCAGTTCCTTTCTTTTGAGGGTACTCTTATCTCTCGTGTCCTAGTGCTCATGCTCATAATGGTGTTGCTGAGCGCAAGCACCGTCACATCATTGAGACTATACTATTCTCATCTCCTCCTTTGTTCCTCTCACTGGGAAGCAGATCACGATAGTCTATCTCATCAACCGTCGACCCTCTTCCAAGCTTGTGGCAAATGTCCCAGTGAGGTCCTGTATAGAGCACCATCTTGCTATGCTCATTTTCGTGTCTTTGGTTGTGTCTGCTATGTCCTTCTAGCACCTCGTGAGCGCACTAAACTGAGTGCTCAGTCGGTTGAGTGTCTTCCTAAGTTATAGTCTTGAGCATAAGGGCTATCGTTGCTATGATCCCTTAGCACGTCGCATTCGCATCTCTCGTGATGTGACCTTTGATTAGGGTCGACTTTTCTTTTGTAATCCTTCTACACATCACACTCCTTCCACAGATTCTACCTCCTTTTTGTGTCTACCTCCAATTCTTTCACCAGACTTGTCTTCTCCAGATACATCTTCTCCACCAGTTTCACCTTCTAGTGTGTCCTACACCAGCTCCACCAGTTTCTGACACTTCTACATTTCCCTTCCACTATAGTCGCCGACAGAGTTCCTTCTGATTCTTAGTCCTCCTCCCCACTTGACCCTCTGGCCAGTACCACCGACTCTAACGATCGTTGTACTATATTACGGTATGTCCTACGTGATCGTTCTTCTATTCAGGTACCAGATAGATGGGGGTTTTTCTTGTGCAGTGCGATGGCGAGCCGAATACCTACCAGAGGTCGCGGTGAATTTGAGTGGCAGTTGGCTCTAATAGAGGAGCTCACAGCATTAGAGTGTACATGCACTTGGGATCTTGTTCCGCTACCCTCTGGAGTTGTTCCTTTCACTTGCAAGTGGGTGTACAAAGTAAAGAACAAGTCAAATGGGTCAGTAGAGCGATACAAGGCTCGTCTTGTTGTAAGAGGTTTTCAGCAGGCTTATGGTTGAGATTATGATGAGACTTTTGCTCTAGTTGCTCATATGACCACAGTCCGTACTCTTATTGCAGTTGCAGCGATACGCACATGGACTATATGTCAGATGGATGTTAAGAATGCTTTTCTTCATGCTGATCTACATGAGGTCTATATGCAGCCACTCCTCAGTGTTGAGGCTATGTTTGTCGCGTTAGACGTGCTCTATATTGTCTCAGGTAGAGACAATAGGCTCCTCGTGCTTGGTTCGAGCGTTTCAGTTCTGTTATTTGAGCTGTTGGTTTCACTCCGAGTGAGCATAACCCTACCTTGTTTATTCATACTTCTCAGCGGGGTCGTACTTTGCTTTTGCAGTATGTAGATGATATGCTAATCATAGGAGATGACATGGATTTATGTGGCTTTTGTCAAGAAGAAATTAAGTGAACAATTTATGATGTCTGATTTGGGACAATTGAGCTATTTTCTAGGGATTGAGGTTCATTCTGATGGTGATGGCTACTATCTCTCTTAGCATCGCCACGCTCAGATCTACTTGCTCGCTTCTGATGATTGATACTCGTATTCTTTGTCACACCCATAGAGCTTCACTTGCGGCTTCGACCTCTGAGGGCGGTGTACCTCATGACAGATCCTTCCCACCACCATCAGCCCGTTGCGAGACTTGCCTATCTCACTGTCACCAGGCCAGATATTGCTCATGCTTTCATGTGCTCAGTCAGTTTGTCAGTGCTCCCACATTAGTCCACTATAGTCATGTTCTTCGTGTGCTGAGATACTTGAGAGGACTACGCCCGCACGCCCGCTCTATGCCGATTCGAGTTAGCTCGGCACTCCACGCTTACTCGACTCGCTGGGCAAGTGATCATGCCGATTACCGATCTATCATCTCATCAGATTCTCTTGGTACTTCGTTCATTGCCTAGAAGTCCAAGAAGTAGACTACGGTGGCACGCTCTAGTGCAGAGGCTGAACTTCGAGCTCTTGCCACTACCACCTCAGAGATCATTTGGCTTCGATGGCTCTTGATTGATCTAGGTGTCCAATGTGACAATCCTACACCCTCTTTGTGATAATACAAGTGCCATGATCCATCAAGCATGAGCTAACAAAGCACATTGGTGTTGATGCATCCTTCACACGATCTTATTGTTAGCAATGACCATCACCCTCAAGTATGTTCCTCGGACCTTCAAGTTCTGATTTCTTCACTAAAGCTCGGACTCGAGTACATCATTGGCTTCATCTACTCAAACTCGCAGCATCGATCCTCTTGATCCACTTTGAGTTTGAAGGGGTGTTAAGAGTGTTGTATATTCTCTCCCTCTCTTAGCCCATGAGGCCCATACAACCCATGAGGCCAATGTAATCTTCTCTATATATACTCCCCATTAATGAGTAATATGCACAGTTGTGAATAGCAAAACCACTCTCCCAATTTTAACAGGTTTGTGGCTGAGAAAGCGGCGACTTTTCATTTCTTGGATGCACATTTTGCAATCGACAAGAATTTAGCACCGCTATTGGGCCATTTTGTGTAAATGACAGACTTGCTTTGCTTTGAGATGATGTGCCCAACTTATTCCTGTCCTGAGTAGGTATCCTGCACATGATGGAATGAGTGAAGTAGTTTAGTCACATGAAGGAATTTATAGAAGCACTAAGATATAGGTTGGATTACTGTGGGGCTTGTTATGTAAGCTTCTCTTTGCACTTCTGTGTTTTGCAATACCATGTAGGTCATTGCATTTAAACTTGTTGCCAACAATATGTGTGTTGTTTGGGGAATACTCCTCGAAAGTAAGTAATTGTGGTTTAGTATTTGTAGGGTTTCTTAAGTGCAATTCAACTGGACCAAGAATTTGTGAATCTGCTCCTTCTGATATTTAACTTTAGCATGTCTACAGCCAAAAGTGTCATGCTTGTACATCTTCGGGTTATACTCAGAGTACTAGCAATCTCTCTGAGTGAGGTGGTAGAAATTGTTTTGAGGTCCTCCCATCCAATTCACAAAGTGAGAAAGCAAAGATGCAAGATTCCGTTTGTGGCTTAGCATTTGTGAGAACATTTTCCATGTTGAATTCACGAACAAGAGTTTTATATTCCAACGTTAACTTGGATGCTGATTATGAAGTTAAAAGAGCATTAGCAGCTAGGGAATTGAAGCTTCTGTGCTGTCCCTTGTTTTTTAATTGGCTCTTGTATGGGATTGCATTTTCTATCTACAGCATTCAATTGGATGTTTTGTTGTTTTGTCAAAATAACTGGGAGTTCTCAACTTTTAGGCATCAATTAACATGAGAGTAGTAAGGAGCACTATGATTACTGCATGGTTAAAAGTAGATAAACCATAGATACATTGAAATTGATATGATATTTCTGTTAGATAGGTCTTTCATGCATTATGTTTATGATCCGAGCTGCTCATCTCTGAATCAGCAATACTTCTTGGTGCTTTATGTCTACCATGGTGCTTTATGATTTATGTGTCATTTATATGCTATATGGTAATCTTTTGTATTTTTGTATCATGCAGCTGAATTGTTAACGACAAACAAATTGTCTGAGCTGGCATGTTTGGCATTGTATCTCATGTATGAGAAAAAGCAAGGAAAAGATTCATTTTGGTATCCATACATTAAGGAGCTTGATTGGCAGCGAGGAAGGGGCCAGCTAGCTGTTGAATCACCTCTTTTATGGACTGAAAGTGAACTGGACTACCTGAATGGCAGCCCCATGAGGGTAAGTATTTTTTATTTACTCTATGTTAACTTATCATTACCACTTCTTTTAATGCAGGATTAACCAATATTTAATGAGAACATGCATATCCCAACTTAGATTTTTTTTTTAATAATTCAGGATGAAGTTGTTGCCAGAGATGAGGGAATAAGGAGAGAGTATAACGAGCTTGACACATTGTGGTTCATGGCAGGTTCATTGTTTCAGGTCTTTTTTGATCTTCCAAAATTTCTTTCCATGGGAGGCTGTTGCATTAGCTGTTCTTTATTCTCATATATACTTTTATGCAGCAATACCCTTTTGACATACCTACCGAGGCTTTTCCGTTTGAGATCTTCAAGCAGGCTTTTGTTGCAGTACAGTCTTGTGTGGTTCATTTGCAGGTAATATGTTGTGCAATGGATTTGCGTTATTATCTAAACATGTATGGTTCTCCAACTCGTTACCTGTGCATTTGATTTACTTTCCTTCGATTTTGAACATAAGGCTTAAGATTTGTTCTGCAAGTTAGTAATCTAGGGAATTTTATGAATTATAAAAATTTAGTGGTAAACATCTTGGCCAAATCATAGGTTAACCTCACAATATTTCTATCCTAGTCAATAATTTGTAGATTTTCTTCTCCATATTCTGTAGATTTCTGTGCATTTTTTGTTTAACATTTTCTGATTTGTTTATTATTTCTTGTGTGATATTAACAGTGCATAGCTTGTCGAGCATTTTTTTATTGGATAAATGCCTTAATCTGCTCGCCATTGACTTTATTGTACTTCCTTTTCAAGAGCAGAAGGTCAGTTTAGCTCGAAGATTTGCGCTAGTTCCCTTGGGCCCACCATTATTGACCTACAAGAGCAACTGCAAAGCAATGCTGACAGCTGTTGGTGATTCTGTTCTGTTGGTGGTGGATCGGCCATACAAAGCAGGAGAACCAATAATAGTTTGGTATTATGTTTGCTTCAGTTGCATTAATATTCTTGTTCTACCTTATCATATTTGGTAATCTGGGATGCTGTTTTACTCTGTAGGAAGATTTTGTGCATTGTTTTTGTGCATGTGTCATGTGCAATAATCTCAAAATATGTAGATTATACAGGTGTGGACCACAACCAAACTCCAGGCTGCTTCTGAACTATGGTTTTGTTGATGAATACAATCCCTATGATCGTATAGTAATTGAGGTGGAGTATTCTAAAAATGTCTCACAATCTTCCTTTTTATTTGGCTGGTGTAACCAAACCTGAATCATTGTCACAGGCATCCCTAAACACAGAAGATCCTCAATACCAAGAAAAGAGAATGGTTGCTCAAAGAAATGGAAAGCTTGCTATCCAAAATTTCAATGTGCGAACTTTATTCCCTTTTTCCTTTTGAAATGAGAGTAGAAAGTGTTGAATATTGATGTGCCTCAGTGTATCAGGTCTGTGTAGGTAAAGAGAAAGAAACTATTTCAGAAATGCTGCCTTACTTGAGACTAGGATACATTTCAGATCCCGATGAAATGCAATCCATACTTTCTTCGGAAGGTGATACATGTCCAGTAAGCCTGCTTACCCATCCTTGATGTTGCTACATACTGCATCTGGTAAATGATCTGATTGTTTGCCTGGGTAGAGTTAGAATATGTGTTTTGACACATATGGGATAGTGCATGACTTTTTATATATTTTGCTGGTTTCTCATCTGGTTGAGAATGACCAGATATTAAACTGAAATGACTGGTGGCTGGGGTGCTGGGCACCATTACTTGCACTAGACATTACTGTGGGTAAAACTGAGACAAATCTTCAGTAATCTGTTTGATTTTTCATAGAAAATAGAGAAAGATGCCATTTCTAGAGAGATGCCAAACAAAATATGTTGTAAACATGTAATAGCACTATAGCAGTATTATGGCATGATAATTTGTCTAAAATGCAACATGTTGCTTACAACTGTGATTCTCTAGGTTAGTCCATGCACAGAGCGAGCTGTACTGGACCAACTTGTTGGATACCTTAAATCACGATTGGCTGGTTATCCGACCACTTTGGATGAGGATGAAGCTATGGTAATGAGATGTGGAGTTCTATATATGTTTTTTTTTAATTCTCTGTTACCTTACTGAACTGCTTGTTACTGTTTTTATCTTTGCCAGTTGTCAGATGGCAATTTGGAACCAAAGAAGGAAGTTGCTACTAGACTTGTAAGGTTAGAGAAGAAATTGCTGCATGGTTGTCTTCAGGCTGCTAACGAGTTCATAAATGACTTGCCGGACCATACCGTGTCGCCTTGCCCTGCTCCATTTGCTCCCGAATTGAAATAAGGTACTATTGGCAATACTCTATATGTTTTATTGTTTTTCAAAGTAAAATATTGTAGCATGTAATCTCTTGATTTGCCTTGCAGTTTTACCATAACTATGTATTGAGGTCATGTAATTGATCTGATAGAGACTGAAATTTTGATTGATGTGCAGAGAAGCAAGCATGCAGTGAGCTTCAATTATTGCAAGATGGATATATCACTTCAAAGCATGTTCCCTTTACTTCATCACAACCAGGTTAAGTACATTGTTAGAAGGTAAATTAGATAAATTGATCATGGGTTTGAAATACATTCAAGTAGTAGGATTTAAAATTTTAAATAAGGAAATGCTATCTCATATTGCAGATGTGTTATATTTCTTGGAATTTCTTTGAAGTTATTATATTTTTGAATTTGATGGAAGTTAAAAGTATGCACCTCTAAAAAAGTTTAATAAGTATGCTATTCACTATTTGCATTATCACTCGGTGCACCTTCTCCCAATACCTTTAGATGATCTTTTAGCAAACAATCCCTTTAGATGGTTACTATGGATTTATGTATAATAAAAGTACATAATAGTTTTTCAGTGCCATTTCAATGGTAGTCACCGAACTTCAGAACTCGAAATGCTGTTTAAAAAAAGCCAAGCCAATTTTCTATAATTTTAATAATGTAAATCCAGTTTTAGTGTGAATTAGCGGTCGTTTGGATCTCAGACTTTGGTAATAGGATTTGCTAAATGCACTTTTATGTTAGTTTTAGCAATACGGATTTTAAGTTGATAGTCGGTTAGTACAGCATTTAGTGAATACATTGTTTGGCTAAAACAAGCTATCAGTTATTCCATGTTTTCTTCTTTGAATTTTGTGTAACACAGGTGGGAGTGGTTTTTCATTAAACCCATAATTGAGCTTTAGTACTAAAACCAAATTTTGTTATCCTGGTTTTATCTATCCTAACCAAACAATGCTTTAGGTTGTTAGGCTCTAAAACTAGTTTAACAAAATCTGGCTTTAATAAAACCTAAGATCTTGCATTCAAAACATTGGCTAGAAGTTTGAAATGCCTCACACCTGATTGTTATTTTAGCGAGGAATGCCAGAGCATGCTACTTAACTTCCTATGAATTTTACTGATCATTTATGTGACATCAGAAAATTCTGCAAATGAATACTTCTTATGTTACCGCATGCATGCTGTGTTGCAGGAAATCTCAAGTCTGGCTGAGTGTAATAAGGATGTCACTGGTCTCGACTCTCGAGTAGATCTGCCAGTTTGTTGCATCGCACAGAAGTGTGCATGGATGTTTTTCCTTAACCTAGTGGCCGTTGTATTTGCCGTGTAGATTCTCTGTATGTTCATTCTGATGATTGGGAGTTGGGAATGACAATCTTGTACATGCTCACTCCCTTTTTTTGTCCAAAGAACATACATGGGAATTAACATGGTTTCAGATATTCTCTTTTGTCATGGCTAGTTTGAGTTCAGGATTACTGAATCAGTGAATCCACAACTGATAATTGCATGAAACAGTGATTGTACTGTGATGGCTGTAGATAGCTCGCTATTTTTCTGAGGAATTGATTATTTACCCTCCTCTTAGACTCGTTTTAAGATTTTACCCTCCTTTCCAGTGTAATTGTTATTTTACCCTTCTCTTAGTCTGTTGGTAGATTAAACACCCTGTTTTCATTATTTTATTATATCCGGCGGTTTTCCTGTTTTAGGCACGCAAAATGTCAGTTTTGACGCTCGGATTGACGGGGAACGCCCATGATAGGTTGAAGCGTTGGTTGCCGACATGGGCATCTGCCATCTCCTGCGTGTGTACACTGCATGGGGAGTGGTGTATGGCGGGACCCTTGGGGTGTAGCGAACGCTCGCTGGGTCGAGAAAGACGGGGTGTGTAGAGGCGACGTTGAGGAGGAAGGTGTCGTCACCCTCTGAGAGCGAGGCCAGCGACGGCGATGGAGGCACTAGCATTGATGTGATAGTGTCTCAGCAAGTTGAAGTGGGAGGCTGGGATTGGATGGTGGGAGCAGTTTGTCGGGATCCGAGAAGAGCTCGATGGTGTTGAGGAAAGCGAGGGAGTTTAGGTGCGGTGAGAAGCGGAGGTGTAGTAGAGAGGGCTCGAGTAGCAGTGGTAGGTACTCGTGGTAGTGGTAGCGACCCCAAGGTGTCTTAGAGTTGGTGAAGTTGAAGATGAGTCAGAGATCCCTCGCGGTGACGGCGAACACGGGGAATGGAGGGCGCCTCCTGCTGGGTTTGGGAGGAAGAAGTGGAGGCAGAGGAGGTGGTGGTCGGGCCAAGAACGGGGGACGGGGAGGGAGTAGGTGGCGTCGGTAGAGAAGAGGTGTGTGATGAAGTATAGCGGTGAAGAGGTGGCTATGATGCTGTGGGTGCGAAAGGCATGGGTGGGGGAGATGGAAATGGAATGGTTAGTGTCCGAGAGAAAGGCGCGACCGTCGGGGAGGGCGATGGGGGCGGGGATGCCGCATGTGAGGAGTGGGTTGGAACGGAACGTGATGCGTCCTAGCGACAAAACTGACATTTCTCTTGCCTATAATGGGGAAAACCGTCGGATATAAATAAAATAATGAAAACGGGGTGTTTAATCAACCAACAGACTAAGAGGAGGGTAAAATACCAATTACATCGGGAAGGAGGGTACAAACTCAAAACGTGTCTAAGAGGAGGGTAAATAATCAATTCCCCCATTTTCAATTGCTTGGTGTTCAATTTAATCCATTTTTCGGTGACATTTGTTTAGCAACTGACTCTGACTGTTGTGTTATGATCACTTCGTTGCACTGAGCAGTGGATGTCATATTGTGGTTTTGTCTTGATTCATGATCAAAGATAACAATTGTACCGCCTAATTTATTTGCTAGCATGCTATTATCTACCAACGTGCTATATTATTGGTGATATAACCTAGAGGCAATCATAAAGATGATTGTATCACATCTATGTTTATAAGTTATAGAATAAATGTTATTATCATTTATAAAGATTAATAAGTATGCAACTTGTTGGTGAAGCTCTTTAAGTTATATAATGTCATTCTAAATGTATCTCCGGTCGAATGTCACTAGTCAGGACACCAGTGACTTAGCGACCAACACATGTATTGATCGATGACCATATTTCACTGGTCATGGATATGGGAACATCGAATCAATAATGTGAACACATATTAGAGAACATAGTGTTAGATTGACCCCACTTTGAGACACTATTGAGATGATTATGATTTTATATGTCATCAGTTGGTCTCAAGCAATGATGGTATATAATCCATAGATCTAAGATCGGTATGGTTTCCTACATATGTAATAGTACACTTAGGGGTTGTCAAACGCTACTTTGTAATTGAGTAGTTATAAAGGTAGCTTTCTAGTATGCTATGAAACATACGGAGGGATGTAACTGGTCGGATATAAGATTTGCCCCTCCGAACATAACATGAGAGATGTCTCTAGGTCTCTCGATGTGGTCGGATAAAAAAAGTTCATGGTCGTGCCACTAGTGGTCGAAGAGTAGACAACGTGAAGTTATCCGTCACTAGACCGATAAAGTATTAAATAGTCCATAGATGACATATATCTCACCGGGAGTTCAATAAGATATCGTGAGGCAAAATGAGAATACGCAAGCAGATCATTTAGTCCAACCAGATACGAACTGGTCGTATGGAGATACAGACTAGTCGTGAGCTGGTCGTACATGATCCCTAACTGGTCGGCGAACTGGTCGTATAGAGATACGAGCTGGTTGTAAGTGATAAGGACCTAGTCACAGATCGTATTGCATAAGGTTCGTCTGATATAATATTTATGTGTATTCGAGAATTGCTATACCCTGTTAGGAACCGCTAACGACTTGTAGTCGGAAGGGAGTTTTCGAGTCACAACCGATTACACATGAACCTACAGGGTCACACTTAGTGGTTTGGAACAAACCCGTTCGGATAGGATCTATCATGGGCTCTTTATAAGGGGATGCATGAGGCCGTTGGGACGTAATAGTTGCTCCACCGAAACCCTAGTCGTCGTCTCCCCAAAGGCCCAACTGTGCGCGTTGGTGTTACCACATCGGCGTACGACGTTCCACTCCTAGACATGTTGATATCGTAGAGGCGCTGCTGCGCTGATCGAGGACGATCCACGACCTACGCAAGGAACATGATAGGTTGCTGGAGGAGGAGACGACCGGTGCCGAGGACATTGGACGATCGACTATGTCCACTACATCGATGTGCTCGACGTTGGATCAGGCTACTCCAACTCTTCTTCCGCTGCACCGCGCGTCTAGTGATAATGATCTATGATCTCTTGCTTGCATTACTTCCTAGTTTACGTTGTAGAATTTATGAATTGCCAGCTAGTGTAGTCTATCTGTATCCCTACATATATATCCTTGTGTATTTGTCTCACTCGTTGAAATTTTGAATGAATGGATGCAGACTTGCAAGACAAAACTACAAGAAGCCATGATGTTGTAGTGAAGATACTTTTTTAAAATAATCCTTCCGAATCTTTTAAAAAAATTCGATGGTTAGAATCCAAGTAACAAATTGGGATCAAATGAGGTTTACGCCTATGAACCGCTAGCGCTCGTAAAACCGACCAGCCGATTGTGGTTTACCGCGGTTCACTGTGGTTTTGAAGAAATAAGAAAAACTTATCTCACATTGTTTTAGCCAACTGCTTTCTTTAATTTTTAGCAAGGGCCCACAATTTATTTCTTTGACAATAACATTTTCTTTTTCTTATCTTTTGTCTTTGACAACGGAAGTTTCACTCGATGTTTTTGTTGAGGAACCGTCGCTGGCGAGTCTAGTCTGAGCGACCACCTCGTAGACAAACTCAGAATTGTAAGAACAATGTAAGAACACAAGAACAAATAGTAGATTGAACACAGAAATATGAGGGGACTTCTCTCTTTATTCCTCTTCTATAACTGGATTACAATGTTGGGGTCCCCTCTCCTTTATATAGTCTTCAAGGTGGATGAGGAGCCTACCATGGGCCAGGCCTGCGAGGCCTGGGCCTGGTTTCTTAATACTCCCCCTTGGGCACTCATCCGTCATGTTCATGTCTCATCAAAACTTCATAAAAATCTAGTGGAAAAAATTTAGAGGAAAAGTACATGAAACATATTTTGCTGTGCTGCACGAATTGCATCATTAGAAACCTTAGCCGAGAAACTTCAGCAAAACTCGTTAAGGGAAAAAGAGTACAATCCATCCAATTTCATTTAATCTCCAGGATTTATTATTTGGGTACTCGATCTTCATGATCAAGTTTCAATAATGAGTTCGTGAAGATTCTCCCCCTGAATTCTGCACTTCTCTAAGTCTCATCTCTCCAATTTCACATATGCACCTTTCAAAGCTAGATGCTGGAAGTGACTTAGTGAATAAATCTGCAAGATTTTCACATGACTTAGTATGTAGTACTTTAATTTCGTCCATCTTTTGCAATTCATGAGCATAGAAGAACTTGGGATTGATATACTTTGTGAGAGGACTCTTCACCTAACCCATCTGAATTTGTGCAACACAAGCTGCATTATCTTCATAGATAATAATAGGGATTTGTACAGTATTCAATCCACACGACTGCTAGATGTGGTAAATCATCCGCCGAAGCCGAGAACATTCTTACGAGGCCTCGTACAATGCTATGATTTCCATGTGGTTCGTCGAAGTCGATACAAGACTTTGCTTAGACGATTTTCATAGAATTGTAGTTCCATCACATAGTAATACATAGTCCTGCTTTGCGAATTGGTGATCACGGGTCCAATAGGTACCCAGATCAGATAGCCATTCATAGACGTGTCTTGATTCTTTCTCAGAGAATGTACCAAGTTCTTTGCTTCCTTGGATGTATCGAAGATGTTCTTCATTCCCTGCCAATGTCTTTGGTAAGTTCTGCACTATGCCTTGCTAATAGGTTCATGGCAAATGCAATGTCCGGTCTAGTACAATTTACTAAATACATGAGTGCTCCTATTGCACTTAAGTATGGGAATTCCGGTCCTAGGACTTCCTCCCCCTGTTTTCTAGGTCTGTACGGGTACTTGTCTTGCTGCAAGGATCTCCCGACTATCGGCACTTTCGAAGGGTGTGCCTTTTCAAAGCCGAACCTTTCTAAAACCTTCTGAGTATAGGTTGACTAATGCACTAATATTCCTTCAAGGATATGCTCAAGCTGCAAGCCTATGCAATATTTTGTTTTACCTAAATCTTTTGTTTTGAACTCTGACTCCAAGTAAGAGCTTACTTTCTTAATATCCGTCAGTGTTCCGATGATATTCAGATCATCTTCATATTCTGAGATTATACAAAATCCATCCTCGGATCGTCGTATAAATACACGAGGATTATTCTCATTGTTCGTGTAGCCTTTCTTGCATAGAAAGTCGCTTCAAGAGATTATACCACATCCTGCCTGATTACTTAAGTCTGTACAGTGACTTTCTGAGTTTTACACTCTACAGATTTCTATTTGCTTTGTCTTACTTCGGGACAGGGATACATTCAGGTACCTTCATATAAATGTCCGAATCGAAATTTTTCATAAAGGTATGCAGTTATCACATCTATCAATTTTATTTCTAAATTTAAGTTTATTGCCATTGAGATTAAATATCTAAAGAGAGTTCCACTCATGATCGGGGAATATGTTTCTTCATAATTATCTCCTAGATGTTGAGTGAAAACTTGTGCAACAAGCCTTGCTTCTTTTCATTTCTCTTTCGAACAAATACCCACTTATGCCCTATGGGGTGCACTTGGGGAGGCGAATGGCTTATAGGCCCAAACACCTCTCTTTTATTCAGAGATAATAATTCTGCTTCTATTGCCTTCTTTCAATCTTCCCAATCTGATCTTTTCTTTCATGCAGCGAGCGAGGTAGGCTTTGGATCAAGATCGATGATTGTGGCAATTTTCTTTGCAAAATCAATGCCGACATTAGCTGTTATCTTATTCATAGATTCTCCCGAGGTCACAAAGTTTATAGCTATTTCTTCAAGGGGTGATTCTTCTAATGCTTCTACCTGCTCACCGTTACTTTCAATTACGGGGGTAAGTTCCTTTAGTTTTCCAGCTCCGACGTGTGTGCACACACATCCATGCTGGTACATTCCTTCACGGGGATGTTAAATTCTGGTATGCCTTTTCTGAAGGTGCCATACAGGTGCCAGGTCTCAACTGGCTCCTCTTCTGATTATGGGAAACTTCAATGATCGGCTGTGTCAAGTCCATCTTATCCTTTTTCACCAAGCGTCCCCGGTTACTTGGGATTCGAGGGGTTGGAGTTCTCGTCCTTTCTGAGGCCTTAAGATGGGATTAGGGATACCTTCATCAGTATTTCAACCCTCTCTGGTGCATTTCATGCAGGCATATGAGACTTGGTCATGCTCTTCAAATCATTAAAGTGGTTAGGCAGTTGATTCGCTAATGCTATTATCTTCTGGACTTTAATTATTTTCTTGGACTTTAATTATTTTTTGAACTGCAATTATCTTCTGGACTTCAATTATCTTCTGGACTTCTCTATTTGCTTCACTAGTGCACAGGTCATATGTATGGATTCCAATTATCTTCTGGACTTTAATTTTCTTCTAGACTTCAATTGTCTTCTGGACTTCTTGTGGCTTGCCACGTTATTTCCCGGTATTTTTCATCAAGGGGTTGATTTTCTCTCCCTAATGACGGGAAACTAACCTCATCTAATATACTATCAGCGAATCGGGCATTATGCAAATCTCTCGTTATAGGATCCAAATACCTGATTATGGATGTTGTCTCATAACCAACGTATATCCTAGACTTTTGGAGAAGGCCCATTGCAGTTCGCTGCGATGGTGGTATAGGTACATAAACCTTGCAACCAAACCTGCAAAGATGAGAAGTTTTCGGTGCTGACCCTTGCGCTAGTTGTATAGGTGAATGGATGTTATATGCCGACGGTCTAAAATTGATGAGAGTTGCTGAGTGCAGGACTGTGTGTCCCCAACATGTAGTTGGTAAATTAAAATTCTTCAAAGTGGCCAGACAATAAATTTAATCCTTTTAATTAATGCATGTGCTAGTCCATTCTAGATGTGGACATGCGGTACGGAATGCTCAACTTTAATTCCCATTTTCATGCAATAATCATCAAAGGCCTTCAAAGTAAATTCTCTGGCGTTGTCCATTTTGGGGGACTTCACATGATGATCAGGGAAATTATTTCTAATTTTAATTATCTGCAAGATCAGCTTTGCAAAAGTATAGTTTCTTGTAGACAATAAACATACGTGCGACCATTCCGAGGAAGCATCAATGAGCACCATAAAATACCTAAATAACCCTGATAGGGGCTATATAGGACCGCAAATGTCTCCCTGGATATGGTCCAGGAATGCAGGGACTTCATCCTTCGCTTTCAAAGCAGAATGTCTAATAATTAATTTCCCGGTGGCACATGTGGGGCACACAAAATCCTTCCTGATTCGGGAAATTCTTTACATCGATGTTATGTTCATGTGAATTGTTAATTATCTTTCTCATCATCCTAAGACCTAGGCAGCATAATCTATCATGCTAGAGATAGAAAAGTTTAAAGCATCTAAATACGATTTTCAGGGCAATATAGGCTACGGGTGTCTTAATATTAGTGTGGTATAGCCCAGTTTCATATGAAGAAAGTCGTTCTAATGCCCCCTTTTTCACTTTCTCACACTTTGTAATGAGCAGGTATTTCTTACCATACTCTTCTTCAGTCTCTACGTGGAAACTGTTAGCGCAAATATCCTTGAGAGTTCTAGTCGATTCTGGATACAACAAGGCTTCTTTAATAACCAAAGTTGTGCCCATTAGGAGTATATTTGTGGCCCTTCCTGAGCCTATTATACAAGTATCGCTGCCCGCGATTGTCGTAAGGCTACCAGCATTCTTGTTGACCAACTGAAAGAATTTCGTCTCTCTTAAGATGGTATTCGTTGTGCCGCTACCCAAGGTAGTCAGAGTCGAGATCCCGAGTTGGATCGATTTGCCTTCGGTAGGATTGAAATCGTAGTATCGAATCGTAGAATCGGCGATTATACGGAATTGTAAAAATACACATATTTAACATATATACTATAAGTTTGTATGATTCTTATATGGTTTACCACTTACATGTTCTTTAAAAGCAACTAGACATACTCCAGGAATAAAAATAGCTTATCATTATCAAGCTCAAGATTGCTCATGCCATAATATAGATATTTGTACTAGCATTACCACACTGATACAATATTTTGCATGCTCCTTGTTTATTTATAGTTTCATTCTCAAAATTAATATCAACAAATTTTGCTCTAAAACAAAATATCAAGAAAGCTTAGCCTCTAAAAAAATTACAATTTTTTGCCCTAAGTCTCTACGAGCAGGATCGCAGCAAGGCGATTTGGATCAACAGTCATCGTGGGTTCGTAGAATCATAAGACTCTAAGAGTAGGATCGCGATCCTAACTACTGGCACCACACGTGTTCTAATATGATGTACTTTATTAATATTCACAGAAGCAATCAACGATAAATAAAATACTTCGATATCAGAACATAACCTGTCGGGTGCTTAATATGGCACAATGTAACCCTATATGCAGTGTATGAAACATGATGAGCAGGACCAACAGATGTTTGGTATTCGTATGAGATGAACTAGGAACCACTCTATTTTGAATGATACAAAGCTAATAAAAGTAAGCTATTTTGTAGATATGGTAGCTGTGGTTGTCAATTAAGCGCTTTATGGATTATTCAGTAATGCACATCGATATAAGTGGGTCAGGCAATCATGGATGCGGCAAATGATTTGAAAGGCAAAGTAAGCTATATCAGAAGGTAACAAACTAAAATCAATGACTAAAATAATTAGTGGTTTAAAGGAAATCAGTGATTCAAATAGTTAGAGTGGATTAGAGGAAAATATTGCATTTCAATGGTACATGTTATATAGACATATATATTGTTAAAAAAGGATCTCCAGGATGGCAAATAAACCTTTTTTTGCCATGCCAAGAAAATGTCGACCAAGAAAACGGTACCGCTCCTAACAACGCACTAAGCTTACTAACTACTTGTATGTTAGTTTATGGAGTACTACAATAACAGATAACATTTGTGAAGACTATTACCTCTATGCACCCGCTAAACAATGCATCTATAGAGATGTACCATAGGCTACATAATAGTGAAAAGAACAACAAAAGTACAACTCACAATTGATATTTGACCAACTATGGAAAGGCAAACCATTTTTTGTGATCCATTTCATGATAACAACCATAATAAGTACATAAAGATGTAGTGCATTTCTTCACATACCTTAATTGCAGCGTGACTACAATTGGTCGTAGTTCTTTGGTGAAACTTGTAACGCCCCGCTTGTCCGAGTTTTGGAAGTTTTCAAAATTAAAACTAACCATTCGATTTTTGCTGAATTGATCAAGCTTAACTTCAAGATTTTGGAAACTTGGAGATTTAACTTGAATTAATCGAACTTCAATTAACTCTTTTGGTCGATCTTGAGTTATTGGTGTTCTCTCGCTTTAGTCCCTTTTTCCTGCTTGCCTCGGTGTCCTTCGCCTAGCTCCTCTAGACGCTCCTTTGTTTGGACATGCCTTTATGTCTAGACCTCCTCGTGTTTGGACCTCCTTATAGGTTCGCACCTCCCGTGTGTTTGGACCTCCTTGTAGGTTGCACCTCCTCGTGTTTGGACCTCCTGTAAGCTTGTTCCAAGCTTGGGCTTGTGTTTCAAACATCCTTGATTCCCTAATTCAAGTTCGTTGAATTTCTCCTTTGATCTCCCCTCGCTTAGCTTTCTATCCTTCTCTGCTCAACCGACCTCCTCGTGTCCATTTGAACCTCCTTGTTAGATCTTGACCGTTAGGACCTCCCCTTGTTGGATCTTAACCGTGAGGACCTCCCCTTGTTAGATCTTGATCGTCAGGACCTCCCCTTGTTAGATCTTGATCGTCAGGCTTGTTAGATCTTGGCCGTCAGGACCTCCCTTGGTTCCATCCTGACTGTTAGGACCTCCTTAGACCTCCCCGTTAGATCCTTTCCCCTTCTATACCTTATCCGTTGAAACTCCTTCTTGGTTGGACCTCCCTTTTAAGTCCAGACCTCCTCGCGCTTTCCTCTCTTGTGGACCGTTAGATCTTGATTAGATGGCCCGATTGAGAGGAGGTGTTCAGATGGTCCGAACGTTCCCTTGCATTGTGGTGTGTCTGATTGAGTTTAGGTGACCCGATGTAAGTGCGCGTTCACGTGCTCTGAACGTTTCTCTTCTCCTTGGACCACCCGATCAAGATCGTGTGGCCCTGGTTCGTTGCGCCTTTGCCTTTGTCCTTTGGACCTCCTCCTCCTCATGACCTCTGGTCTTTTTGTAAAGACCACCCTTTTTATCATGACCACCCTATGCGGTCATGACCTCTGGTCTTTTTGTAAAGATCACCCTCTTTTGTCACGACCACCCTATGTGGTCATGGCCTCTGGTCTTTTTGCAAAGACTACCCTCCTGGTCCAGATCATCCCTTGTGATCAGGACCTCCCCTTGGTCTTTTTGTAAAGACCACCCCCTGGGTCGTTTTGCAAAGACCACCTCTTTGGTCTTTGCAAGGGCCATCCTCTTGGTCACGACCTCCTCTAGGTCGCGACTTTCCTTTTTGTCAGGACCTATTTGCCCTCAGGACCTCCCTGTCTTTGGGGCCTCTTTGTCCTCAGGATCTCCCGGTCTTTTGCAATGATTACCCTCTTAGTCTTTGTTGGTCTTTTTGCAATGACCACCCTCTTGGTTGGATATCCTTCCAACAAGTCGAGCCCTTTCTGAGAACCCGTTTCTTGTTATTGAATTCTAGTTCTTTGCTAGCTGTTCTGAGTTTGGTTTTATTTGGAGTTGTTTAAGCCCTGTTATATCCTCCCCTCTTAACTTGTCCCGTGTTCCCCTCGGCTCTGCCCTTTGTGATTTAGACCTCCTTTGAGGTTTAGGTCTCTTTGTGATTTAGACCTCCCTGTTGGTCTAGACCTCCTCTTTGAGTTTAGACTTTCTCTGTTGGTTCAGACCTCTTTTGTGGTTTAGACATCCTTTGAGGTTTACACTTTCCCTTTGGGTTTAGACCTTCCCGTTGGTCACAACCCCCTCTTGATTCACGACCTCCCTTTTTGTCAGGACCTCTTTGTCCGTAGGACCTCCGCGTGGTCTTTTTACATAGACCACCTTTGCGGTCAGGACCACCCTTGTGGTCACGACATCTGGCCTTTTTGCAAAGACCACCTTGGTGGACAAGACCATCCCTTGTCGGTCACGACCACCCCTCTGGTCACGACCTCCTCCCTTGACCTCCTCGGGACCCCCTGTTGTTCTTGACCTGTCCCGTTTGTCAGCCCTGATAGTACCTTGCTCACCTTTTTCCTACCTCTTGTCACCTCATTGGTACTGCAAAAGTCTGTGTGCTTTAATGCAATCACTTCGGTGGTACCCCATGGTACTCTGTTGTCACCTCTTTTACCTATTCTAATCCTTTTTCGTACCATCTGGCAGTGTGCCTCTGCCACACTACCATTGAATCTGGTCACTTCCTTTTGGTGGTGTTCCTATTTCCCTTTGCCTTTAAATAGAGCACCAAGGAGCATCCACTTCTTCTTTGTTCTTCACCCAAACCTCTCCTTCAGCCTCTCTTGGTTCTAGTGAGCTTTCCAAGCTCCCTTGGTTCGGACCTCCTTGGATTTGAACCTCCCTCTCGCTGGATCTCCCTCTCGGACCTCCCTCTATGTGGACATCTTCTCATTTGGCTTTGAGTTAAGTTCTTTTTGGATTTATTGGAGCTACTTTATTTATCTAGTTTGTTTGCAAACGTGTAGATTTCGGTTGTTGCTGAGGAGATCGTGGATCCAGCTACCTTGACCGAAGCTTTGCTCATCAACAGAGGCAAGTCGTGGACCTTTGATCATATTGAACCTGTTTTTAAAAAAGTATCTTGTTTTGATATAAACTTGCATGGCTAGTTTTATAAAAGTAGGTTTGGGCAGTAGCTAAGTTCCTATTTGACAATATGCCTCCTTGAATATTTATGCTCGACATGTTCCCTTGGACACCTTAGGATGGATACTGTTAGTTGGTGTTATATTGATATTGCCAACATGGGACCGTTTATATGCTAAGCCATTGCCTTAGAACCGCTGGTCTTGAGAATCATGTTTCATTCATAATAATCTGGACTAAATGAACTATAGAATTGTGGCAACGCCACTACTTCTAAAACTTGTGTGCCAGGACTTGGTGGTCCTTTGGCTTGGTTGAACCCAAAACTGTTTTATGCTCAGGCGAGTGATCGTGCAGTAAAGAGTGTGTTATACGCACACTGGGATGAGGAAGTCTCGCCTGAGCAGCAACTAAGGACTTAACTTTGTGTGCCATTGATCCGGGTCTCCCGTACAACCACAAGTCCAGTATGGGATGGACCAGGCCAACTAATTAGCAACATTAGACTTGGTTCTGTTTTAGATGGGAACGGCGCAAGAGGGGGCACAAATCTGGCAGGTGTTTAGCCCGTTAGAAGCAAAACCTTAGCGAGCAAAACCGGGTCTTATTGGAGCTTTGTAAACAGCCTAGTGATAACCTCTCCTTGATTCACATGCCTAAGGAAGCGTGTGTTATATCAGAAGGCTATCTCTTGTGGGAAAAGTGTACAACCTCTGTAGAGTGTAAATCTATTCGAATAGCCGTGTCCCCGGTTATGAACATTGCCCGGTTATGACTGACTTGAGAAGGGGTCCAGGGGCTGGTCATGGGAGCTCTAGAGTGGTCTTGCGGGTGGTCCTAGTCGTTGGTGCGACCAGGGCTATATGGGAGTGGTCTTGGAAGTGAGTGGGTGCTCACGACCTCCTTTGAAAACAAATGTATTTATGTATTACTCTTTTAACTTAAGCCTTGCAATCTACTATGTTATTCACTGTCAATGTTGAATTAATGGCCTAATCATTGTTAATCATTAGGGGTAATTAATATGTCTTATTTGTTATTTGTACATGACGATGGGCCCACCAATTAAAATCCACGTGGCGCTAGTGAATCCCGCTCGACATCATTAATGCTAATGATTGTCATTAATCTCTGTCTTAAGATTAATTGTGTCTGAAAGTGTCTTGTGTGTCACTGTCAGGTGGGCCCGTAGGCCTAAACTGCAGTATTGGAGTCATTAGGACAAAATCAGGTATCATTAATTGCTAATCATTGGTTAGCAATTAATGTGTCTTAAGCTGGCAAAATGTCTCACTGTCATGTGGGCCTCCGCCACTTAAAACCCTCTCCGTGTAAACTTATTAGGACACATTAATTACTCATCATCGCTAATCATTGAAGTTAGTAATTAATTGTTGTCCTAATTGACCCTCTGTCTCACTGGCGTGTGGGCCCGCATATTTAATCCTCGCGGTGCGTTTAAATCCCTCGTGCGTGAAAGAGTAGCACTGCAGAGATCGTGGACCGTCGATTTTTAGATCTACGACCCAGATCTGTGGGACTTTCGGACCCCCCAATCGTCCCAAGACTCCTAAGTCGTCCATCTTTAGATCTGCGGCTGAGATGCGTGTGCTGTTCGGGATTCCCGAAGGGAACGGTGCTCTGAGCCGCTCATCTTTTGATCTGCGGCTGTGGTCGTCCGAGGCATTCGCGTTCCCCGAATGTCCCAATCCACGTGGACCGTTGGATCTGGATCCAACAGTGGCTTCCTTTTAGGATCGCGCACGTGCGCTATTCCCAGCGCGCGTGGGCCGTTAGATTTTGCATCTAAGGCCCATATTCGTCCACGTTGTTTATTTCTGTTAAGTTTGTTTATATTTCGGGAAGCATTTATTTACCAACTGAAAATTGCATTAAACTTTAGAAACTCGTAACTAAATCAATTTAAATCCTTTTTAAACGATTCCAGTGAGGTTAAATTCTAGATTAAATAGAGTTTGATCTAAAAATGCTTTTAGACTTGTTTCTGTAACAGAAAGTTTTATAGACAATAATAACTTGATATTAGCCATTTTAGAATATTCCAAAAAATGAATTAAACCTTGTAAAATGCATATCTTTTTCTGTATAATTTCAATTTGTGCAAAATCAATTTTGTTAGATTCCTCTGTTAGTATACTTTAATATGGAATAGGTTTTGATCATGGTTATGTTTCTGTAAAATGACATGCATTAAGTTTACAACTTAGAAAAATCATAAGTAAATCATTTTAACTCCAAATTGGGTAAACTTAGTTTTGCTGTTGTTAGGATGATATTACCTACCCACAATGAAAATTTCAGTGCTCAGTTCGTTCTAGACATTTTTGCCATGAACAGTACTCGTAGTTAATTTAGTTGATTTAATAGGCTGAGAGAGTGTATTTTAGCTATAACTTTTGCATACTAAATCCAAATTGCATGATTCTTGTTCCTAAAATTGTCTAAAATCATACCCTTGCTGTTGTGTGATTTTCATAAGTTTTGGATATCTTTTGCTGTTGAAGTTTATTTGGTGTTCTTCATTCTTATTGGTTTTGTCGCCTTTTCGCGATAGGTTCCGAAGATAATATTGATATTGATTCTGAGCCACAGCAGCCAGACTCTGCCCTCCAGCAAGGCAAGCAGTGTAACATCATTTGATCATGTTGTTCCTACTATTTTCAAATTCTAATATATTGTTTGCAAATTCTATGTATGCATTGCTATGTTGTTTTAACTATTATCGATAGTTAACCCAGTAAATGCATTATCAGTAGGCAAATGTTTATCCTCTACTACTGAGCCTAGGTTTATCTTGCTGTGATTTTGGGTTCGTTGGATGGACCCTTATCACTTAGTAGTTTACAAGTTTGTTGCTTAGCCATGCTTAGCTATCGGTAGAAATGGGCGGTTATCGACTTGTCGATAACCTTGATCACACAAACTTATTATAATCTCTATATTTCAGCTTTGTGCTATGTTCAAATTGCAAAACTGAAACTGAAAACAAAACAATTTGGACTTGGGTACAATGGTAAGATGGTGTGATTTTTAGGTGTGACTGGAATGGTGCCCTAGTCAATTAAGAACCGAGTTACTTGCGCCACCGTTCTGAGCATTCTTGTGTGCTAACCACACTAGAGGGTATGGAACCTCTCTTGACTTAGTACTTTGGCGTGTGTTAGCTACAGTCGCAGTGGACGTGTGTGTTGTGTTGTGGTAAAATGAGGGGTTTATGTGTGGAGCATTGTAGTTGTTCGAAAGATTTACCCGAGGGGTAGTTGTCTTTTCGGCTTTAGAATGTAAGCGTATGGACTTCGGTCCATACGAGCGACTCGTAGTTGATACACAATATTGGAAATGTCTCGTAGGACTTAGTGTAAGCATACCTTTGGAAGTGTGCTAATCATGTGGCTTAAAGCGGTCTCAAGTGTGGGTACATTGGTACACCCTGCAGGTTTTTGAACTATTCGACTAGCCTCGCCCTAGGTTATGGACACGCCTAAAACGCCCGTGAGAACTAGACTACAACATTTTAATAAAAAAACTTGACGGGTGGTATGAATCAGGGATTCATGCTATGTGTGGTGGCTATTGGGTTAGTCACTTCTAGGTGGTTACTTGATAACTATTGTTACTCGCTGCTATTTCAATGCTTAAAAACTGATTTGTTAAATTATTTTCAATCTATTACATTATTGCAAATGAAAATTGCTTTATGCGTCCAAATAGCCATATAACCATTTCCTTTGAATTCAGCTCTCATGTAGTTATGTATAGACTTGTTACTCGTAAGTCTTGCGAGTGCATTGTTGTACTCATCTGCATTGCTTGTTGTGTGCAGAGGAAGAAGGTGAGCCCGAAGGGCCTCACTTTTGTGAGTTGTGCTGTGGCGGTGTATGGGGCGATTAGCTTGGCGGCCCGTGGCCTGTTGCCTGTGGTGTTATGTGGCTAACCTGGCCGACTTTTGGTTTAAGCCATCTTATGGCACCTTTGCTTCACTGATACTTGATACTTGTCATTTGGCCAGGTTATTGCTCAGAATAACTTATTATTTATGTATGTCTTTTGCTAGACTTGTTATATTGATGTGTGGAATTGATGCATACCTTTGAAAAGATGTATGTGTGCTGCACTTTCTGGGAAGAACATGTCCATCGAGGCATGGGTTATTTTGTTTGTGATACTAGAGCCAGTGGAAGGTTAAGTATTACAAGCTTAATAAACCGAGGTCTCACATGAATTTTTCTCGTTTAAATTAAAGCTTAATTTGAATTTTTAGAAATCAAAACTATTTAATGTGAATAATCTAAAATTAAACTAAATTCAAAACCATTTTATTTGGGTTCCTTGAGTTCCAGAGTATTTTTTTGAATTTTTTGGGAATTTTTGGAGTTAATTTTCTATTTCTTTGAGCTTGGCATATTTAATCCAATTTCTAAATTCAAAAATCCTCTTCTTTTTCCAGATTTTCCTTTGGGTCAAATTCCTTTTTCCCTTTGGGCCGTTTCTCTTTTTCCCGGCCCAGCTCCTCCCTTCCCCGGCTCACTTTCTCTCGGCCCAGCTCCACTTTTCCTCGGCCCATTTCCGTTTTCCTTTCCGCATGCCAGCCCGAGCCGCAACCTAGCTCCCTCGCCAGCCTCCTCTCTCTCTCTCTCTCTGCCTTGTGGGTCCCGCCCGTCAACGTCGTCGTGTCCATCTTCGTCTTCAACATGGAGTCCATCTCCAGCTCGTGCACACTATCGCTGTCGTCTCTCATCCAAATTCTCCCTTTCCATGCCTATTTAAGCGCAGTCGCCTACGTCAATTCCTTCGTGTTCCCCATCCTTCTCTTCCAATCACCCACTTCCTCATCGTTTCTCTGCCACCGCCACACCTTCGTCTCTGCCTTCGGCCGTCGTCGCCCCGTCGCTCTGGTCATCCTCTGGTCTCCTTGAGCTGCTCTACATGATCCTCGCCGCCAATCGGTGCTTGCCTTCTTTCCAACGGCACCGCCGACCGCCGTCTGCCGCCGCCACCAAGCTCCTTTCCACCGCCACCTCGTTGCCTCTCCAGTTGCGCTGCCGCCACCCAAAGAACCGTAGTGCCGCCGGGAACCTGTTTTGCCCGTCGCCCGTCGCTAACTGCTCCCTCACCGCCATACGCCGCCACCGCTGTGCACTAGTGCCACCAGCCCTGCTCCTCTGTTTTCTCCCTCTTTGTAGCTCTCTCTTTCTCTCTTGCATATGGGACCGCCTTGTTAGTGTCTCTGTCGCTCTCTTTCCCTCTCTTCCACCTTGGTCCCACCTGCATCCTCTCCAGTTGTCTCCCTCACTTACAAGTGGCCCCACTTGTCAGTTCTTTTTCTTTTTCAGCCGAAAGAATATTCTTGGAATATTATTCTCTCTCTCTCTTTCCTTTTCTAGCAAATCTTTTGAGAGTCCGTTCTCCTTTGTTTGAACTCCAATTCGGTCCATTCAAGTTCCTAAATTGGTCTAAAATCGAGCTCTTTCTTTTAGAGTTGGTTTTGTTGTTCTTGGATTTTATTTGATCTTTCTTTTGAATTTATTTGTGTTTCGTCTGTTTTCTCTCTCATTTAGACGATATGTTTCAAGAAGCAGGAGTAGGAGCAAGTTTTGAAGACCAAAGTGTGGTAATTGAGTAAAGTCAAGGTAAGTCGTAATCCATTGATCATATTGAACCAATGTTTTCAAAAGTATCTTGTTTTATGTTAAATTGCATGTTACTTTTATATCAAATATTTTTTGGCGTAGTTAATCATATTTTTGTCATTATACCACCATTGATTAATTGAATACCATGAATCCTTTGTCACATAGGATGATCATTATTAGTAAGACATTTATATCGTCAACATGGGTTATCGTAGAGATACTTAGTCATGCTTAGTTACGATAGGCTCATGTCACTTGATCAATAATGTTAAATTTGACTTAATGATATATGGAATTGTGGTGCGATGCCGCTGTGATAAAATTATATGTCATGACAGGGTTTGTCATTAGTTTGGTTAAACAAAATGGTTTTATGCTCAAGCGAGTGATCGTGCAGTAAAGCAGTGTGCGGTTAGCACTTTTTGGATAAGGTATTCTCGCCTAGGTGAATTGTCAATGACGTAATCTTGTGTGCCATTGAAATAGGTCATATCGTACGACCAGACGTCCAATATGGGATGGATTTGGCTAACTAATTACCAATGTCTTAATCTAGTTCTATTGTTAGTAGTGTGAGATACAAGATAGACATATACTCACAATGACACAATATGGGGGGCATGTCTGGTCGTGATGATATAAGTGTTGAAACCTTAGCGGATAGAACTAGGTTAAGAAAGAGCTTTTGTAAAGATCTTGTGATAATCATTTAATCGCGCACCTACATAAATGTGTGACAGACATTATAAATTGATTTATCTCTTATGGGTAAAGCTATGCAACATCTTTAAAGTTAAAATTGTTTAAACAGTTGTGTTCCTGGTTATAGACAATGTCCAGGGATTTCACACGAGTAGAGTTTTTATAAAAATAGCTGGAAGGTGAATGTGATGTTCATTTGGTGAATATGATGTTCACTTGGTGGATGTGATATTCACTTGGTAGTTTAGTTGAGAAATGAATGAGAGATTCACTGATTGTTTTAAAGAAATTATTTATTTATTACCTTTTCAATTACATTTTACGATCTACTTACTATATTTACTGTTAATACTTACTTTCTACAAAAGAACTATTTATTTATTCTTTTGATCAAATCTTGCATGAATATTAATTACATACTATTTTCTACAACTTGCTAAGTGCTTTTTATATTCAAAGCTTTAAACTTTACTAAGTTCAAAAAAGTTACACTGCTCAAGAGTTCTGTGTTCTATGGATGCTTTGTGAATTAGCATAGCATACATTCTCCACTCGATTGCATGTGACCATAAAGTCTAGTTACTATTACTATTTTTTTTATTTTACTATCTTTTTAATTTAATCGTTAAATAGATGATGTTTCATCAATGTTTCACTATAAACTAGCTGCTAATCATAAGACCAATTCGGAATACACAAAGGGTTTCAAATGTGTTGATCCGGTCCCGACACAGTCCAGACTTCCTACTTGACATGGTTAAAAATAAATACAAACTACTAACAAAGCATGCTAGGATGATCAACATGATTGACTATTGAGACCACAAATGCTGTTTCGCAGCCCACTTTATCATCGCTACATAATTAATGCTTGTACATATTCAGCTTAGTACAGAGGTCTCATAGACCCCTACCACATGTACAACTCGGATTCAGCAAGCCCAAAAAAAGGAAAGAAAATAGGGGGAAAAACAAACGGAACCCCCAAAGAATTAACAGATTTCTGAATCTCCTATACAGGCGACATGGATGATCAAAACCATTTCAGAGTACCCTGAAGCATTTCATAGCCTTGCACCGCTCTGCAGCAAAAAAGCGTGTCTGCTGCTCAAAAATCATGCCCAATTATTCAGACATGATACTGTTAAGCATCGAAGCAATTTTTGCCGTCTTATAGTCGTCCCTGAGTTGAATGAACCTGCAATTCAGACCCCAACTTCAATCTCAAATTTAACAAACAGTGGTCAATTGGAGACATCTCATTATATATTCTATGCAGATACAGTACTGCAAGGCATCCTTCCGGATGCTGGGGTTCCTTCAAACAAGGAAGCTAGACTTTCAGGAGCAACAATAAAGACGTTTGCCATGCTGCAAACACATGATACAAATATATATTAGGGACGAATTTAGACAACTATCAGGACAAAACTACAGACAAGGCACGCTTACATTCCAAGCAGTTCAAACTTCTCATCTATGGAGGGGCATTGAAGCCACGAACAAATTCCCATACTCAGTGATGTCACGTTTCAACCTTAGGCCACCACTGTAAAAATAAACATGACACTGTAAAGTCTGCCTCTGCCAAGATAATCACTTTGTATATATCTGGCTAGTACAACAATGAAAAAGGGACATGACCATATTCTTGGTTTAGCTCTCTTAATCTGAACCATATGTGACCAGTCATCATTCCAAATTGTGACCTACTTTACATAAATTCTATTGAAGACTAACAGTCTAACACAACTAAAACCTAACCTGATGGTTAAGGAGGGCAAACACCGATCTAGAAATATTCTTGCTTGAGTTGGTCTAGAGAGTTAATTGAATTGTGGTTTTGTCTAAAAGTTTAAATGTTGAGACTGGTAGGAGAATAGCCTTCTTGATTTGAGGTAAGTATGATCTAGAGCAATATTCACTACTGGTGACGGGAGCTTAAATGATGTTGTCAATCAACTTAGATGGTGAAATGGTGATGGGAGGTTAAAGCAATATTCACTACTTCAGCTATTTCACTACCAGATTTCCATAAATCATAAAAGCAAATCAACACAAACATTTAGATGTTGTAACCCACAAGATTGAAAGTCACTTGCTGTCTTCTTTTGTTAAATATATAATTTTTGGCAGGTAGTTAGATACTTAATGAATTATTCTCCTTTATGTTTGATCCAAGAAATGATAAATATAAATTATCAGAAAAATGAACAAAGTTTTGCACCACAAAATAGACTGAAATAGCAAACAAAAAGTCATGAATAGAAGACCGAAAAATAAAGATGCAGAAATTTATGTGTTCAAAATGATAGAACAGTACCTGGGACTAAATGTGAACTTCTGCCAATGATTAAGCAGCCCCTTATGCAAGCGATTTCCCTAAAGGCACAGCTCAGGTTATTTATGGTGCATATCTTACATGTCAGGAATTGCACAGTATCAGAAGCCAAAGTAACCGTTACCAATATCAGTACAAGCATACTGTATATAAAAATTTCAGTATAGTACTAGCACTAGCTGGCTCAGGTAGTCACATGTTTTTGTTTGTAGTATCAAGTATGAAGTTAATACCCAGAGGACAGCACAAAATTTTGATAAGTTGTGTGAAATTAAGATGAACTTTTTCCTACTTACAAGACAATACATACAACAGACTGAAGGACAGAAAGCAGCACTGTTGTGCTAAGGAATAATGAATATGCATGCGTAATCACTATGCAATAGTGCAAAAATGGTCCAATTATCAGGTCTCGTAGTATATTGGTTTTTCAAAATCTTGTGACTGAGTTTGCATGTCTGTAGTTCACAGAAGAAAATAATTGGTTTGAAAGTAAGATATACTATTATTAGGTAACTTACTAGCTCAGTCAAAAAGGACTGTTTGTTGAGACCCTCTAGAGCACTGAATGCAACCTCAAGAACACGAGAAAGATAGGCTACAATTCTGAAATAACAGATAACCATACATTAGTTATATTTAGTTATATATCAGAGTTGGACCATGCTAGACATTAAACATACAAATGAGCACCTTATGCAAGCATTAGTTGGACGATGATCTGGTGCAGCTCCATCATCTGGTGACCGATAATCTGTAGCCTTTTGTTCTGAAGACAACAATCTTTCAACCTGTGAAGCCAAGCCAGAAAGATTATGCTTGTGCATTACCAAAAATGTTGAAAATGCCCAGTGAGACAACAAAAAAAAAAGGTGTCATATCTGATTCATTCGTTTATTGAGGTAACTAACTAACAAGACAAACAGATAAATAATATGCACATACATGGGATCAAGGGTTGGTTAACAAGGAAATGGTTTGACAGTTCGAGATGGTATGTATCAATTCATATCTTTTGAACATTCGGGTCTGAGATCAATTTGAAATACCATTATAAATTGTTCCTTCGTCTGTTGATTCAATAATTCAATCAGTTTGGAGATTCACATACACTAGTTTTCTTCATTATTTGTTCATATTACTGATGGGCCCATAAATTTGTTTTAGATATGAAAAGGCAAAAGAGAAGGTGCAAACCTCAGACATGACAGTATCAATACATTGTAGCAGCCTTTGTGAGCAGCAGCCTCAACAACGGATACTGCTGATCCCATATCTTCACAAGCAGATGGATGAGCACCATCAACAGGCAGCAGGAGCCGTGATATGGTATTTGAGAAGTACTACAGAGAAGACAAGGGAAAATGAACATTCTTCGTAGTCTAGCAACCTAGGTTGCATGTTTAGCAATTGTCTGTACATATTACCTGCTGAAGAATAGCAACACTACTCACACAACGCTGCACGGCGATCATGAAGGATCTAAAGCTACTCACACGGCAGCAGCAGCAGCCTCTGCCTGCAAACATTTCAAATCTAGCTAACTCTTCCATCCGATGATAAATGTTGGAAACGAATGTATTTTGACAGCCAAAATGAACAGTAGATTGAAGAGCAGGAAAGCAGACATACTGCAGAAGCAGCAGCAGCAGCCACCCTTCTACTAACACTTGTCCCAATGACAAATCTATCCCGCAAAGCTGCAGCCTCATTTAAACTCTCTAGCACGGTCAAGCCCTTCAGTTAAATATTGGCTTACCTATGTAACAAAACAACATTGTATCAGATGATCATAATATTTCTAAGATTTGTCATATGTTATTACGGCTTGTAGTTCTTTACTTACTTGATCAAGCAAGCATGCAAATATGGATCTTACATTAGCTGCAACAGTAGTAGGCTGCAAAAGATGATAATTCAAATCAGTCTTGTCAGCATAATAGTATAGTTATCTTCAATCCTTTAAAAGTTCCACTTGGTGGTGATTGTGGCTTCACCATTACCCTTTGTGGATCTTATGTGGATGGATCTGTGTGTACATATGCCTGTTCCTTGGAGGATCTTCTGCGAAGCATAGGATCATCTCCTGTATATGTGTATGCATCTGACTTGTGGCATGATTATTTTTTAGTGAAACTCAGATTATTTTGTTTTTTGAGAGTTTAGAATTTCTGGCATGATTATTTTTGTAGCGACTCAGAATATTTTGTTTTTGAGAGTTTAGAATTTATGGTATCAATTATTTGAGATCTGTTGCAACACACAGTGCACTGCTATATGCGGGAAAAAATTACAATGATCTATTTATGAGAAAAGAATGTAGTGGAGTAATTGTGAAACTGTGTTTAGATTTTTCAAAAAAAATATAGCCTTCCCAATAAGAGCCCAAGGACCTTGTGAACTTAAGTAGCATGTTCATTCATGCCGGTGACATCTATTTTGCACACCACATATTCAAAGTTTTAATGCAAATACAGAAATTCTTGGCCCAGTAATATAGTGACGATCAGCACAGGGAAGCTCTAAATGAAACCATCAAGCAGGAGAAATCTCATAACATAGGAGCACAAGCACAAGTAATGAATGGGGTGAGAAATAGCTTAAATAAAATCAGCTCAACCTGAGAAAACAACAGAGTGCATCTGGATATTGCTTCCTCATTCCAGCGAACAAATTCAGTCACTACAGTAACTGATATCTGCTGCTGTGGTGATGTAGTCAAAGATGCTACTTTGGAACGTCCGATTGTTCCAGTTGACTCAGATTGTTGCTTGGCCTCAGCTCTCAATTCAGCCATCTGCACACCAGCTCAATTTTACACAATATGGTACGTGAAATTATTACATCCTACAAATGAAAAATATAACCTTCGATTGATATAGCTGTCTGAGTGATGCCTGCTCAAATTCCGTGTACTCATCTTTGTGGGTAACATATATGGATTCAGTTAGACCTATAAGAAAGAAAAAGGGAGAATCATGATGCTAATCAACAGATCTGCAACTGCACTACAAATGTAAAAGAATCACACTGAGAACCATGAATTGAACTATTTTAAGTTGATACAACAAAACCAAAACAACATATAGGACATCCGAGCAGACCAAACCAAAAGACTACTATGTCAAAAAAATACTATAGTATGAAACAACAAAAATAAAAAGATTATGAAATACAAGGTACCTTCGATGTCCAAATCCCCACAACCGACAGACTGCAAGTCCTTAGCAAGTTCTTTTGTCTTGTCATATGCTACTGCCATAACTCTTAGATACTGCCATTTCAATTTGACAAGAACAAGATCTCATGCTTCAGTGAAGGATTTGCAAAAGGCTACAATTCGAAAATACAATGGGTACACAGTGCTTACTTGTAGAAGGCCACCTTCTTCTATAGGAGGTAAGCTAGCAAGAGAGGGCTTTATCAGAAGTCTATCAAGAATTGCTGTTACCCTTTGTTCTAGCACTCGCTGAAAAGCAAAGTACAACAGTCTTACTTTATCAAATTGATAAATCATATGGTGATCACACAAAGAACACTGCTTAATAAAAATACCTGCACAAGGATTGACATGACTCATTTGGAGAAGGAAAGACAGCCATTATTGTAGTTGCCTCTTTCCTCACAGTATCTGAAGCAGCAGAAGGAGAATCAGATTAATGTAAACAAAAATCTTCAGCGTATAACTTATAAACACTAATTGTCAGAGATAACTTATAAATACCTGCAATTTCCTTGTATAATGTACAGAGACCATCTGCAATACTACTGGAGTCAGCTTGTGGCCCCTCATCACCAAGGACAACTTGAATATCAGTGTTCATAACTTCCACATCAATAAACATTGGTCGTGTTGCAACATAATGTTGCATAGCACTGGTTCCCCGATTGAACTGCAAGTAACATACCATGAAAAAGTATGTCAAATCAAGTAAACCCTTGAATAACACTACATGCCTGTTTGGCCTAGTGCCTACTCTTAGAAATATCAGGAAAAGAAGCATGACCAGGGCCAAACAGCCAGCTTATTTTCAGCCTGAACTCATAAGCTCAAGCTCCTTTCCACAAAAAGTTAAAATTTGGAAGTCAGTCGGAGGTTTACTTATGGGACTGACAAGCTTGCAGAGGCATATAAGTAAGTTTTATCCGAACAGCTTTAGGTCATATGTGTATCTAAATCTAGTCAGCAAGCTGCTTGAGCTTGTAAGCCTCCTGGTAAGCTGGTTTATAAGAAAAGGGAACATGAGCTTAAGCTACGTTAACTGGTCCAAACAAAACCGTTCCTCATTTTTTTCCTGCACATAAGTTCTCAAGTGTAGCCCATCATCATATAAATGTGCCAGGCCATCACAAGTACCGAGCCATTTTTATATTTAAATCTTGTAAGTTCAAACTGTGCAATTCAAAGAAATGTCAACTCAAGAATTTCAAAACCAGTGTTTGCTCTAATAGTCCTAGACCAGTAGACCTCCATTGCAATGGTACGAAAAAGGTTTTTGTCCTTTAATCAGCCAATCTGAACATGAAAAACAGCACCATGTTCATTGCACAGAATATGTGTACCTTTGACAAAATTTTAGCACATTCTGCCATAGTAGACAACTCTCGCCTCTGTGATGCAGCATCAAATTGAGCTAACAATCTATTCTCCAATTCTGAGCATAAGATGAAATGTTATCACCAGATTTGAATAGAATAGCTACAGGAAAGCTGAAGGGTAGAAAACTGACCATTACAATATTCTTGAAGATTTGCAACAGCAACCTCCAAACCACGGCTTGCATTAGCAGAACCCACAGCTGATGTTACACCATGTCTACCAACATCCTCCTCGGCAAATGATCCTACATTATCAAAACATGCAAATCTTTGAACATGGTGGGTGCAAAAACAAAAGGTAACAACTATTTGAAGCTTGAAAGAGTTTTTCTTGTATCGCTAAATGTCACACCCTTTCCAAATAACACATAATTTTAAAGTTCAGCTATACTGCTAAAAAATATTTTTCATGAATTAGTGTATACAGTTGCAACTTGCATCCATGTTGGACTTTTTGACTGTGCGTCTGTGCCACAATTGGATTCGTACAAGTGATGCCCAACAGAAGTAGGAGAATATTTTCATCACAGCTGAAGTCATTTTACTATTGTAAACCCTAGCAGTAATGTATTTTTGAAGGTGCCATATACAAGAGTTAAGAACAAATTAGAATAATACAATTCCATAAATATATCAACTTAGTATGGTGTTTGTCTGCAAAAAAAAAAAAGAATCAAGCAAACAAGTGCACAGCACAGAAACAAAGAAATGAAACACAGTATAAGTGCTTGTTTGGTTCAGAGCCTGGAAGAAAATTGCCTGGCCGGGATGGACCCTGGGAGCTGCCTGGCCCTTGTTTGGTTCACTACCTGAACTCATTTCTGGCCCAGGCAGCACCACCAGGCACAGGCAGCAAAAACCAACGCCTGGGAAGAAAATTGCTAAGCCTGGTCTCTTTCACTCTAAAAAAAAAAGTCTCTTTTCTTTAGTTCTTTATTTCCCCTTTTTAATTAGACATGCTAAAAAAACTAGAGCTTATATAAAAAACATTTAGATAATCTATCTCCAGGCACGTATCACCAACCAAACACTACATTTCTAGGCTTGCCTAACCAAGCAAAAATCATTTGCTTCTCAGGCAACTCTCAGGCACCACTTTTTCTCAGGCGCGACTCTTAGGCCCTAAACCAAACAAGACCTAAGAACATGCCATAGTGTGCAATAAAAAACTGTAAATTGTTCAGTTGATGATATTAGACAAAAACTACTGAAAACTTACGCAATTTCTGTGCAATTGAAGCAGCCTCAGCAACACGACTATCATCAGAAAATAGAGGAGAAAGTTCCATAAGATCGCCAGGTGTGCTGTTGAACTCCATCAGATACTAGAAAAGAAGTATATTTCAATTAAATTAAGTCATGACAATATCAGTCAAAGGAACAATAGTAGCCTCAAAGGCTCAAACTAAAACAATTATGTTACCTTGATGAGATCTATCGTCTGACTAGCAGTTTCCCTCTGGGATTCTGCACTCTGACAGACAAGAGAAATAGATGTTAAATATAAAAACTGGAGAAAGCAACAAAAAATCAAACCAAGGAGTAAAGTCACCATCAATGAATATGTGCAATAATTACAAGCACAGATATTGCATAAGAGATAATTACCTGTAAATGGTCACCAATTTTTGCAGCAGTTTGGCCAACACTGGAGATGCGGGAATCCAACCTAGCAAAGCTATCAAATAAACCGTCCACACCTTTCTCGAGCTGGAGAACAATAAAACATTAACATAAAAGACGAACAAGGATCAGAAGTGAAACATAACATGTAAAATATACAACGAATATCCCATAGATTCTTTGTACTTTATATTCCTTAAAGTTAGGAAAGAAAAAATCAATCAACTGGATCTCTGCCTCTCTTTTAAATTAGATGAGACAGCAACTTTGAAACACAGTTGCGCAATGATCTAGGATCTTATACATGCAACGAATGTACAGCTGCCAAACTGATGATTGGAGCCATTTGGCAGATAACTCACGGAACTTTTGCACAAAACAACCATCTGAATAGATAGCTGATTCAAAAATGAAAACCAAAGCAGTTAGCTTCTTGCAAATGTCAACAAACATCTGAGTTATGCTATCTCCTTTTTGAAAGAATAAATAAATCTTCAAATTTCAACATCATAATTTTGTTATGGTAATACGATCCCCTCACTACAGTAGAAAGTACAAACATTCCTGAAAGGATGACGATTCAATGGCTAAGCTAAAATATTATCTAATAACTTCAAAGGCCTCACTACTAGGGATGGGAATTTGTAAAGGATAATCCGTTTTATCTGATATTCGATCCGAGAAAATGCAAACGCGTAAGTAAAATCCGCATTCAATGAAAACGAGTACTATCCGGGAAAAATGGATAGTATCCGTATTCGTGTTATTTGTATCCGCTACTATCCGGAAAAATGTACAGATTCAGTATCCATATTCGGTGTTATTTGTATCCGGAAAACTAATACAGATACTATCCATTTTTCCCGGATACGAATACGAATACTAACCGTTTTTTCCCAAAGCGTTTCTGTTTCAACAGGGTCTTGATTTGGTGCCGAATCTGTGGTTGTTGGATGTTCTACCGAGATTTGTCGCAAAAGTTGTAGGATATTCGTATTCGACTGAATTGAGTACATATTCGATTCGAATTTGAATTCGTTACAACATTCGATTCGTATTCGTTTTAAAAATATGGATTCGTATTCGAGACTAATCGATCCGTTTCCATCCCTACTCACTACGTAACATATTCCAGGTATCAGGTATGTGATCATAACTCATACATATGATGACATCATTTCTGTTATATATGTATATAGCTAGGGTGTTCTTTGCGTATTGCCAACACTATACATGCTATATTGGCTTTTGGCCCATTAGAATAGACATGATTTCTCATTCCAACATGGTATCAAAGCTAAGGTTAGTGTTTCCCGTGATCGCCACCGCCTCACGTCGTCTCCGCTCGTACGCCTGCTAAGCCCTAGGTTTTGCTTTGTTTTCCTCCTGCCACCAGATCCGTGCACGACGCCGCCCAAGCTCGGGTCCCGACACCGCCCAAGCTTTACCCAGCCACCGCTCGGGCCACCGTCCCCGACGCCATCCAAGCCATTCCGGCCGCCGCCCGAGTCTCTCCAGCTGCTGCCCCTCAGGCCATCCCCGAGCTCCTCCAGCCGCTGCCCGAGCTTGCCTTCGGTCGACTCAACGTCGCCACCCTCCGCTCGCGTCGGACATACACCGACTCGCCACCTTTGCCGGATGACTTCCGCCGGTGGCTCCTTCGCCATCCCGCTCCCTTCGGATGGTTTCGACGGGACGAACTTCTGGGAGTGGGTTGTGCACCTAAGAATTCACCTCAACAGCTAGCGTCTCTGGGGTCATCTCACCGATGAGCACCCCTATCCGCCTCGCCCTACGCCACCAGTTCAGCTAGCTCTTCCCGATGGTGCGGATCGCGCGCTCGAGAAGGCCCCGACCGCCAATGCCGACCTGGAGGAGGCCCCAGCTCTACGATGCCGAGCCGCACACCTACAAGATGGCAGGATGCGCTCATGCTACCGCCATCTTGGTGGGTAGCATGCCTGTGGCCATCTCCATAGATGTGGCGGAGTTGCCGACGACTCAGCTTATGTGGGAGCGCCTCCGAGCTCACTATCAGCCGACGAGTGATGCTATGTACCTCTCAGTTGTGCACGTGCGATTCTCTTCAATCGCTTGATGCAACCGTGGATGACTTTTACCAGCAAATGTCTGAGGTGTGGCATCAACTCGACTCTCTGGGTCGGATGTCTGCCGAACCTTTCCTTACTGTGTGCGGCTCTGCGCTCATCAGGAGACTCACCGTCTCTACGACTCCCTAACACGTCTCCGGCTTGAGTTCGAAACCGTGCGTGCTCAGCTCTTGACTCGCCACCCGCGCCCAAGCATGGTGGAGGCCCTCACGAGTGTGCGCGGCCGAGGCCGTAATCGTGGTGTGGCTCAGATGCAGGTTGTCTTGTCTGCTTCAGCTTGCTCCTCCAGCACCGACCATGGTCCCTCCAGCTCCCGAGGCACCAGTGGTTGCTGCCTCTACTACGAGTCTCTACTATGGGCGTGTTTGGCATGGCTCCACTCCAAAACTCTAGGGAGTTGGCCAAAACCACCAAACACCAAAACTCCATAAATTGATGAGCAATGCTCTTCGTGGAGTTGGTAGAGCTCTAGTTCATTTTGGTGGAGCACCTCTTTTCCCACTCCAGAATCCTCGAAATGAATCTAGACACGGAGTTTCAAGGTAATTACCCACCTTTGCCATCGGTTATAGAGAAAAACGTTTGAGTTCCGGAGTGATCGCCCCCGGAGTTTTGGAGTGGAGCTGCTCTGCTGTGGAGCAGAGCCATGCCAAACACGCCCTATACCTACTGCTAGCGTGACGGCCATAATTATCAAGACTACTACAAGTGGAGGAGGGACCAGGGTCGCTAGGGTGGACGTCCCCGAAGGGCTCTAGAGGTTTCTCCCACTCAGGAGCTGGCGGCTCTCGCCAGGTCTCAGGAGCTGGTGCCTCTCGCCAGGGCCCCTCCGGTGATGCCACGCAGCAGCTTCTCTCCCTCCTCCAGCGCCTAGGTGTCAGCTCTCCCTCGGACTCTTCGGGTTCTGTTCGTCTGGCTTTTGCTTCTCAGCAGTCTTACACGCCTCCGAAGATCTTGGATTTTGGTCCTTCCTTTCAGTCTTTCACATGACACCAGACTGTACTCACCTCACTTTTGTGAGTCTCATAGCTCTTCTTTCCATTGTTCAGATTGTAGATAGTACCTCTCTTCCTGTTGTAGGCCGAGGCACCCTTTCCACTTCTTTTCATGTTCCTGCAGTCTCTCATGTTCCTCAGCTTACTATGCAGCTTATGTCGGCTGGTCAGATCATTGATCATGATTGTCGTGTTGTTCTTGAGTCTTAACTCTTGCTGTGTCCAGGGCCGCTGCACAGGGACTCTGCTCGGTATTAGCCCTCGGCGCCGTGATTCGCAGCGTCTTTGGGAGCTCGACTGGCTACATCTTTCTTCTGATGTCTCCACCAACCAACCAGTCAGCCACAACCATTGCCTTTGGTTTTGTCGTGTCCTCTACTACTTCCTTCGCTCAGTGGCACCGTCGTCTGGGTCATCTCTGCGGATCGCGTCTATCGTCAATAATAGATCATGGTGTTATTGGGTCTGTTTCTAGGAACACCTTACATTATATGGGTTGCAAGCTTGGCAAGCAACTGCAGCTCCCCTATCCCTCTAGTGATTATGTTTCTACTCATCCTTTTGATCTTATTCACTCCAATGTTTGGGTCTGGCTCCATTCGTTTCGAAAGGGGGTAATCGATACTATGTGGTTTTTATTGATCTACTTCATGTCCTCTCGTAGTCAGGTTCTCTATTTACCAGACATTCGCTACCATGGTTCGCACTCAGTTTGATTTGGCCATTCGTGTGTTTTGTGCTAACTCTGCTGGCGAGTACCTGTCTGTTGCTTTGCGTCATTTTCTCGCTGAGCAGGGTACTCTTCCCAAGTATTCTTGCCCTGGTGCTCATGCTCAGAACGGTGTCTCTGAGCGTAAGCATCGTCACTTGCTTAAAACAACTCACGCTCCCATAGTTGCCTCTTCTATTCCACCACACTTCTGGGCTGAGGCTGTCTCCACTGTTGCTTTCTTCATCAGCATGCAGCCTTCTACTGCTCTTCAGGGTTCTACTCCAGTTGGGCGTCTCTACGGTTGGGCTCCAGAGTACAGTAACCTTCGTTGTTTTGGTTGTATCTGTTTTGTCCTTCTTCCACCTCGTGAGCGCATCAAGCTGACTGCTCAGTCAGTTGAGTGTGTCTTAGCTACAGTCTTGAGCATAAGACTTATCGTTGCTACGACCCTATTGCTCGTCGGATGAGGATCTCTAGGGATGTCACCTTCGATGAGTCCCGGCCTTACTACCCTTGTTCCACTACTGTCAACTCAGAATCTCTTGTTGACTCGGTCTCCTTTCTCATTTTTCCTGACCCTCAGCTTTCCACCTCCACCTTCTTCACTTCCCACTCCTCCGGCTCCACCTATCCCCTCTCCACCGGAGTTTCCTTCCAACTCTTTTGTTGAGATTCCACCTTTTCCCTTTCACTACTCTCACCATCCTCGGCCTACTCCTTCTCTAGTTGAGCCTCCGTCTTTGTTGGGCCCTGTTGCTAGCTCCCCTCCATCCTTGCCCGGTCCTACTGTGCTTTCTCTCAGATACGATCTTCATGATCGTCACACTGTCAGGCCTCTTAAGCGCTACGATTTTGCAACCACTGCTCTTTCTGAGCCTACGAACTACCGTGAGGTTGCTTACCTTGAGTAGCAGCTCGCGATGTCTGACGAGATTGCTGCTTTGGAGCGTACTGGTACTTAGGATCTTATGCCTTTACCTGCGCGTCACTCATCACGTATAAGTGGGTGTATAAGATCAAAACCCACTCGGATGGTTCCCTTGAGCGCTACAAGGCTCGTCTTGTGGCGCGTGGTTTTCAACAAGAGCATGGTCGTGACTACGATGAGACCTTTGCTCCTATCGCTCACATGAATATTGTTGGCACTCTCCTTGTTGTGGCCTCTATTCGACAATAGCCCATCTCTCAACTGGACGTCAAGAATGCCTTTCTCGATGGCGAGCTGTATAAAGTCTACATGTAGCCGCCCCTGGGTATTCTATCCCTGATGGTATGGTTTGTCGCCTTTGTCGCTCTCTCTATGGGCTCAAACAAGCCCCTTGTGCTTGGTTTGACCGTTTCTCCTCTATTGTCACTACTGCCGACTTCTCCGCTGGTGATCACGACCCTGCCCTCTTTGTACACCTCTCCTCGGGGTCAGACGGTCCTCCTTCTATATATGGATGATATGATACTCTCAGTACATTGCCTTTGTGAAGGAGCGTCTCAGTGAACAGTTCTTGATGTCTGATTTCGATCATCTTCGTTACTTCCTTAGGATTAAGGTCACTTCTACGCCTAAGGGCTATTACCTCTCCCAAAAGAAGTACATTCTAGATATCCTTACTCACGCTTGTCTTACTGATCAGCGAATGGTGGATACTCCCATGGAGCTCGGTGTTCACCTTCGGCCTACTGGTGGTGAGCCTGTTGAGGACCCCACTCACTACCTTCATCTTATCAGGAGCCTCGTCTACCTTGGGATCACTTGACCTGACATTTCTCACTCAGTTCACATCCTGAGTCAATTCGTCTCTGCTCTCACTTAGCTCCACTACAGTCATATTTTTCGTGTTCTGCGATATCTTTGCGGGACCATCACCCGCCGTTTTTTCTTTTCTCGCTCTAGTTCTCTGTAGCTTCGGTGGCTACTTGAGGATTTCGGTGTTTGGCCGCACGCACTCCTCTCTTATCAGATAGTACTCGCACAATCAGCATTGCTCGAGATCTAGTGCAGCATGAGCTCACCAAGTACATTGGAGTAGATGCTTCGTACATGAGATCACAGGTGCAAGACCAAGTTATTGCTCTTCAGTATGTACCTTCGGAGCTTCAGTTAGCAGATTTCTTCACCAAGGCACAGACTAGAGCTCAACACAGTTTCTACCTCTCCAAACTCAGTGTTGTTGATCCACCATGAGTTTGAGGGGGAATGTTACGTATGTATATAGCTAGGTGTTCTTTGCATATTGCCAACATCAGACATGTTATATTGGCTTTTGGCCCATTGGAATAGATATGATTTCTCATTCCAACAATTTCAACGCTAGAACTCGTAAGAAAAGTTTAATCCAAAATGGAACCTACATCTTTCATTATAATATTATATTGTGCTCCCCAAATAGCAATTCTTCTCAAAGCCTTGGAACAAAAGGTGATAAGTTGGAACTCGGAATCCCATTATAAGGATTCTTGTGGTTCCAGGGAATGCAGCTACAGGAGTACTACGAAAGGGTAGTTCTCCTTTTTCTGACCGACTCTTTGATCTTGAACTTAACAACGCTAGTTTTAATAACAAATGATTGCCCTTCTCTTACATAGTCTGTTTAATTGATATAATCTTAAACAGATAAAACTATAAAAGGAAACTGTTGGAGTAAAAAAAGAAACCTACATAACAAACCAGGTGTTGTTTTGCAAATAAGCACTATGAAACATGCAGCAGAGATTATGAAATTGAAAAAAAAAACTCATTCCTCAGATGACGTGAACATAAGACAGACATTGGTAAACAAATGCCTAGAAAGAATGTTTCAGCACGACACCAATTTCCTCTGCAAGGTTCACTAACTAGTCAGAAATTTCCTTGTAATTAGAATTTAATGAAACATGGGCATTACATAGTCTGAAACAACAAGTTTTCCTTTACAGAGCTTTTCCAGATAATGGCTTAACTAGACTTTATCTGCAACTCAAAATTTGGATTACTACAAGAAAAAGGTCCTTACAGGTCCAATAGAACAAGAGGGCTAGAGAATCGACATTTGTTTGTACCAACATTTGCCGTAAGAGAAATTCAATGAAGTATGCAGTTCCAAACTTTGAATGTATATGACAGAATTCAATTGGGTGAAAATCTTGAAATGGGAAACTTCATCGTGGATCACAAAGATAGATATGGATCCTAAACGATGAAAACAAAAGCTAACCCGTGAGCAACATCAAGATTCCCCCAGTGGGTCTCTATGTTATTGATCGCAGTGTCATGTCCCCGAATCTAGAATGGCACTTTCATTTCAGTGAGGATCGTGATCACAGGGAACAAGTGACACACAAAAATAAGATTTACCAAGTGGGTCATTGCGTTGTGAAACTGGTCATATATATTAAAGGAATTTGTATTTCCTTTCATATAGGGTTTTGTATAGCTCTTTCTGGTTTCTCATTCCCACTTCTTCCATTGAAAATGTCTTCCTTTAATAACATCACACTAATCAACAAATAAGAACCTTGTAAGCATACTAACTAACCTCCCCGAGCGTCTTGCGATGCTTGGCATCCTGCGAGGCCACCTCCTTCTTCAGATTCTGGAGCCTCTTGTCAATCTATCAACCAAAAAACAAACACACGCAGCAGCATCAGCACACACCACCAACCAACCAACCACCCACTCACGCAGGCAGGGCACTAGGGCAGGTGGACGGCAACATGGAGGCCACCGCCACCACCGGCAGACGAGGCGTGAGCAACCGACCTGGCGGCGGAGGTCGACGAGCTCCTTGCAGGAGTGCTTGAAGAGCCCAAGCAGCTCGTCGACGGCGGGGAACACGGGCGGCGCAGCCCCGAGGACCGGCGGCGGCGGGGGGGCCGCCGCGTCGCCCCCGCGGAACTCCGGCAGCAGCTCGTCCACCAGGCTCCCGAACAGCGCGTCGAACGAAAAGTCCCCCTGCACACACCCCCACACCACAAGGCTATTACGGCCAAACCGAATCGAATCGAGGGAGAGAGAGGAGGGGGGACCTTGAAGTCCTCGAGGTCGAGGGTAAGAGGGAGGGCGGCGGGGGGGTCGGTGGCCAATGGCATGGCGGCCGGCGGGCGGGGGCGGGGAGATCTGGGGGGAGGAGGGGAACGGGAAGCGGCTCTGGCTTCGATGATCTGGAAATGGGTGATCTGATCTGGGGTTGGGCCGGCGGACGTACGGAACGATAAAGAAATCGGGTATATTTAGTAATATGTAACTTCTCATATTGTGATTTTGAAATATGTTATTATTTAGTTTTTTATTTGAAATATGTCACTCTTCAGTACAAATAAGAGTAACATATTTTTAAAAAAAATTAAGGAGTGATATATTTCAAAATCACAAACTAAGAAATGATATATTTCAAAATTCGCCTCCTATAACCGAGCCGTGGCTGAAACTTTGAAATAGCTGCAGATGGTCGTCCGATCCAGACACGATTAGACCTGGCAGAGCCGGCCTTGCGTCGGTCCAGATAACTAATCGGGCCGTGTCATGCCGTGTCAGTCCGTAAGGTGGGGTGCCAACCTCGACAAGGCATGTGCTGTCTCTCAGGGCGTGCCGCGTTGATTCGGATATTGTTGGTGAGCCGTGTCGACTCGGCCATCATTATCGTGCTCGTTCCCGACCTCCTCCTCGATCGTCGGCCATGCCATGCCTGTGAGGACCCCCGGTTATTGGAAATGTTACTAATTAAATTCATACTGTAGCAAAATTGTTAATGAAGGAACATTACTGCCCCTTTATTAAAAACCATGCTAAAGATATAAATTTAACAAATGACAGATCCAGTAAACAGGATTCCCAGATATATATGATTCACAATTGTTCCCAGGATCAACGACCATTGCATATATATCCTTCATCAACATTGCATCAAACACATACCAGTCATACATTGATATAATTAAACATAAGGTTACATCATCCTATTAGTACTACAATGTTAAGTGACTTGGTCACTTTAAAGATATCTGACGGAAGCAAAATAAACGGAAAATGTCCACCAATGGCCTCATCCACCCGCAGTAATTGCGTGGAGGAAAGAAGTAGCGTTACTCGTTAGCGTCACCCGACGGCGCTAACGGTACTTCATAAAGAAAACCATCCTCACCGCAACAATAGGTGGTAGCACCTTGAGTACAAAAGGTACTCGACAAGTCTTACACAAACTAATAAAAGAAAGTGGTTATTAGAACCTAATCAAAGGAGTAGAGTTGTTACATGCATAAGGTTACAAAAGGAAGGTATAAAGGTTCAAATTTGCATAAGCGATACATCTTAACCTACAAAGGCTAACTTTTGATAAAGCAATTTAATAAATCAAAAATAAAGTAAAACAGTAAGTAAACACATAAAATGTAACAAGATGTGCATGATTCCTCATGCCAACCGAAAATAAACCAAAACCAGATTTTTGAAAATCAAAACTTCTATACAGTGATATCAATTCAAGTTATCGCCCATGACCGTGGACACGCTATTCGAATGAGCTTTATACCTGCGTAGGTGTACATCTTTACCCACATGACTTAGCTAGCGTTGTCTTGGATGCCTCCGAATGATGACACTTCCTTTGGTATGCCGGCCAGGAAGCTAAGATTTGGTATTTTTCAACAAGCCAACACTATTGAGTTGGACCCCATGTGTGCACCGATCCCACTAGTGTAGGCTATACCACCTACTAACCACGGGCACACATGTTGTGTCGAATGCCGATCCAAACAATTTAAAGCGAATTGGGCTCCCACCCATAGTAGAATGCTATCGGCACCATTAAGGTATCGATATGCGACGAGGCACATATACGCCTCACCCTCCTAAGAACATCCGACATCGACATACAAAGCTCACATGGCATAAAACGCAATCCTCGGACCAAAGCATCTATGCCATACAAGGCCAATACACATATCCTTACTCTCCTGTTTCCAACTCAATAGTCTCAACATTTTACTTAACCAAACAGCCATACACCTGCATGTGGAAGTACGTGGGGACTTGAATTGAATAATCGAGTTCGGTCCTTAATTAACCGGACAAGTCCACCACAAACCCAATCTCTAGCACAAAAGCACCATCACTAACTTCCTCTTGTCCAGATCAATTTGAATTTCAAATACAAGACTGATTTAAAGAAACTGGACAAAGAGTTTAAAATGACAATAGTTCATGCAGATTCCCATGTTTGACAAGATATGCTTGTCAAACTCTAAAATCTCTAGATCGCATATCTAAGCCAAATCAAAATAGACCATATAGTATACGAGACTACACTAGAGTTGAGTGTATGGTCATGATTAAGGTAATCCACCATGTCAAAGTTATAGCTAGCTATTACAAGTCACGTTTTGTATTTTCGGACAAATAGCATGCACAGATATCACTTTGGATTTGTAAAAGCTATTGTACAAAATCTGGGTTCAATATGGTGCAAAGAGGATGCTTGCCTTGGTAATAATAGACTTACATTGCGTGTTCCGTTGCTCGAAAAGATTCAATTGCTTCAACAGAACTGCATTCTAAAAGAAACAATAAGATCCAATAAATACCAAATCGATAATAAGTCCAAAATGGAATAAATATGCATGATCAATCTAGAAATGCATGATTACAGATGCTTAAGCCATAACTACCCATAATAATGATAATAATCCATTATATAGCTCACTTTGTTTTCAAAAGACGTAAATTAGGTTTTAGTGCAAAACTCCGGTTTTCATATTGAAAAGAGTGAAACAGAGATGATTGCAATTTTGGAAAGAAGTATAGATCATGCAAAAGTCCATAAATGAATCTTAGCATGATCCTTTAGGTAATTAACATCCCAAACCAACCTTAGTCTAACCTAGCCAGTTAGATCACATCGACTAGGAAGGAGATCATTTTGTCGGCTAAACCGACAAAAAGAAACAGGACAATTCTCACTAGAAGTTAAAATAGATGATGACAAGATTGGAAAGATTAACTTGTCATGTCGCTAGGGTTTAGTCAAAACCTAAATAAGATGGTAAGTTGACAGGAAGAACCTAGGTCTTGAAAATGACATGAGAAAGCGAAAAGGCATAATATCAACTTTTCGGTTTGAAGCAAGATCTGCTACGATGCTTAAAAGAATGGTTCACAGCAGACTTCTAAGGTCCTTAAGATGCTCAAGATGTTACAGCTAGGGTTTTAGCTTACAGAGAAGAGATATGCCAGGGTTTTGAAAACCGATCTTCGATCAACAGAGGATTAAACTCGATTTAACCTACAAAAGATAATCAATCTTTATTGCAAAGTGTAACCAGAGTTTAGGATGGCTAAGCAAAGGAACAAGAGCAAGAAACTCCACAGTCAAGCAAAGAAAGGATGAGCTTCTTCGGTCAACAATGGCAACAAGCAAGGAAAGCTAGGGTTTATATATGGGTGTTGAGCTACAGAGCAAGAAGGAAAGATCTAGAGTTGATGAGGTGTCCATTTAGCTAAACATCTCAAAAATTAGTGTATAATCTTTGGATAAATCCTCTCCCCGCTCACAAAAATGGTGGCAGAGATAAGGAAGAAGAGAGGCAAAATATGACATGTGGGTCCCCTGGCGATCCACGCATGTGCGTCTCCTAAAATGCGAAAAGAACACCAACCGTCCGATTGGAAATGGGTGGTGCGATAAATAGAGAGGTTAAATGATTTGAATCGGTACGATTAATATGGACCGCACGATCTAGATCGATGATCGAGATCTAATTGAAATCGAAGGATGCGGGGCTCCACTTTCAAAGATATACGTTGGATCAAGATCCAACGATCAATTAAAAGATATACACGTCACTCTTCCTTTGATGCTATGGCTCAAAGACCGTTGGATTTAATTTCTACGGTCGGGATGTAAATGGAACCGATGGTCCGATTGCATACACCCATGTGGTCCGCACGATTAAAATCCAACGACCCACCGATTTTGGGCTTTAAAGGCCCACGGTCAAAAGGAGTGCCGAGGATTGAGATCCAAAGGCCCACATTAACGCGCCTCGATTTCAAATTGAAATAAGCGATACCGCTAGATCAAGGATGGACGGCCACGATTGTGCGGGGATCCGAGTCGTCCGAATGCATACACAAATCTAGACCATACGGCGAAGATCCAACGGTCCGGATGAGTGCGGGCTTTATAACACGCGGAAAAGGGAAAACCGTAGGATTTGAATCTAACTTTGAAATAAAAGCGCTTTAAGTTTAAAACGAAAGAGCGCCACGTTGGATTGAAACGAACGGTGGAGATTGAATAAGGATCCGGAGTTGTCCGATTGCATACACCGATCACGCTCGTTGGATTAAGATCCAACGGTGGGGTTGATCTCGCACGTGGACACTCGTGGTGATGCGTGAGCTCGCTCGCTCGATTGAAGATCGACGGCCGCATCACGCTGCGTGGATTTTGGGCTCGCGCTCAACGTGACCGAGCCGCACCAAGATGATTGGGTTGACCAAGATACGTGGTCCGAGTCGCACGAGATTAGGGCTAGGTTTGGACCGTTTGGTTGACCAAACCTTATTCAAATATTTAAAAGGTTTGACTGGGACTTTAAAAATAGCAAATAAATTTATAAATTCATGAAAATTTTATTGTAAGCTACTGGGATGATATATTTCCCAGATAAATTTCATAAACCACACTTTCACTTTATAAAATACATAAATATTTATTTCAGTGCCAAAAATATTTATTTAAAGACAATAAATTTTCTTTAAGCCCAAATAATTTCTAAAATGCAACAAAAATAGTTTTAGTCAAGATAATTTACCTAGGCTTTAATAAAAATACTTCCAGTCATAATACAAGTTTTATCTTGTATCCCTTTAAGACTTTGAATGGTTCTTTAGGGTTTTGACTACAAAGGAAGGTTTTAACTTGTAACATCTTGCCAAAGTGTAAACATGAACAGAATGCCATGAACAGATCTCATTACTGCTCATAAAGCATTTTATTACTGTTTATAAACTTGGGGTGTTACAAACCTACCCCTTAAGAAAATCTCGTCCCTAGATTTGGAACAAGTTAAGATCAGAAGAAGTGAAATGGAAATGAATTATGAGGAAATTCAACATCCGTTGTTTTGATTTCCTTTAAAGATAACAAAGAAGAACCTTACATAACAACATAGTGTTATTATTACATCTTTGTTTACATTGGTTTGTTTAAACTTTCCTTTCTTGATCTAAAGGAAAGTACTAAACAACAAAAGATGGGGTGCTCAATGCATCGATCTTCGCTCCCAAGTGGCTTCATCCTCGGAATGATTAGCCCATCGAATTTTCAAGAACTTGACAAGACGATTTCTTGTCCTGCGCTCCATTGTGTCGAGGATACGTCATCGTTGCTCTTGATATGAAAGATCAGGTTGAGATCAAGATGCTCATAAGCAGTTGCCTCAATAGGAACACGAAGGCATTTCTTTAATTGAGACACATGAAAAGTATCATGCACTGCTGAAAGTGATTCAGGTAGTTCCAATTGGTAAGCTACAGCTCCTCGCTTGGCAATGATTCGGAAGGGTCCGATATAACGAGGTGCGAGCTTTCCTTTTACCTGAAAACGATGAGTACCCTTCGTGGGTGACACTTTAAGATAGACATGGTCATCCACCTCAAAGCTCAACTCACGACGGCGATGATCAGCATAGCTCTTCTGACGAGACTGTGCAGTTTTCAAACAATCCCGAATCAGACGAACTTGCTCTTCTGCTTCCTTTACCATGTCTGGGCCAAAGAATGATCTTTCACCCGACTCGGACCAATTCAATGGAGTCTCATAAGCTCTCCCATACAAGGCTTCAAAAGGTGACATTTGAATACTTGCCAGTAGCTATTATTGTAGGAAAATTCCACATATGGCAAAGATTTCTCCCGCTTTGCTATAAGATAGCACATAGGCTCAAGAAGATCTTCCATTACTTGGTTCACTCTTTCAGTTTGACCACCGTTTGAGGATGGTAAGCAAGATCGAAAAGAAAGTTCGCCTCCATAGCCTTGATGAAGGCTATTCCAAAATGGGAAGTGAATTGAGGACCACTACGAAACAATGACTTTAGGAACACCATGAAGACAAACAATTCTAGCAATATAAAGCTCTGCTAATTGCTTGCCATTGAAATCAGTCCTGACCGGAATAAAATGAGCCACTTTAGTTAAACGATCGATGATCACCCAAATGGCATCAGATCCCTTGGAAGTCTTGGGAAGACCAGTAACGAAATCCATACCGATCTCTTCCCACTTCCATTGTGGAATAGGCAAAGGTTGAAGGTACGGTGGCGGATGTTCAGCTTTAACCCTTTGGCAAATATCACATTCAGCAACATACTGAGCAATTTGCCTCTTCATTTGGCTCCACCAAAATATTTTCTTCAAATCCTGGTACATCTTGGTACTCCCAGGATGCAAAGAAAACTTGGAATTATGAGCCTCTCTAAGAATTAGACTCTTTAGATGGGGATCAGCAGGTACTACCAAACGATTGCGATATCGAATCATACCGCGATCATCTTCAGAAAACTCGTTGGCTTTACCTGCTTTCATGTTTTCCTTAATTTCGGCTACCTCGGCATCAGTTGTCTGGGCCTCCAGAATCTGAGATGCTAATGTTGGCTCCACATGTAATGCAATGAGAAACCTTTTCCCACCAATTCAAGACTTAAGCGCCAAAATCAGCGCACAAGTCTTTTTCGGCAGTAGAAAAGATATGCAGTTGCATTGTGACTTTCTGGCTTAAAGCATCGGCCACAACATTGGCTTTACCAGATGATAATGAATACCCATGTCGTAGTATTTGATCAGTTCAAGCCATCTTCGTTGTCTCATATTCAAATCAGATTGAGTGAATATGTATTTCAGGCTTTTATGATCAGTGTAGATCTCACAACGATTACCTAGAAGGTAATGTCGCCAAATCTTCAACGCATGGACCACGGCAACAATTCCAAATCATGAGTAGGATAATTAACTTCATGAGGGCAAGAATCGCGGGATGCATATGCCACAACTCGGCCTTCTTGCATAAGCACACAACCAAGTCCATGGCAAGATGCATCGCAATAAATGTCAAGCTCTTAAGAACATTCTAAGAGTGAGAGCTGGAGTTTAGTCAAGAGAGTTCTCAAAAGCGAAAACTCTCTTCACACTTAGCTGACCATTCAAATTTCTTTCCCTTTCTGCAAGAGCTGAGTCAAAGGTCTAGCAATCTTGGAGAAATTTTCAATGAACCTACGGTAATAACCCGCAAGTCCGAGAAAACTCCGAATCTCTGGAACATTCTTGGGAGGCTTCCAATTTAGTACATCCTGTACCTTGCTTGGATCGACAGCGATACCTCCTTCAGATAACACATGCCCCAAAAATGCAACCTCTCTGAGCCAGAAAGCACATTTGCTGAACTTAGCATATAATCGATGCCGAAGTGTTTCAAAGACAAGTCGCAAATGTTGTTCATGATCCTTATCGACTTGAATAAATAAGGATGTCGCCAATGAACACGACAACGAACTTATCCAAGAATTCCATGAACACCGAATTCATAAGATTCATGAAATATTTGGAGCATTGGTCGCACTAAAGGACATAACAAGATACTCGTATAAACCATAACGAGTAGAGAAAGTCGTCTTAGGAATGTCCTCACTCTAACCTTGATCGATGATAGCCCGATCGCAAATCAATCTTTGAAAAGACACGGCACCAACCAACCGATCAAAAAGATCATCAATTCGAGGTAGAGGATATTTGTTCTTGATAGTGACCTCATTTAACTGACGGTAATCCACACACATCCGTAAAGTGTTGTCTTTCTTCTTAACAAAGATTGCCGGCATCCCCAAGGTGAGGAACTCGGTCGAATGAAACCTTTGTCAAGCAATTCTCCGAGTTGCTTCTTCAATTCAACCAACTCGCTGACAGCATTCGATAAGGACTCGGATATCGGAGCGCCTGTGAACGAGTTCAATAACAAACTCCACTTCCGATCCGGTGGTAAACCGGGAAGGTCTTCAGAAAAACATCGCATACTCACGCACAATTGGTACCGACTCCAAAGAAGGAGTGGTATCAACTTGGTGAGCACAAAGATGAGAGCCAATTGTTTTGGAATGGTAAACAACTTGAATGCCGTCTGCATTGGTCATAGAAATAGACCGTTGGGAACAATTGATTTGGCCCTGTTCTTGGACAACCAATCCATACCCAAAATGACATCCAACCCTTTAGAGTCAATCACAATTAAATTTGCTAAAACCTTACTCCAAGGATTGTTATGTTGACCCCATTAACAAATCGACGGTTTTAAAGACCGACCTGTGTGATTGAATAATAAAAGGTGGTTGGAGGGTATGCATGTCTAATCGGTGTTGAATAACCAAAATGATTGCTAATAAAAGAATGAGATGCTCGAGTCAAATAAAACGATGTTGGGTGAAGTTAACTAGGAGCATACCCATAACAACTTCAGTGTATCGGCCGCCTCTTCAAGCAGTTGATCCGTTCACATGCCCACTGACCGAACCGGATCGCCTTTAATAGGGGCCTCTGCGGGGTTGCCGAACAGGGTTGGATAGGGTCGAACAGAGGCAATCCTGCCGCTTTGCCACACACTTGTTGGCATAATGCCCTGACGACCACAATGAAAGCAGATAACCCCAGGTTAACATTGTTAATGTGGACGGGCTGATTTCCACTTGGGCCTGACTGATTGGTGGGAGGAGATGGACGAGGGCAAACACCGGCCTTGGTGAAAATGGAGTGGTGCTCGTGGTGGTCTAGACAACCACATACGAGGCCTTGGTGAGTCGCCACCGTGAGCAAGCTGTGAAGTCCATTGCCGCCATGCGTGACTCCTCCAATGCCTTACTCTTACTTTCACCACAATAGCTTTATTGACCAAATGAGAGAAATTTCAAATCATGCAAAGCCACCGCCATCCGCAGTTCTTCGATAGCCCATTCAAGAACCGGCCACGACGAAGGTCGGTAAACATCATCGAGCATATTCGCCGAAGTTGAACTCATGCGGATATTCGATTCATGATTTTCGCCTTGCTTGAGAGCGAGAAATTCTTGCCGCTTGATCATCATGACTCTTCGGGAATGTGAGCTTCGCGAAAGCTTCCACAAATTCATCCCAAGTAGGGACATGTCCAGCAGTCAATGGCAAGAAGATTATCCCACCATATGCTAGCCGCCCATCGAAGTGATAATCGCAAAAGAACCTTTTCCTTTCGTGAGCATCGAGCAATTAAGACCTTCTTCTCAATGGTTCGCCAATCCTCGCCTTCCATGGGATCTCGAGAATCGAGAACACCGCGGGTTAGTCCGCCAAAGTCGCAAGATCGCTCGCACATGGTGGCCTCTGCTCTAACGGTGATGCAACAGAGTAGAAGTATTGCGCGCAACTGCTCCAAGATGCGCGTCGGTCCATTCGGTTGCGCTCAATTTGCATGAGCACGCGGCCATTGAAGGTGGTGGAGGAAGCTCCTCTTCCGGGGACCACCTTGCGGACCTTGAGAGTCGGAGGTTCGATCGGCCCTCCACGAGAATGAGGCATGGGAGTCGACATGCTCCTCCCCTTGTTGCGCTTAAGACGAGTAGTAGGTCTGCCATCTGTTACACACCATGGTTAACAACACAACAAGGACATACTCGGCAAACACAAACAAGGTTGCAATTAGAAAAGAAACAAGCACTATACATATAATGCATCATGTTATGTTATGCATTCAAGTTAACACCAAACCGTAAACTTCATATATATACAACAAAAATTTGGTTCAGTCTTACATTATAGTCGGCCATAATGTGGATTACAAACCGAAAGTTAAACTTACATACTTTGTACAAAATACTATCGCCCTATTACATACAATTTATTTAGGCCACTACTAAACCGAAAGACACTCAACCACGAGGGTTCATCGTCGAGGTGCTAGCGTAGAGATCCGGTTAAAGTTCACCGGAAACTCATTCAAAAGATGAGCTCGGGGAACCAAAGATCAACAGATCCAACGGACTAATGAGACGCCTCGGGAACCCAACAATGGTCGATGACCTCCGAGGTGCGACCCAGAGTGCGAGGAAAGCCTCAAATATCCGGCTTGGCGACTTGTCCATAAACAGTACGCACCCGCCACACGGAAGTCGATAAAGAGGTGGTGCAAAGAAATAGTTAGGAGATCTCATTGTCACCATAAAGCACGCTGCGAGGAACGCGATTCATGTTGACTCCAAGAAGCGGTACTCACTGGCCTCATTAAGGCGATGCCGAAGTTTCCCACAACTCCTCACAAGACGATGGATTTGGTCCATGATGCGGACCATCCTCGCCAACCGCCGCACCGAGGTCTTCGCTAAATCAGTATCTCGTGAACATGCTCACTGAGGTAGGGCCTTGATTCGGAAGTGGTCGAGGGTGGTTGAGACAATTCCACAAATCATGACGAAGAAGGCTCATCATCCTACTCGCACTTCCTGAACGCCATAGCCTCGAGGTGGCAAGTGCTTGGACACTGAGGGAACACCGCCACTACATGCCTAGCAATGACGTTGATGAAGGCACGGTACTCCTCCATCCTCGGTCCTTGATCTCGCCGATAAATGGCATACTACCGATAGGTGAAATTGGGGCGCCACATCATGTCCCAAGTAAGGTGGGAACCCATCAACATCTTCACTCGAGTCTCCTTGACCAAGTACCAACCGCTCATCTATAGGCCAAAAGGCAAGATAAGAAACAATTCACTTTTAGATAAACCAACAGTAAAGTTGGGCAAGAAGTGACATTAAAGAGGATAAGAAATAAAATGTCATACTTAAACTTTCAAAATACATTCTTTGTTTGAAGATAATTTTATCGAAGACTCTCTAATAACTTTGGCCACACTACTTCTAACCTACAGCAACGTATGCTCGATACCAACGCCGTGAGGACCCCTGTTATTGGAAATGTTACTAATTAAATTCATACTGTAGCACAATTGTTAATGAAGGAACATCACTGCTCCTTTATTAAAAACCATGCTAAAGATATAAATTTAACAAATGACAGATCCAGTAAACATGATTCCCGGATATATATGATTCACAATGGTTCCGGGATCAACGACCATTGCATATATATCCTTCATCAACATTGCATCAAACACATACCACCATACATTGATATAATTAAACATAAGGTTACATCATCCTATTAGTACTACAATGTTAAGTGACTTGGTCACTTTAATAAAGATATCTGTGGAAGCAAAATAAACGGAAAATGTCCACCAATGACCTCCTCCACCCGCAGGCAATTGCGTGGAGGAAAGAAGTAGCGTTACTCGTTAGCGCCACCGATCGGGCGCTAACGGTACTTCATAAAGAAAACCATCCTCACCTGCAACAATAGGTGGTAGCACCTTGAGTACAAAAGGTACTCAGCAAGTCTTACACAAACTAATAAAAGAAAGTGGTAATTAGAACCTAATCAAAGGAGTAGAGTTGTTACATGCATAAGGTTACAAAAAGGAAGGTATAAAGGTTCAAATTTGCATAAAGCGATACATCTTAACCTACAAAGGCTAACTTTTGATAAAGCAATTTAATAAATCAAAAATAAAGTAAAACAGTAAGTAAACACATAAAATGTAAACAAGATGTGCATGATTCCTCATGCCAACCGAAAATAAACCAAAACCAGATTTTTAAAATCAAAACTTCTATACAGTGATATCAATTCAAGTTATCGATCCATGACCGTGGACACGCTATTCGAACAGCTTTATACCTCGCAGTGGGTGTACATCTTTACCCACATGACTTAGCTAGCCGTTGTCTTGGATGCCTCCGAATGATGACACACTTCCTTTGGTATGCCGACCGGGGAAGCTAAGATTTGGTATTTTTCAACAAGCCAACACTATTGAGTTGGACCCCCATGTGTGCACTGATCCCACTAGTGTAGGCTATACCACCTACTAACCACGGGGCACACATGTTGTGTCAGTAATGCCGATCCAAACAATTTAAAGCGAATTGGGCTCCCACCCATAGTAGAATGCTATCGGTACCATTAAGGTATCGATATGCGACGAGGCACATATACGCCCTCACCCTCCTAAGAACATCTGATACTGACATACAAAGCTCACATGGCATAAAACGCAGTCCTCAGACCAAAGCATCTATGCCATACAAGGCCAATACACATATCCTTACTCTCCTGTTTCCAACTCAATAGTCTCAACATTTTACTTAACCAAACAAATACCATACACCGCATGTGGAAGTACGTGGGAGACTTGAATTGAATAATCAGAGTTCGGTCCTTAATTAACCCGGACAAGTCCACCACAAAACCCAATCTCGTGCACAAAAGCACCATCACTAACTTCCTCTTGTCCAGATCAATTTGAATTTCAAATACAAGACTGATTTAAAGAAACTGGACAAAGAGTTTAAAATGATAATAGTTCAGTGGTGATTCCCATGTTTGACAAGATATGCTTGTCAAACTCTAAAATCTCTAGACTGCATATCTAAGCCAAATCTGAAAATAGACCATATAGTATACAGTACTACACTAGAGTTGAGTGTATGGTCATGATTAAGGTAATCCACCATGTCAGGTTATAGCTAGCTATTACAAGTCACGTTTTGTATTTTCAGACAAATAGCATGCACAGATATCACTGGATTTGTAAAAGCTATTGTACAAAATCTGGGTTCAATATGGTGCAAAGAGGATGCTTGCCTTGGTAATAATAGACTTCATTGGTGTTCCGTTGCTCGAGAAAAGATTCAATTGCTTCAATGAACTGCATTCTAAAAGAAACAATAAGATCCAATAAATACCAAAAGCGACAATAAGTCCAAAATGGAAGAAATATGCATGATCAATCTAGAAATGCATGATTACAGATGCTTAAGCCATAACTACCCATAATAATGATAATAATCCATTATATAGCTCACTTGCTTTCAAAAGACAGAAATTAGGTTTTAGTGCAAAACTCCGCCAGATTGTAAAAGAGCCAAAACAGATGATTGCAATTTTGGAAAAGAAGTATAGATCATGCAAAAGTCCATAAATGAATCTTAGCATGATCCTTTAGGTAATTAACATCCCAAACCAACCTTAGTCTAACCCTAGCCGTTAGATCACATCGACTAGAAGGAGATCATTTTTGTCAACTAAACCGACAAAAAGAAACAGGACAATTCTCGGCTAGAAGTTAAAATAGATGATGACAAGATTGGAAAGATTAACTTGTCATGTCGCTAGGGTTTAGTCAAAACCTAAATAAGATGGTAAGTTGACAGAAGAACCCTAGGTCTTGAAAATGACATGAGAAACGAAAAGGCATAATATCAACTTTTCGCTTGAAGCAAGATCAAGCTACCGATGCTTAAAAGAATGGTTCAGCAGCTTCTAAGGTCCTTAAGATGCTCAAGATGTTACAAACTAGGGTTTTAGCTACAGAGAAGAGATATGCCAAGGGTTTTGAAAACCCGATGCTGATCAACAGAGGATTAAACTCTGATTTAACCTACAAAAGATAATCAATCTTTATTGCAAAGTGTAACCAGAGTTTAGGATGGCTAAGCAAAAGGAACAAGAGCAAGAAACTCCACTGGTCAACAAGAAAAGGATGAGCTTCTTCGGTCAACAATGGCAACAGCAAGGAAAGCTAGGGTTTATATATGGGTGTTGAGCTACAGAGCAAGAAGGAAAGATCTAGAGTTGATGAGGTGTCCATTTAGCTAAACATCTCAAAAATTAGTGTATAATCTTTGGATAAATCCTCTCCCCTGCTCACAAAAATGGCTGCGCGCAGAGATAAGGAAGAAGAGAGGCAAAATATGACATGTGGGTCCCACTGATCACAATGCTGTGGCGTCTCCTAAAATGCGAAAGAACACCAACCGTCCGATTGGAAATGGGTGGGCTGCGATAAATAGAGAGGTTAAATGATTTGAATCGGTGCAGATTATTATGGACCGCACGATCTAGATCGATGATCGAGATCTAATTGAAATCCGAAGGATGCGGGCTCCACTTTCAAAGATATACGTTGGATCAAGATCCAACGATCAATTAAAAGATATACACGTCACTCTTCCTTTGATGCTATGGCTCAGCACCGTTGGATTTAATTTCTACGGTCAGGATGTAAAATGGAACCGGATGGTCCGATTGCATACACCCATGTGGTCCGCACGATTAAAATCCAACGACCCACCGATTTTGGGCTTTAAAGGCCCACGGTCAAAAAGGAGTGCCGTAGGATTGAGATCCAAAGGCCCACATTAACGCGCGCCTCTGATTTCAAATTGAAATAAGCGATACCGCTAGATCAAGGATGGACGGCCACGATTGTGCGGGGATCCGGAGTCGTCCGAATGCATACACAAATCTAGACCATACGATGAAGATCCAACGGTCCAGAGGAGTGCGGGCTTTATAACACGCGGGAAAAAGGGAAAAACCGTAGGATTTGAATCTAACGGCTGAAATAAAAGCGCGCCTTTAAGTTTAAAACGAAAGAGCGCCACGGTTGGATTGGAAACGAACGTGGAGATTGAATAAGGATCCGGAGTTGTCCGATTGCATACACCGATCACGTTCGTTGGATTAAGATCCAACGGTGGGGTTGATCTCGTACACGGGACACTCGTGTGGTGCAGTGAGCTCGCCTGCTCGATTGAAGATCGACGGCCGCATCACGCGTGGATTTTGGGCTCGCGCCCAACGTGACCGAGCGCACCAAGATGATTGGGTTGGACCAAGATACGTGGTCCGAGTCGCTCTGATATTAGGGCTAGGTTTGGACCGGTTTGGTTGACCAAACCTTATTCAAATATTTAAAAGGTTTGACTGGGACTTTAAAATAGCAAATAAATTTATAAATTCATGAAAATTTTCTTGTAAGCTACCGATGATATATTTCCAGATAAATTTTATAAACCACACTTTCACTTTATAAAATACATAAATATTTATTTCAGTGAAAATATTCATTTAAAGACAATAAATTTTTCTTTAAGCCCAAATAATTTCTAAAAATGCAACAAAAATAGTTTTAGTCAAGATAATTTACCTAGGCTTTAATAAAAATACTTCTCAGTCATAATACAAGTTTTATCTTGTATCCCTTTAAGACTTTGAATGGTTCTTTAGGGTTTTGACTACAAAGGAAGGTTTTTAACTTGTAACATGTCGCTTAAAGTGTAAACATGAACAGTAATGCCATGAACAGTATCTCATTACTGTTCATAAAGCATTTTATTACTGTTTATAAACTTGGGGCTGTTACAATGCCGAGCCGAGATGTTGATCCAAACACGACATGTTTGGCATGGCCCAGCTACAGTATAAGAAATTACACGTGAAATGTCCTTTTTGCTTCTCCATCTGCATCTTGAGGAAGAAGTGCACGTGGCCAGTCCTCCATTTGTCTTTTGACAACAAAGGCAAGGGCAAATGATAGAAATGTCATTTGGTTTGCTTGCGTCGTCTAATTTTCCTAACTTTTCATTACCTCTCGGGTTTTTATATGAAAGGGTATTTTCGATGTGTATATGTGAAAGATGCAATAAAAGAATCCCCATAGACCTTCTGTGATGAGGACATCCTTACTACTGCTGTATCTTTCCATTCTTCAAGTATACATGAGGACAATGTTGATAATGTTCATGATGTGCCTAACGGTCCAATGACAATAGCAAGAGCTAAACTTCTCAACCAAAGATGTGCATTTTTCTTAATAAGTTTCCTTATGATGTTGATGAGAATTGGATACTACCTAAAATCAATAATTTATGCATTGTCATGTTTGACAAGTTTAAAGTCTTTAGAACCGAGAGAGAGTGGGGCCAAAGCAATGGAGGAGCACAACGAGGGGTAACCATATTTTTGTCGCCTACCCCATGAAAAACAAGAAGCTCAAAGTGGTTGCAAAAGGAGAAAGCTAAGCAGCCCATGTGGCTGGTCAAGGAGGAAAGAAGCCCGTGCGGTGGGAAAGTAAAAGGGGAGAAATCCAAGAATTCAAAGCCTAAGTTTTAGATAAGATTTCTCAGCCCAATTGGGGTGTTCTTGTACTTATTAGAAAGCTTATTCCAAAGCCCACGCAATGAATATGGTGCCAGCCTTAGAAAACTTATGATCGTAGATTATGACCGAAACAATGTGACAGCTGTAAATTTAAGATTTCTTTTTGTGTGAGTTTGAATCCAATATATGTAGAGATGAGTTAGAGTCAATTTAAATACTTTGTGGCCAGCCCTAGGGGTCATATATACTCATATAATTTGTGCATTGTAAGGGAGATCATGTTTAATCTAAAAGATAGCAGATTGCTTTTGTTTCTTTCAAGTACGGCCGAACCAACTTGAGGGAGAACTGGGAGTTCCAAATTCAAATCGTTTTAACATTTTCAATAGGAATTGGAAGCACGATAGGGTTTCACTTAATGGTCGTGAAATCCAGCACGTGTGTTCTTACAAATTAAAAAGTGCTAACTCTTACATTAGCAACAGAGGATCACTACGATTCAGTAAGCCTCACATAGTATCTCGATCCTATACCGAGAAGATCGGGTGACCTCGTATCATTCTAGGTTTTCATCATTCAAAAAAGCTGCTTCCATCAAGGAGTGCGATTAGGTGAGGAGCTGTGCAAACTCCATTACCAAATTGTAAGAGTCAAGTAGAGGTTGGCAATGGAGCGAGAGGAAACCTGGGAGACCTAGGTTAACTCTGACCCCCAACAGAGTAAACCTTCTATGTCCGAACCATTTTTAGACGTTCAGCTTTCCAGCTTTATTCTAGTCTACAACCACACCTCGCTTTCACTACACCTGGATATATCTACAGGGAAATATAGCTTGTTTAAGGCATGTACAACATTGCCGCCTTACCTTGAACCAAACAGAGAACCTTGGTGAGAATATATTTCGTATTTTCCTAGCCAATGCAGTGAAGGCATGGCAATATACATTTACAATTTCGTATTTCAATATACATTACAGTGTCCTGTTCACGAAAAAAATATAGAGAGAATTTCTTGACATGGAGTCGAAACCTACAGTGGCCCTACAACACTCCATGCCGGGCATGCGGACTTGCCGCTCGTGCTCATAGCGAGTGAGCTCCACAACTGTGTGACATCGTAACAATTGCAGAAGGATAGGCTAATAAACACAAACATCTGAACTAGAAATTTCACACTTATCTTCGCATGTAATAGAAATTTCACACTATGCGAAAACTAAAATTGAATCACATGACAAGCAAAACTTCATAGAATGAACATGGAGAACAAAAAAGGGAAGCAAGAATTTACAAAAGAATAACTTGCGGAGCACTCTTATACCAAAAAAGCAAATGCACCATCACCGGAAAATTTTCTAGCAAGAAACCCTTGTACCAAGCTCCCCATCGATCGTCAATGCTGATTGAGCTGGTGGGTGGGTTCATCTGTGCGGTACTGACTTGCGCGCAAAATGAAACCATCACACATGGATTTCAACTTAGATCCCAAGTCTCCTTGGCACATTTTCCTGGAGAACTTACATAATTGTGCAGTTGCACTTCGATTCCATCTTTGGAGGCTTTATGCTATCAGATATCCTTGTAATTTCAGAAGAAGAACGCACAGGTACAGGATCTTTAGTAATTACTTCCATCTCGGATGTCTCTGTGATGGTTTCACCTTCCAATCTTTTCTTTTTAACCTTACGTTTTGGTGTTTTTCTGTGAGGCAGCTTCAATAAACCATCCTCCCTTTGGATGGACTTTCCTAATATGGTAGCAGTTGGTCGAGGGGCACCAGCAAGTTCAGATTCCTGCTCGTGCTCCAGTCCAATTGTTGCAGCCTTGTATGAAAGGTCATGAACAATGGAACTACAGAAAAGAATTGTATCGGTAGCCTCTTCTAAAGTGAAACATCTCTCAATTTGTTTCCTCGGTCCTTCTACAATTCAGTCATCAATTTTATGTTACGTAATTATACACATCAAAGAATATATTAACTGTGATTGGTTAAGGCCAAAAACAAGATGTACTGGACATGCATCATAACTGTGAAACTATTTTTGATGTGTATGTAACAACTGATGAATTTAATGTGTATGTAACAGACATGCACAATAACTGTAAAGATAAGACATAATAAGCACAACAAAAAATTATTGCATGAAACTTTGTTAGACTAAAAATGCATGCGTGAAGGTTTTGCGGGTGATACATCTACGAGTTGCCTGTTAGATTGATTTGACACTTAAACTAAATTGCATACACATTGAATGCATCAGTTATTACTTCATAAATTACTTATGTTGACGCCGGCTTATATTTTTTAAAATTCTTGATGATCTTACATCAAAGGAATATAAAATGCTCATTTCAAACTACTTCAATGTATGCATAGACCATGCTACAAGTCTACAACTATGATATTATAGCAACTAAGGCAAGCTTTAAAAATTCTAGGTGTGGATCGATGTGCCACATAATTTTTTTTGCATGCTATCTGTAGAAAAAAAGGGATGACGTTTGCATTGAAGAATAACAATAAAGGTTACCATGGGAATCTTGTGGAGCAGATTTCATCTCTTTCCCAAAACAATGGTGTTGCGAAAAAGAAAAAGACAAGATGGGAGGAGTAATAAAAAATACTCTTTACTTCTTGCAATTTCTAATACAGGTTTAAAAATATATCATTTGTCCTAAACACGGCCTATTTGAGACTTCTCAAAGTCCCACATGAAAAACCTTTTTTACTATTCATTTCTTTTATTTTCAGTTCTCTACCACAGCACTGCAGCCCATTCCCCTCCACCCCCTCTTGACGTCCCAGGTGCTGCCAAAAGTGCAAGTATTTGGAAACGGAGGGAGTACTTTTAATAAAGCAATCTTAACCAAGGCCTCCTGTCCAAATTACTTAACATGAGCTAAATGAATTAACTATTTATGGTTATCATGTATAAGGATGCCTTAGTCGCAGAATTACTTATATTATATATTTTTCTTTGATTTGTAAAAACAGTTTTTATTTTTTGGAAAATGCCTTTACATATCTAGCAAACAGCTCCTTAGTGCCACCAAAGAATGTGATTCCCAAACAAGGCTGCAAATTTTTCATGTGGAAATATACGAGGACAACACACATTAGTTGCAAGTAAAGAGTAAAAGTGAATTTACCATCATTAGGGAGCTCCACTATTTTAGCCTCTGTTGCAGAAACCAACACATCCTCCTCAGAGATGGCAGACACAGAACAAGCATCCAGCCTGTTTGCCTCATCAGAAGCTTCAGACTGCATTTGAAGATTACCAAAATTGTTCTCATCACACGGATGTTCTGGAGTGTCAATTGAATAGTTAGTGATGGCAGAAGTATCTTCTTCAGTCTTTTGTGAGCAACTTCCATAAGCAGCTGAAGACTGGAGGATATTACTAGGCACTTCGGTATATGATGAACACATGTTAACGCTTAAATCATCATCATGAGCAATCCAGTACGCACTTTGATTATGAATTACTACATCTCCGACTGCTTCGCTATCATCATTTACAATAGCTTGCGCAGCAGACCAGCACTCTATAGCACTTGAGAGAGCCTCTTTACAAGATCCATCATGTTCTCCAGTAGAAACCACAGTTCTTGAAGCACTGTTTTCCGAAGTAACCAATGGGTAACAATCATATTCATTTACCTCACTCTGAGGACAAAGTGAAGCTGAAGAACCACTAATTGAAATGTCTGACACTGAAGCGACACTTTGACGACTCACAGTACTGCCTATTTGTGACTTCTCAAAGTCACACCTCTTACCACTTTTAAGGCTTTCAAAACGTATATCTGATTGCCTTGAAGACCCTAGATCAATGGAAGAAGCAGCTGAAGAGCTATCCAGTCCAATGCTATGCTTCGTCATATTGACATTATCTCTTGCATAGTAGGGTTCTGAACAAAGAATGTTGGTAGCAGCCAAGGGCCTCCCTTCCACAACAGGCCATTTGTTGCTGCTTGAGTTCTGCAATAAGAGTACTGATATTCCGGTGCCCTCAATATTTTCAACCTTAAGGTTTGGAGACCCAGTTGATTGCAGTTGATGAGAATCACCGGTCCTTATATAAGAGATAAAGTCATTACCTTGGCAATTTGATTCTGACAGGCATTGGGGCATTCCATGATTGTGATTGCCTTTTTCATCTCTGAAAAGGTTGTACTCCACCACAGATGTTGATTCTGCCTGTTGAAAGTCACTTATACTACATTGATGGGATGAAATGTCATTGCAATTTCCCAGTGAAGAGTCGCCAATATCATGTAGCCTTATATTTTCTGCAAGATTCTTCAAGTGCTGCCCCAACAGCATTTCCTCAGTTGTGTCCACTGTTGACTGAATTGGACACCTTTGCGAATAACTGGATAGAGATTTATCGATCACCGGTCGATGGTCAAGAGATGCCCCGCTGCTATCTTCTACACAACCTGGGGCTATAAGACGAGGTTCTGATGGAATGTAAGGTTTAGAGTTTGTAATTTTATGATCCTGTTGATGAGGTTCTTCTATAATCTGTATGTTAGGGTCTGCAGACAAAACTCTGCCCCTTAAAGCACATTCTTCACAATAATCACCTCCATCCACATCCATCACATTGAATAACTTTCTACACCTAGTGCACGTGGCCATTTTACCATGCCCAGCCTCCGAACTACTTGCAACATCACATGAAGTCTGACTAGCTGTTCTGCTTCCTTCCATATCAAGGTCCCAACTGCTGCTTTTTACATATTTGTCTGTGCTTAATGAGTTTTCTGGACCACTTCGAGTAGGTGATAAACTGCGCTGATGACAACTGGGTCCTTCATTCAGCTCATCCAATCTATCAAACATAAATATGTCCTCGCGAATTTCAGAACTAGCAGTTGCTTCCCATTCACCAGATAGATCATGTCGTTCTTGGTCAGTGTCCATACAAGGGCCAAAAGTGGCCCCGTGCTCAGAGCTTGCATTACTGCTGGTTGTGACTGAGGAATTGTGTGAAAACATAGGCCGGTGCACATTACTTCCTTTTCCAGCACCAAAAGTGGTGGTAGGGACACTTGATAGAAGTGTCCTGAACATATCTTCTTGAGGAGCTTTGCGGTGATCCTAGAAAAGGAATATAACACTTTTCATCTTCGGACAATTCAAAAACAAGTACTAACCAAGAAAAATAGAGCTCTGAGTTGCAGTAAAAGAATACCAACTGCGTAAATATGTCAATCTAAGTGTATAATGAGTATAGTTTTTAGAGGGAAAGCTATATTCAGTGAATGAAATTATTATAGAACAATTTACTATATGTAATCATGTACAAGATCTACAGCTTTCCTAATCAGATGATTTGTAAATAGAGTCTGAGTAAATGAAGATACACAAAATGATTGAAGTGATCTTGGTGGCATAGTTAACAGATTCACGGTTGGTTGGGTTCGGGATTCGGGTTTGCAGTACGCCACTTCACAAAAGTAGGGTTCGTCAGGGTGTATAGCTCTTTGTTCATGAATCCGAGACGGGTTCGCGAACCCAACTATTTCGGTACACCAACTCTAGTACGCAATATATTTTCTCTATACAGATGTCAAAACAGTAAGCAGACCATGGAATTTTATGCGCAAATGATCCTTACGTAGCTTTAAAAAAAGGAAAGGAAGGGTTAAAAAGAGAAGGGGAAGAGAGTGGGTCGGCCCAGCCCACCAGAACCAGGCCAGCCCAAATCCCTTCCCCCTCCTCCACTAGCCACTAGGGCTTCTCATGCAACACAACACACAGCCACACATGGAGAGAGTCAGAGAGACACGAGAGAAGCTCTGCCTCAACCTCTCAAGCCGCCACCTCCATGCCTCATCCTATCCCCCACCTTCCTACCATGCCACTTCTCCATCTCGTGGTATAGCTTTTAGCTGCTGCTGCTGCCCGCTCGTCCTCAAGCCGCGACGAGTGACAGAGGCGGCGATGACAGGGCTGGGGATGGCCGACGGCGGCGGCGGTGGCTGATCTGCAGCAAGATCAAGCAGCAACAAGAAGCAACAGTGGCGGCTATTTCATCTCCTCTCGACCCTCTCCCCCTCGATCGCGAATGAACCCCGAATCAGATCGCGCGATCCAGATCGGGGTTCGAAGGTGGTTGCCGCGAATCCGGTAACTATGCTTGGCGATATGCCCAAGTTGGTATGGTACTATTTAATTCACCATTTCATCTGTTATGAATATTGTGTACATCTATTCAAGAGACCCAATGGGCAATATATATAGGGAGTACAAGGGGTTGCCATATACGGATAAGAAAATACAAAAAGAGTCCTATTCTAACACCCCCCCCAAACTCATAGTAGATCACACACACTGAGTTTGGAGAGAAAATACAAATGTTATGCCCTAGTCTGTGGCTTCGTGAAGAAGTCAGCAACCTGTAACTCTGATGGCATAAACTGTAAAGCAAGTACTCCCTCCTGCACCTGTGAACGAGTCTATGAAGCATCCACACCAATGTGCTCGGTGAGCTCATGCTTCACTAGGTCCCGAGCAATACTGATAGCACATGTACTGCCAGACAAAAGAGTCGTAGGTCCCATCACAGGCACTCCAAAATCAGCAAGTAGTCACCTCAACCAAGTAACCTCTGCTGTCACTGCTGCCATAGCTCTCAACTCAGCCTCTGCACTCGAACGGAAAACTGCAGTCTGCTTCTTAGTCTTCCAGGCAATCAGGGAGAAGCCAAGAAAAACACAGTAAGCAGAAAGAGAACGACGATTAGAATGATCACTAGCTCAGGTCGCATCAGAGTACGCCTGAAGCTGTAATGAGGTAGAGCTAGGGAAAAACAAACGACGAGGGATAATCCCACGCAAGTAGCGAAGAATACGAAGAAGGTGACTGTAGTGAAGATGGGTAGGACAAGCCATGAACTGACTCAAGATATGAACAACATAAGCAATATCAGGACGAGTGCTCATAAGATACACCAAACTCCCAACAAGATGACGATATCAAGTAGGATCCTCAAGAAGATCACCATCGCTGGCACGGTCGTAGGGATAACTCTATGGGAGTATCAAGCAAATGCAGTGAAAGTCGCACTGCACCGATCAAGAAGATCCTAGACATACTTCTGCTGGGAGAGGTAATAGCCCTCAGACATGGAAGAGACCTCAATCCCAAGGAAGTACGTAAGAGAACCAAGATCACCATCAAAATCGCTCATCGAGATGCTTGTTCACATACGTGATGAATGAGGAATCATCACCAGTGATGAGCATATCATCAACATACAGAAGAAGCAGTGTCCTACCCCGAGATGAGACATGGACAAAAAGAGCAGGACCATGGGAACTAACAGTAAAACCGACAGCATTAATCACTGAGGTAAAACGCGCAAACCAGCCACGAGGAGCCTATTTGAGGCCATAAAGAGCACGACGAAGACGACAGACGTGCCCATCGGGAACAGAATACCCAGATGGTAGCTGCATGTAGACCTCCTCATGCAAAACACCATTAAGAAATGTATTCTTAACATCCAGCTGAGAGATAGACCACCGGCGAACAGAAGCAACCGCAACAAGAGTGCGAATAGTGGTCATATGGGCAACAGGGGCAAAAGTCTCATCATAGTCACGACCGTACTCCTGCTGAAAACCGCGAGCCACAAAACGAGCCTTGTAGCGCTCGATAGTACCATCAGACCGGGTCTTAATCTTGTACACCCACTTGCACGTGATCGGACGAGCATACACAGGTGTCGGTACAATATCCCAAGTCTCCGTACATCGAAGAGCATCAAGCTCCTCTGCCATAGCGAGCCGCCACTCGGAATGAGGAGCACCTCACGATAAGAACCAGGCTCGGTGGAGAGAGAACATGAGCTATCTGAGCAAATCCAAGACGATCGAGAGGCCGAAGGATGTCCGGCCACGAAGGACGAACGAGGAGCATCATCGAGGAGGATCGAGATGTGGGTGTCGCAAGATACCGTGAGAGGAGATCGTGAAGGACAAGGATGCTCGAGCGGTGAATACCGTAGAAACGAGACGGTGGTGCTACAGAACAAGAGGCGTGTCTGCAGGACACAACACCGGAGCGGAGGTACAAAAGGAACCATGGAGGCGCACGGTGGAAAAGCGTGATAGTGGAGAAATGGGTAAAGAAGAGTCAGGAAGAAAAAATCATGAAATCGACTCAACGGTGAAAACAGGAGGAGCCGAATCTCGATAGAAGAAAGGTCGAGATTCGTCAAAACAACGTCTTGTGAAATCTTGATCCGCCGAGCGTATGATCCCAACAATGATAACCCCTTATGCTCATAACTATAACCAAGAAACACACTCAATTGACTGAGCCGATAGTTTAGTGCGCCCACAAGGCTACAGCAAAACAAAACAAGTACAACTAAAGAATAGGACTCTTTTTTTCTCTCTTTGCGGGCCAGCTAAAATAGCCTGCAATGAAGGCCCTCAATTGAAGGCCCGTAGTCAGGAAGGACGCGCAGGGGGAACTAGGGTTCCCCCTGCTGCTGGCGGCGGGCTCGGTCCACGTCATCGTTCGGTTGGACGGCGCCGGATAGATCAATAGCCGGATCGACGAGCGACGGCGGCGAGGCACGACCGCCGCCGCCAATGACAACCTACAGCATGCGGCGGCGCGGCGGAGGAGCGCTACCGCTCTGGAAGGACGACGTTAGCAATTCGGCGGCGCAGCGATAACTCTTATGCTCAGAACTATAACCAAGAAACACACACTCAACCGATCGGGCTAATAGTTTAGCGCGCCACGAGGTCGCAAAGATAACAAAACAAGTACAACCAAAGAATAGGACTCTTTTGTTTCTCTCTTTGCGGACCCGGCTAAAACGACCGCAACTAAAGGCCCGCATCAGAAAGACGCATGTGGGTTCTCTCGCCGCTTCGGCGGCGGCAAGCTCGGTCCACATCGCTATTCGGCCGACGACGCTGGATAGATCAATAGCCGGATCGATCGAGCGACAAAGCGCGAGGCGCGGGCTCGCCGGCTAGCGGCGACTGCGGGGCGGCGGCGGCGGCATGGCGAGAGGAGCGACGGGCTCGGAAGGACGGCGTAAGCAATCCGGCGGCGGCGGTCGTGGACGGCGACGCGCCTCGTGTCGACGCGCGCCTCGGTCGGAAGGACGGCGCCGATCAACAATCCAACGACGGCGGCGGATGGCGTGAAGGGACGAGCTCGATACCATGTTATGAATATTGTGTGCATCTATTCAAGAGACCTAATAGGCAATATATATAGGGAGTACAAAAGGGTTGCCATACAGATAAGGAAATACAAAAAGAGTCATATTCTAACATCATCAACCCCCCAAAAAAAGTGGTAGATAAAGGCAATGTCAGCATAGTTTGTAGCAAAACTAAAAAAAACATTTGCATAAGTTGGCAAGTATCTCCAATAGAAAACTGCACCAGCTGACCTAAATCAAGTTAAACAAAAAAATGTAAGGTATGTAAAGTTTTCCCAATTTTACAAAATGGATTACCAATTAGAATGCCAGGGGAAAAACTACCAAGAAACACATGAGGAAATATTCCATCATCGTAACAGCAAAACAGAACAACACTTACCATCAACCAAACAGCAGAATCAAAGGACCGCTTTGGGGCGGAACTAGGGGAGAAACTCTTGGATGCCTTCTTTGATGATGCAATAGCTCTGTTCTTCATCACTGCCAAGCTTTTTTTTACAGCTGGGCTGCTGGAATAGACAACTGGCACAGACTGCAAAGAGTCCAGATCATCATCGCCAGAAGATGTTGCAGAAGCTTTGCTGTATGAGCTGAAACGATCTCGTTCATTGCTATGGGATGAACTGGCTCTTCTTGATGGAGTAGGAGACATTGACAGTCTTCTACCTCTTGAACCCATGTCCAATCCACTGAATGATGAAGGGGATCCACCCCTTGAACGGGATACTGGACGATCTGGTAGAGATGTGCGAAGGTTTGGAGGTGCATCAAAAGAGAAACCAGGATCACTTGACTGCCATCCTTGAAGTTTTGGTGAAGATGAGCTCTGATTAGCTTTAACCGGCGAAGTTCCCCTTGTTCCATTCAGTGTTGGCCCACTTGAACCAGCACTCATCCTCCTTGAGGCAGGACTTGGAGACCTTCGTGGAGGCACTAATGTCTTAGCAGTCAGAGGAGTTGAAGATCTTTGTAATGCTGTGGATGATTGCAGAGCAAGTGGTGGACTGCAACGCGAAGATGAATTCGATGATCTTGCCGTAGCGAGAGCTGCACTGCTACTTGAGCGTGGTGATGGGCTAAGCCTACTTGGACTTGCACTGCTTCTACTAGACCTTTGAGTATTTTCCATCTATGTATAAATCAGAGAAGAATATTGACACTTGATTGGTAAGTGTTATCATATAAAAATATAGAATTCCAGGAATTTATGGTGAGATAAACACTTACTGTTGATGACCTCAAATTGATATTGATTTAGTCTGAGCCCTGCCCCTAGGAGCCGAACCAATGCGAAGGTCTTCCTCATCATCCAATGAACGAAAAAGTGGAGTCTCTGGAGGAGTCAACAACCTATTAAGTGAAAAGTTAGATGGTAGACAGGTAATTATTGAAACTGAAGATATAAATGGTCAATAACGCTAGAGGTAAGTGGTATTGATTTTAATGTTTAGATCTATGATACCCCAATACTGCACTTTGCAGCCGTTCCCGTACACGATATGGCGATACAACGGGATACCGCGATACCCCGATACTCCACTCTACATGATTTATTTGCATGGACTGAGGAGGAATTGAGGAGCTCGACCGGTCCGAAAAATGGCTATTGGCTAGGATGCAAGAAATACATAGTTTTCATAAGGTAGTCTCATTGTCTCAATCTCTCGTCTCGTAGCCTCTTTACATTTTTCTAATTTTTAAATACATATATACTCGCCGTATCGACGTATCCTTGTTTTTAGGAAATTGCGTATTGCTGTACCAAACATTAGATAGGGACAAAAACTTATGGATCAAACAAAAATGTACAGTCTAGAAGCATCAGAACACATAATGGTATTCACAGCCATGCTACAATTTTTCTGTACGCTTTGGATAACAAAACATAAAACAAGGAGACAAGGAAACAAAGGAATCTAGCTCAGAAAGCTTCTTGAGGCAAACGGGAGTGGTTAGCAACATCCATCAGTCGAAAGCAGTATCTTGATGATAGCTGATTGTTGATGATGCTAAAACAGGAATGTTAATATTATTTGCTAATCTAGCAATTATGTTACATCTTACCATGTTAGTTTAACAATACCAATCATGGACGTTCACAGAAAAGATCACGTGAAATGTTTAAAGAAAGGGTGAACTCAATAACTCATATAAGCTCATGGCATGCGAAGAACAAGCAATAGTAACGATATCAGTAATTTAATTGTAACATTCACAAAATGTTTAATAGACGATAACTGAAATCACCGCATAAGTGCAGGCCAGCCTATTGCTCCTCAGATGTACCATACTACCATATGACTTAAAGTCTTATACACAAACATTTGCTTGATGTTAAGAGCAGTTTGCATTTCAGTATTTGACGTTATAGGGACTAACAGACTTCAAATGTTGAGGATCGATCTCACTTACTAAACAGCCTAAACCACACGCCCACACCTCATAATCAACCAGAAGCTTAAGCAGTTCACAATTCACTGCTTATCTAGTAAACTTCAGATGAGAATCGATCTCATATTCTTATCTACTAGACAGCACGAAGACAGATAGGTACAATACATGGCAAGCAAGAGATACTGACATCCATCACAAAGCTAAGGTATATTGTAAATTATATTCATTGAAACATCTAAAAGAAACTACATTCATTAAAAACCAAAAAAGCAACTTGTGCCTTGAAGTGTGAAACCAAAAAAAAAAAGCAATATGTGCTATTATGTGTGCATACCAATCATAATCATTTTTGTGGTCATCCACATTAAGCAAATCACGGCTTTCTCCTCGTCCAGCAATGTTAACACCAAGCTTGAAATCCGGAAAATAGCTCAGCTTTGCTGATACACAGGGACCAGAAATAAAGAAGTAACAGTAAATACCAATCACACTACACATTTCACACTAGGAAGTAGAATAATACAAAAATAAAGATCAGCAGATTGATTATATAAAGGGGGATGATATTTATGAGCCTTACAGATCGATTCATCAAAATAATCTGATGGTTCCAGTAAGAAGTTCTCCCTCTCATTTTTCTGCATATCATTGAACAACTTGAGTTCGTCATCCTTTGATTTAGCAGGCAGTGTGCTCCCAAAACTGTGGCCCTTCTTGTGGGAAATCTCCTTTGCAGGAGATCTCCTCAGTAAGGGTGAGGGTGGCATCTTTATAGCCTAGTAGTCTCTCTGAGGAAACTTTGCTATGCTCCTCCTTTCTGAGATATCAGACTGAGACCATAATCCATTTATGATAATTACCTACAACAGAAGATATTGTCACAAAGAACTAGACATACCTAAAATACACCGAGACACAAAGATGGCATTTAACATGTAATAATTCTGGAAGCTACGAAGAGTTACTGACACACTGCAAATAAAGGGCAAGAAATGAAAAAGAAATAAAACAAAACTTGTGAATCTCAATGCATTGCCCAAAGTAACCAATCCATCACACTGATACCTACAATGCTAACATAATTACTCGTTTCGTAGAAAGCAATCAAACAGGATGAACCAACCAAAAGGGCCCCAGAAAGCACCCCAAAAATTGAAGCTGGCCATGTTTCTTGCACTTCAATGCCCAAACTGCACAATCCGTCACATTTCTAGATGAAAAGATCCACCCAATTGAGAGAAAAGAGTCAACCCTGTGGTGAGTTCCTAAAAATAAACTGGATAGCAGGGCAAACTTTCACAACAGCGTAGGAAAAGCTTGCATTAAACTTTGCTATTCCGCAATCCACGACACCACTTACTGCATCTAGCGGATCAATGGAACGAGATAATCTACCAATCCAACAAAGCATATCAAACATAAACAATTCAGATAACCCCTTGAAGAAAAACATGCTGAAACCAATCTAGTTACTCAATCCCCCATTGCACCTTGTAAACAATAACTGTGACTGTAAAACGTGGAAATTGTACACTCGATTTAACTATGTTAACGCATAAAGCTTCCAGTCTTACTCTACCTACTGCACTTGCACACCCAATTCAATTAAGTCAGAGCATAAACCTTCTAGTTTCAGTCTTTTGGCCCCCACATTTCATGTGGTTATAGTTTTACTACACCGCATTAGAACCAAATTACCACACAAAATGGAGGGGCAACAGTGACATCAACCACGAGCTCTTCAAACTCCAACTGAAGAGCAAGCCAAACAACAAAATTCAGGCAATTTCACTTCTCCACATTAAGTGCTACTGCCAATTAAGCTAACTACCTACGCAATCACACCAAATGAGATGGCCCAGTCATAAACCCCCGAGAATTGAGCTCAAGAACCACAAAAGCAAAAGCCAAAAAAATTGCGAACAAAATCACACAGCCAACGAATTGGTAAAGCTAACTAAATTGACGAAACTGCAAGAGGGAGCAGCCAAGAAACACGAATTCCACTTCCTCCTTACCGCATTCCACCCTACATTAAGCGGACGAGCCACAAATCTCGCGCCCGATCAGTCAAGAACCCACCTCGCCGCCCCCATCACAGGACCCCGAATGCGCGAATCGCAGCCATGGACGGTGCCAACCTCCCTCCGCCGGTACGGCGGGGGCAGACGCCGGGGCAGATCCGGCCGAATTCGACCGGCACGGCGGCTTGGCGGGTCCTAGGGTTCCGTCCCTGCTTCTGCTCTGCGCCTTAGCACTGGGCGTTGTCTTGGATTCGCTGCGACGCGTGGGTTCGTTTGCCGCGGCGAGAAGCAAGGGCGCGGGTTCGTTCGTCGCCTCGAGCACTGCGCTCTGCAGTGTAGTATGCTATTGATGTGCTGCTGCGTGACTGCGTGGTGCGCCTGGGCGAGGAGAACCGGAGAAGAGGCGGTTCTTTCCTTCTATTTCTTGTTCTTTGGTCCTGTTTGGTTTGGTAGAGTTCTATATTTTTATTTTTTTCATATTACTCTTTGATAATCCATTTCTTTGAGAATTAGGAGTTATCTGTTAAAAGTGTTTGGTTGAGAAGTTAGCTCCAAAAATCATAAGAGGGAAGATTAGAGGCAAATATACCATACTACTCCTTGTTGTAATACTTCAATTGTATTTGTATCTTATTGCTTTGTATTTGTACACAAATTATAGAATTTTTTTGCCAAATTTTTTAAGACCATATTAATGTATATATACGGTCCTTACGGATGAATCAAAGGTCGATAGATACTCCTCTGTCAAATGCACGTATTGCACCAACGATTAATGAACAAACGGTCGAGCTGGGCAAATTGCAACCCATTCATTATGAGGAGAATTTTGTGTGCCGGTAACCAACGGTAATTAGTGGTACGACAACGATGGACGTCACAACTCATAAGTAAGCCAAGATTAAGTCATTCTCCAGGGCTATAGCAATCAAGAGTCAAGGCTTTGATCAAATTGCTAGTTCTGACAATGCCAAAATACTTGGTATAATTGGCCATGAATCATTGTACAAGCTGACCAATCTTCATTTGTCTTGTCAGTCAGTAGGCAAACCTAGAAGATACGATCATGCACCGCAAAGACTCATGTAAGCATGAAGCCAAGAACTAAGCAAATAATATCATGTCCTAGGACACATTATCAACATGGAAGGAAAATTTTACTAACAGCAGAGTAGATCAAGATTTCTTTACTAACAAAGCACTATAGAAATAATATAAATTGAAAGTTCCTTTAATGTTGTAAGACTAAGGTCAATAGAAAGAACACAAGAGGAGCATAATGCATATGGTTTTGTATCAATATATTATGTACAACGGCACTTCTGAAGATCAATCATGAACATAACCACTATAGCTCCACAGAACAATTTTCCAAAATCTGTAGCTCTCTTCACGATTGAACTGACACTTGGTCCTGCTAAGGGGAAAAGGAAGATAGTTATGATTGCTGTAATCATCTAGTAAGTATGAACATAGTAAGTTCAAGCAGGAAAAAAAAATGAGCTTCTCATCATAAGTTAAGAAAGCTCCTCAGGTAGCTAAGAATTCATGGCACTGTCTACTTGTCAGGAAGTGTGAAGAATTAAGATTTTCTAGATTGTCACTCATTCAGTCACTACACCTATCCTTATAAGGTTACAATTTTAGTACACAAGATAATGCGTAAATCTAGTTTATGTCATAAGAAACAATTCAGTCACTGCACTATCCATACAAGGTTATAATTTCAGTAAACATCACAATGCTCCAATCAAGTCACTGCTATCCTTTCAAGGTTACAATTTCAGTAAACGTCGCAATGCTCAAATCAAGGTTACCAATCCAGTTATCTTCCCAAAATCTAGTTTGTGAGCATATACAGGGATATGGCATAATGAATTCATTAAGAGCAAGATATTTGTAACAATGAATTCACAGCTTGAGAAGAATACGATTGTAGCTCATTTGTACAAATGAATTCACAGATATTTGATAAATAAATTGTAACATCCCCATTTTGGCTTGTGTTTCAAATGTAATAAAATGAGGGTAAATTAAAACTTTTCCTTCATCCTTTTACTCTTGAAACTTTTCTGAAATTCTTGTAAAGGAATTTTGGGAAATTCAAAATCAAAATCCTCATTTATCTCAAGTCAAAACCTTCTGGGTGAAATCTTATGTCAAACCCTTGGTAATAATTTTTCCTGGGTTCTAAGGTTGCCTTGTGACCCCTCTGAATTATTTCATAATTTTTGGAAATTATTTGAAATATTTTAGAGGCAAGTCAAACCTTGGTCAAACCTCTGAAATAACCTTCTGGAATTTCTTGAGAAAATCTCAGCGCACAAAAATCTCTGGAAATTTTATGGAAGGTTAATCCTAAAGTCAGGAAGCCCCAGTTAAAATTTCATAAATTTTGGAGTTGATTTGATGCCCCAATTAAATCCCCAAAGTTTCAGTTCAAAATCAAACCCTAATCGGTTTGCCTTTGTTCCTCGGTGTAAGAGTCGACTGGGCTCGAGCCAACCGACTCGGCCGAAGTCAACTAATCGCACCCGGCGCGGTCGAGCGGGCGCGTGCGTCATCAGCCGTTAGATCTCCATCGAACGACTCTCATTCGTGTAAGCATTCGGACAACTCCGGTTGCCCGCTGTTTCTCAGCCGTTGGATTTCAATCGGGCGTCGACGTCGCCGATGCCGTTTAACGCGATCGCGCAGCCCTTGGATGCAAATCGGACGGTTGGCCGTCGTCGTTTTCCTCTGCCGCGCGAGCAACACGCCATGGCGTGCGCAGAGGCGTGGGCAGAGGCGCGGCGTCGTGTCCACTCGGCGCGGTCCAACGGTCCTCGCGCGCATTAAATGCACGCCGTCGCGGCGCTCCCGAAAGTCTCGCCACTGCTCCCATCGCGCTCGGCGCCCCGCGGTGGACTTGAGCATCCGAGGCTTATCGCCGTTGCTCCTCGGCTTCCTCCGCTACATAAGCTCCCCGCTCCTCCTTAGCTTCCTTTACCCACCCTTGAGCTCTAGCTAGCACTCTCGGTGCGTGTTTGAGTTCCATCGACGAAACACCCTCGGCCGCCATTACCGAGCTCTGAGCTCCTTGGTGAAGCTCACCTCCATGGCTCTCCCGCGGGCTTTGCTCCAACCCCTTCCTCTCGCCTCACCGGTCATTAACCTCACCGCTTTGGCTTATCCTTTCGGGAGGAAGCTAATTTGGGATTCTCCCATTTCGGCCGCCGGTGCCCTTTCTTCTCCGACGCGGTAAGACCTCCATTTCCCAATCCTCCTGGAGCTTCTCGTGGTATTGCGAAGCTCATGGTACCACCGGTGTTGCTAGTTTGGCCTCGTTGACCTCCACGGTGAAGCTCTTCGCATCGCCGCTGGACTTCGCCGCCGGGTTGCTCGGATCATCCTCCGCCCACCCCAACCCCGTCATCGCCTTCGTGACCCCGTGAGCTTAAGCTCTTCCCGCTTAGCTTTTGCCGCACCGTGGCCGTGGTTCCCTGTTTGATCGCGCCGCGGCCGCCGTTAGCCTCCGGCACGCCGCGCCTGCGTATAGCCTCCGGTTGGTCGCGTTAAGTCCATAGGACCCGTCATAGCTTTTGCACCCGCCCATTTGCGCGTAGCTTAGCCGTATCGTCGTTTTCGTTTCGCCGTAGCACTCCCTCCGCCTTGCCGCCGCGCGCGCGTCAGTCGCCATTGACCTCGCGGCCGGTGCCATCAGTGCGCAATAGTGCTAGGATCCCGTTTTGGCCCTTGGCCGGCGTTGCCATGGCGATTCTCGCCGGCGACGAGCCGAGCAAGCTCGCGGTCGGGAACTCCTCTGTTGTCGGGCGGAGCTCCAGGTCGGGGGCGACATGGCTCATTAGTGGTCGTCCGATCTAGAGATCTACCTCGCCTCTCCGCCGCCGCCCTATTCGCGCGCTCGGCTACGTGTCGCCGGATTCAACCGGCGCCCGATCCGAGATCGACGGCTCAATCGTCCACGCCTCGGGTGTTAGGAAAATCCCGAAAATGCTAAGTCTCAAAATCAAGTGAATAGGTAGTTTCTTGTGAGACCGGTGCTTATTGAACTTGTAATACTTAACCTTCCACCGTTCTAGTATCACAAATAGAATAATCAGCGCCCCGATGAACATGTGCCTCCCAGACAAGCAAAGACACATACATCACTTCCAAGCATGCATCATTTCCATACAATGTAATATAACAAGTCTACCAAAAGACATACATAATATAAGTTATTACAACACACACACCGAAGGCCAAATGACATAAGTACCAAATAAGTGCAATGAAGCAAAGTTGCCATAAGATGGCTTAAACCAAAAGACGACCTGTTAGCCACATAACACCACAGGCAACCGACCGCCGCCAAGCTAATCGCCTGTGAATCGCCATAAAGACAACTCACAAAAGTGAGGTCCATCTGACTCACTATCATCCTCTCGCACAACACAAGCAATGCGGTGAGTACAAAATGTACTCGCAAGACTTACGAGTAGCAAGCCTATACATAACTATATGAAAGTTGTATTCAAAGGGATGTGGTTATATGGTTCTTTGGACGATAAAGCAAGTTTCATTTGCAATATTGTAATAGGTTGAAGCAATAGCTTGTAAAATCAGTTTTAAGCATTTAAATAACAATGAGTAAACATAAGTAACAAGTATCCACCTAGAAGTGACTTTCCCAAAAGTCACCACAACATAGCATGAATCCCTGATTCATACCACCTATCAAGTTTTAATTTTAAAATGTTGTAGTCTAACTCTTGAAAAGCTTATCCAAGCGTGTCCATAACCTAGGACGAGGCTATTCGAATAGTTTTAATCCTGCAGGGTGTACCAATGTACCCACACTTGGATCGCCTTTTGCCAAGCTATTAAGCACACTTCCTTTGGTATGCCTACACGGCTAAGTCCTACGAACCCTTTCCAATGGAGTATGCTAATCAAGAGACGCACGTATGGGGTTAATCCTTAGTGATCTGCCGACGAAATATGGATCACAAGGACCCATACGTGGAGCAAGATACACCGCCTCATGGGTATTCCCCTCCCTACAACGTGTCCATGTTGCATATAATCAAATATGCAACCCACCACGCGACTCATTAATTAACACGGCCCAAAGTACTTGGCTAAGAGAGGTCCCATATCCTCTAGTGTGGTTAGCACGCACCGTAATGCTCGGATAATGATACTCACAAGTAGTTCGGTCCTTAATTGACGGGCACCATTCCATTCACACGAAAGATCACACCATCTACCATTGTGCCCAAGCCTAAATTGTTTTCATTTTCAGTTTTAGTTTTGCAATTTAGACAAAGCACAAGGTGAAATATACATATTATAACGATTTAGTGTGATCAAGGTTATCGACGAGTCGATAACCGCCCATTTCTACCGACAACTAAGCATGGCTAATCATAATGACGTAAACTACTAAGTGACAAGGGTCCATCCAAATAACCCAAAATCACACAAGTAACCTAGGCTTCAGAGTAGAGTAATAAACATTTCCTACCGATAATGCATCTAGTAGGCCAACTATCGACAATAGTTTAAAGCAACATAGCAATGCATACATAGAATTTGCAAACAATATATTAGAATTTGAAAATAGTAGGAACAATATGATCAAATGAATGCTACATCTGCTTGCCTGGCTGAAGTGCAGGGTCTGATGGCTGTTGTGGCTCAATATCAAGATTAATAATATTATCTTCTAACCTAACGCGAAAAGGCGATAAGCAAATAAGAACGAAGAACACCAAATAAATTCCAACAGCAAAACACATCCAAATCTAATAAAATCTACACAACAGCTAGGGAATGGTCTAAAACAATGACAGGAACAAGAATTATGAAATTTGAACTAAGCATGCAAAAGATATGAGCAAAATGCTCTTTCTCAGCCTATATTAACCTAATTAATAATTAACACTGTTCATGGTGAAATTTTCCAGAATGATCTAAGGTCTGAAATTTTTATAGCAGGTAGATTATGACATCCTAATAACAACAAAGTTGGATTTACTAAATTTGGAGTTATACACATTTACTTATGATTTTTCTAAGTTGTAAATCTAATGCAAGTCATTTTACAGAATTATGAACATGCTCAAATCCTATTTTATATGAAAGTATACTAACAGATGAATTTAACAAAGTTGATTTGGCACAATTTGGATTTATACAGAAAAAGATATGCATTTTTCAAGATTAAAACTATTTCTGGAATATTCAAAATGACAGAAATCAAGTTATTTCTAGTTACACAATTTTCTGCTACGGGAATATGCTTAATTCCATTTTTATAATAAACTAAAGTGACAACAAAATTTATTACAGTTGGAATTATCTAAAAAGCAGTTAAAATGAATTAGTTATGAGTTTCTAAAGTTTTTATATCATTTTCAGATGTTAAACAAATACTTACCGAAATACAGACAAACTTCAATAAAAGAAAACGACGTGGACAACTCCCAACCCTTGATCTCAAATCCTACGGCTCACGCGCGCCGAAAACAGCGCACGCGCGCCAACTCGAAACGGAGCCCACCGTTGGATCAAGATCCAACGGCGCATACTCGTGTATGCATTCGGACGGTGCGGTTGCACACACGATCTTGGCCGTTGATCGAAAGATCGACGGTCGAGAACGATCAAGACAACCGGAGGGTCCGAACGCACACAAAGATCAGGGCCGCAGATCTAAAAATGAACGGTAGATATTGATCGCAGTTCAAAGGGAGATGCTGACATGTGGGACCGCATGTCAGTGACTTCGAGTCACCACGCTACTGGTTTAACCCACGCACATGTGGCGCACCGCCCACTTGTCGATCGAGAGTGGCTAAGTAGACAGATTAATGCTTCTAATGATTATCATTAAATAGACACTAATGACTCGCCGAGATTAGATCTTAACCCTCTGCCCACAAGTCGACTCGCAGGAGATTTCCGAAGCGATAAATGCGACACATTCAATTAACCAATGATTAATCTTAATGATGTCGAACAAATGCGAGATTGAACCGAGAGTGATTAAAGGATGTTGGGCCCACCGGTCGCTGGCTCAACAATAATGATTAAGACACAATTAATTAACTAATGATTGGCAATTAATGTGTCCTAATTATGACGGAACGGAGCGCTGTGTGGCAAAACCCGAGTGGTTTCAACGGCAAATCGCCGGCGACACCGCAGCGCGGCGCCACCAAGGACCAAAATGGATTCGCATAGCACTACGAATCTAATGGTAGCATTCTCGCCGGTGGTGAGGACTAGAACGCGGCCAGCGGAAAATGAAAGAGGAGCTTTATTGCTAAACACGAAAATAGCGAAAGCTCACCGCAAGCCTAGGATGCGGGTGCCAAAGCTTCTAAGGACTAATAAGAAGCTACCTTAGGGACTAGAAGCTTCAAAGATGGCCTGAGGTGCTAGATCACATGAAAGCTTCATGGGACTTGGAGAAGAAGGTTTGAAAATGACCCCGAGCCAAATGAGTGATACCAAAGCATCAAAATAGCTTCATTAAGGTTCATGAAGCTACATGAGCAAGTAATTAGGAAAGTGGAGCACTCACGAAATGAGGAAGAAGATGACCAATTTAGGCGAATTTGAACAAATCCCAAATTGACAATTCACGAGAATCAAATCCAAAATTAAGTGAGGGGAAATGTTCAAGGAAGTAAATAGATAAGGTTAGGGCAAAGAAACGTGAAGGAGGACCACTGGAACACCAAGAACACTAGAGAAGCTTCACGGGTCAACAATGGCGATTTGCCATTTTTGAGGTGTTAAGCTCCAATATTGTGAATGGGGCTTGATGGTGGTCTAAAGAAATACCAGGAGGCATTGAGAGTGCTTATAAAGCCATGAGGGCATTAGGGTTTGCACCACACCTCTTTCGGGCGGCAAAACACAAAGCACAAGGTGCGACCGACAAGGAAAAAGAGGTGAAGACGTGCATTAGGGCATGGCCTAGCTCAATGTACCGCCCATACCCTAAACGTCTGGCTAGGGTGGCTTTAGGAGCAAGAAATGACACCGCCATTACTCCCACTACGATTGCTCGCATCACGGAGGTAGAAGAAGACCAGGAAAAATGCTCGGTGATTCTCAGCCCTACGATCTAAATCGGACGGCCACGAAAACGCCACGCCTCCCGGGTTTAAAACACAACGGGGAGATTGCGAGCCTTACGATTAGAAATGAATGGCTCAGATGGCTCCACGCTGTAAACTCGTTACAACGGCGGGTACGCGAGCGTTGGATCTTAATCCAACGCCCGCATTCGAAATGCAACCGAGGGTCCGCGGGTTCGGAAATCTCAACCGTTGGATGGAGATCTAACGGCCGACAATCGCGCAAGCAACCGTAAGGTTCGAAGTCTTACACGCGCGCGGGCCGTGCGATTTCGATCCAACGGTTGAGATCCAACGCGTGTTTTAAAGAGAGGCTCGGTGCAATTAGTTGACTGGACCGAATCAATTGGCTCGAGCCCGAGTCTGACTCGAACCCGAGTAACAAGAAACCAAGTTTGACTTTGAAATAGGAACAGAGACTTTGAATGATTTATTTGAGGTAGCAAATTAACTCCAAAAATTATGAAAATTTTACAGGAGCTTGCTAACTCAGATATTAACCTTGTGTAAAATTTTCAGAGGTTTTTATACTGTGAATAAATCTCCAAAAATTCTGAAAGGCTCTGTTTTAATGTTTGACTGCCTCTAAAAATATTCAAACAATTTCCAAAAATTGTGAAATTTTTCAGAGGGGTCACATACCATCACGTAGATTTAGGAAAAATATTTCAGAGGATGATCATAAGATTTGACAAGATTGTTTTGGAATGCCAAGATTTGGATCAACTAGACTTGTGACAATGTATTTTCATAATCCCTTGTACAAGAATTGTTTGGCACAACAGAAATACATGATGTAAGAAAAGTTTTAATTTCTACTGATTTTCTTACATTTGAAACACAAGCCCAAGATTGGGATGTTACAAAACCTCCCCTTACAAGAATCTCGCCCGAGATTCTCATTTTACTCGGAGAAGAAGGATGGGTAATCGCACGAAGACGATCTTCGCGCTCCCAAGTTGCCTCATCTTCGTAATGGTTGGACCACCGAACCTTAAGGAACTTGATGACACGGTTCCTCGCCCTTCGCTCGATTCTTCGAGAATGCGAACAGGATGCTCATGATAGGTCAAATTTTCTTGCACATCGAGATTTTCCAACGGAGTTTCCTCAACTGGTACACGGAGGCACTTCTTCAAGTGTGACACATGAAACACGTCGTGCACACCCTCAAGTGAAGCTGGCAACTCCAATCAGATGCAACGGCCCAATCCTCTCGATGATGCGATAAGGCCCAACATAACGAGGAGCTAACTTGCCCTTGATGCCAAAACGCTGGTGGCCCTTCAAGGGTGAGACCTTGAGATAAACAAAGTCATTGGGCTCAAAGCTCAACTCCCGACGACGACAATCCGCATAGCTCTTTTGCCTGGATGGGCCACGCGCAAATGCTCACGAATCACCAACTCGCTTCGGCCTCATTGATGGAATCGCCCAAAGAACCGACGCCACCGGTTCGACCACCAATGGGGTTCTACACCGCCTCCCATACAAAGCCTCAAACGGTGCCATGCCAAGACTAGCTTGGAAACTGTTGTTGTAGGAGAACTCTACAAACGGCAAGCACTTCTCCCACTTCTTTCCATAGGAAAGAACACAGGCACGGAGCATATCTTCCAACACTTGGTTGACTCTCTCCGTCTGACCATCAGTTTGAGGATGATAAGCTGAACTGAAAGAAAGACGTGTACCCATCGCCTTTTGCAGATTATGCCAAAAGCGAGAGGTGAAAAGAGAACCACGATCTGACACAATCGTTCGTGGCACACCATGCAAACATACAATGCGAGACACATAGAGATCCGCCAGCTGACTAACACTGAGATTGGTACGCACTGGCAGAAAATGTGCCACCTTTGTCAATCGATCAATGACAACCCAGATAGCATCCTTCCCGGAAAATGCAGGCGCACCGGTGATAAAATCCATACCAACTAATCCCACTTCCATTCTAGTATCGGCAAAGGTCAAGAAGGCGCCGACGCCGATGTTCACCTTGACACGACAAAGACACGCCGCACTCGGCCACGAACCTAGCAATCTCGCTTCATGCGAGTCCACCGAATCTCGTCGAAGATCTTGATACATCTTGGTAGCTCCGGGATGGATAGACAAAGGGGAGTCATGGGCCCACGGAGAATCAAATCCCGCAATTCCATGACCTTGGAACCACCAAGCGCCGTCCAAACCACACAACACCGTGCTCATCCTCGTAAAAGCACTTAGTTGTCCCATTCTTGATGTTCGTTTGATTTGGATTACACCAACATCTGCTCATTGGCAGCCTTGATTTGCTCCACCAAAGTCGGTTGCACAACCAAGGTAGCAAGAGAACCATGCTCAATCAATCCCAAATTAAGCCGCTGAAATTCTTCGAGAAGGGTAGGTCGTTGTTCTTGAAGTGACAAGGTATTGCAATACACCTTGCGATCGAGTGCATCGGCAACAACATTGGCCTTGCCGGGTGATACCGAATGCCCATATCATAATCCTTGATCAATTCCAACCATCTCTCTCGCTCGAGGTTGGATCCTGTTGGGTGAACAAATATTTCAAGCTCTTGTGATCGAATACACCTCACGCTGATTATCGATGAGGTAATGCCGCCAAATCTTGAGTGCATGAACCATCGCAGCCTAACTCCAAATCATGGGTAGGGTAGTTGAGTTCATGAGGCCTCAATTGCCTCGATGCATAGGCTACAACCTTGCCTTCTTGCATAAGAACACAACCGAGTCCTTGCCGAGAGGCATCACAATAAATGTCAAAGCTCTTATGCACATCGTGAGAACAAGCACCGTGTCGACGTCAATCGCCTTTTGAGTTCTTGAAAACTCAAATCACAAGCGATGACCACACGAATTTCTTTTCTTTCTTGAGCAATTCGGTCATGGGCTTTGCAATTTTGGAGAAGTTCTCGATAAAGCGCAGTAGTAGCCCGCTAAACCAAGGAAACTCCTCACATCGGTGGATCGACTTGGCCGCCCCAAGATAGAACATCGACCTTGCTAGGATCTATCATGACACCACTGCCGAAAGAACATGGCCCAAGAATGCCACTTCCTTCAACCGAGTCGACTTGTCGAACTTGGCATACGGTGATGCTCACGCAGCTTTCCCAATACAATCGCAGATGCTCAACATGCTCTTCTTCACTCTTGGAGTAGATAAGAATGTCATCAATGAAAACCACAACAAACTTATCCAAATACTCCATGAACACCGAAGTTCATAAGATTCATGAACAAAGCCGGAGCATTGGTCAAACCGGAAGACATGACGGTGTACTCGTAAAGGCCATAACGAGTAGTGAATGCCGTCTTCGAATATCTCACTACGATCCGACTTGATGGTACCCCAATCTCAAGTCAATCTTGAGAACACACAAGCTCCAGCCAATCGGTCAAAGAGATCATCAATACGAGGCAAAGAATATTTGTTTTTCACCGTCACTTCATTCAATGGACGGAATCAACACACATACGCAGGTCTTGTCCTTCTTCTTCACAAAATAACCTGACAACCCCAAGGAGATGAGCTAGGACGGATGAAGCCTTTGCTTGAAGCTCACCCAATCGCTTCTTCACTCCTCCAACTCATTAGGAGGCATTCAGACGGCGCCTTAGAAATTGGAGCGATGCACGGCAACAACTCAATAACAAACTCCAAGTCTCGAATCGAGGCATACTGTGCAAATCTTCGTGGAAGACATCCACAAAGTCACGCAGGCGTGGGCACATCCTGAATCTCCATGGTGGCTTAGCTTCAAGGGCACAAAGGTGTGGCCCGGCAATCGCGGTGAAATCCCAACTTGCTCGCCTGAGGGACTAGTGAGGAAAACCATCTTCTGGCACAATCGATTTGCCCCAAGTGATGGGACAACCAATCCATACCAAGAATCACATCCAGCGCGCGAGTCGAGTAAGATGAGATTTGCCAAGAATTCCACTCCTTCAATATTAATAGAACGCCCGACATTCTTGATCGCTCTCATTTCCGCTCCCGAGAGCGAATAAGCAAAGGAATCCCAAAGGAACAAAGTGAAGGTCACAATCAAGAAGAAATGATCTCGAAATAAAGGAATGTGAAGCTCCAGAGTCAAACAAGACTGCAGCAGACGATAACTAACAAGGAACGTATCCAACACAACGTCAGTGCCTCCCGAGCCTCTCACCGAGATGTGGTTGACTGACCACTCCCGACACCCCGAGTCTTCCGATCACCTTCGTCGGTGTGTGACTATTCCGCGCCCTCCATTAGGACGAGGGTCGCTCCAATCCTCCGAGGGCAATCGCCGCATAGTGGCCCTTCTTGTTGCAGCGGCAGTAACGCCGCGGTGGGTTGCGAGCGCAACTCGCCTGGCTGGTCGCAGTACACGTGGTCAAACACTACCTGCGGGGACGAGCAATCGCGCCAACGGCTCGGCGGTGGTGAAGCCAAAGCACGAGCCTCGTGCGGGCCCAACACGGACGAGTGAGGCCTACCTGTGCGGCATCGATGGGCCTCCCACTTGCGCTATGACTCACCGCCTTTCGCTTTGTGCTCGGCGACGATGGCCTTGTCAACCAAGGCCTAGAAGTCGCAAAGTCCACAATAGATAGCTTGTCCCGCAGCCTCTCTGACAAACCATCCATGAACTTCTCTCGCTAGCCTCATCGAGGCCACCTCTCCCGAGCATAACGAGCAAGCGATTAAACTCGTAAAGGTACTCCGACATGCACTTGCGCCCCGCTAAGCGCAAGAAACTCCTTCTTCTTGAGCTTCATCGTGCCATCCGAATGTGGGCCCGACGAAAGCGGATCGAAACTCATCCCACGAGACAACGTGGCTCGCGGCCGCATGGCGAGAAAGTTCTCCCACCAAGATAGTGCCGCACCTCAGCCGATGGGATGCAAAGAGTGCCCGCTCCGCTCCGGCATCGAGCGATATTGAGCTCGCCAACAAGACGCAGCCAATCATCCGCGCCCAAAGGGTCCTCCGACGAGAAAGTAGGCGGCCGCAGACGGAGAAACTCCGCAAGCCCACCACGAGATCGTGGCCACCACCTCCGCATCCCGGCGAAGCCGGAACGGAGGTGTTCTCGAATGACCTCCAAGATCCGGTCGGTCCATGCGATTCCGCCGATCGAGCGTAACCTCACCATGGTCGGAGGAGGGGGAAGGTCCTCATCGGAACCAGCCGGCTGACTGTTGCGGGTGGTTCTTGTCATCCTGTTCCACAAAAATAGGTTAAACACAACTCCGGAACAGGAGACAAAGAAAACAACTAACCTCTAAACAAAACAGCCTTTAAAAGCTCAAGTAACCACATAAAACTGCAGCAAGATCACAAAGATAATATCCATCTTCCCATTATGACTAACTCGTATGGAAGAACGAGTAATCAATTTTCAGGAAGGTAAATTGCAGAACATTAGCCTCTGTTCGAAAACAGCAAGGAAACAGGGTGAGATATTTATTAAAGAAAGGTTAGACACTAAGCTAACTCATATCACTTCTTACCCTTTTATTCCCACAAATTTTAGTGGATTTAACTCTCATTTTCAGACTTTTACTACCTAAATGCTAGCTGTCCGTAAATTGTCTTGCTTGTCTGTCCAGATTTTCCCATTCAACTTTTGGTAAATTTGTAGCTCCCAAGCAGCTCCTAATCTTCTCAAAACAGCCAACACCTTCAATTTATAACTCTCATGGTGTACCCAAAACCAATCTACTCGATAAACAACTATCTTTTGAAGAGGATGAGAGAAAATCTCAGCTTTCAAATTCAGTTTAGAATGAGGTGAGATGAGCAAACTAAGATAGATGAGGAGTAAAATCGAGAACTTACTTAAGATTTTCAGGAAAGCACTTACATTTGGAAAATAAGTTTTCAAAATATACTAGGGACGCACCAAGCTAGGGTTTCTACGGTCAAGATGGCTCGATACCAAGCTCTGTGAGACCCTGTTTATTGAACTTGTAATACTTAACCTTCCACTGGTTCTAGTATCACAAATAGAATAATCCGCGTCCCGATGAACATGTGCCTCCCAGACAAGCAAAGACACATACATCACTTCCAAGCATGCATCATTTCCATACAATGTAATATAACAAGTCTACCAAAAGACATACATAATATAAGTTATTACAACACACTGACCTGGCCAAATGACATAAGTACCAAATAAGTAATAATGAGGCAAAGTTGCCATAAGATGGCTTAAACCAAAAGACGACTAATGGTGACTCGACGCAGCACGGCGGCGAGAGGAGGAGGAGTGCTACTACCAAAACGAAACGACGATATGGCTAAGCTACGCGCAAATGGACGGGCGCAAAGCTATGACGGGTCCTATGGACTTAGCGCGACCAACCGAGTCCAACGATAGCCGGCGGCGAGCCGAGGCGAACGGCGGTGGCGCCGACGGAACAGTGGAACCATGACCACGGTGCGGCAAAAGCTAAACGGAGGATAGCCAAGCTCACCAGGGTTCATCAAGATGATGACGGGCCGGGTGGACGGAGGATGATCGAGCAGCCGGCGACGAAGTCCACGCGCGATGAAGAGCTTCACCGTGGAGGGTCAACCAGTACAAACTAGCAACAGGGTGGTACCATGAGCTTCACAATACCACGTAGAAGCTCCAGAGGCGGTATTGGGAATGGGGTCTTACTGAACCGAGAAGAAAAGGGGGCATCAGGCGACGCGAGCTCCAAAACACCAATCCCCGCTGCCTCTGTAGAGGAAACCCAAAATAGGGTGAGGGTTAAGCACCACAGAGGTAAAAGGAAGGAGCAGGAGGAAGAATCGAGGCGAGGGAGCCACTGGAGCACCGTCAGCAACAGGAGCTCCAAGCTCGGCAATGGCGGAGATGGGCAATGGGGTGGTATGGGCTCGCTCAAGCTCAGAGGTTGCAAGAGAGAGCTGCGGGGAGAGGAAAGGAAGCCAACGGAGGTGACCGGGGGCTTAAGCAGGCCCGAGGAGCACGAGCACCGTTGTTCGCTCTGTTCTCGCTGCACGCGGTCGCCGTGAGCGACAGAGCAGATTGACACGACGACTAAACGGGGCGGTGGAGTGACGGGCATTTAATGCGCCTGCAGAGAGCCGTTGACGAAGACGGAGGTGACGGGGCATTGCGCACCCATGCTCGGCTCCGCCATGGCGCAGCGCCGCGCGAGCGAGAGGAAGGCGACGACGGCCAGCCGTCCGATTCGCATCCAAGGGCTAGCGCGCGATCACGTTGAAGCGGCATCGGGCAAATGTGGGCCGCCCGATTGAAATCCAACGGCTGAGGATCGGAGGGCAACCGAGTTGTCCGAATGCTTATTTAATGAGAGCCGCTCGATGGAGATCCAACGGCCGACGACGCCGCGCTCGCTCGATCGCGGCGGTGCAAGTTAGTTGGCTCTTGCCGAGTCAAGTGACTCGAGCCCGAGTCCACTCGCACCGAGGAACAGTGAAAACCGCTTAGGTTTGATTTTTGAATCGAAACTTTGGGGATTTAATTGAACTCGACAACAGCTTGGAAATTTTATTGGGTGAAATCTACTGCATGAAAATTCCTGGAAAATTACACAAGGTGGTCCTCTGTCCCAGTAAGCTCCATAAAATTTCAGAATTTTTGGAGCTCGGAGCTATCTCTAAAATTCCCAAAGCTGCTCAACCTTTGAATTCAAAATCTGAATCACTATTCTCTGCTCTGACTCAACCTCGCTCGAGTCCTTCCTCGCCTCGCTCGATCGCGCCAACTAGACCGCACCGGCCGAACCCAATCGTTCAGGATCGTCCGATGTGCATCGCGACGCCCACGCTCGCGCATGCAAACGACCGTCCGAATGCATACACAAATCTCACCGCCCATTTTCGATCGAACGGCCGGCATAGTCTTGGTCGAAGTCAAACCACCTAATCGCACCGCGCGGACTCGGCTCGCGCCGCCACGCTATCACCGACGAGTGGGCCCTCCTTGTCGAGATCGTCCTCGCTTTCTCCGCGCTCACGAGTTCGCCGGCAAATCGCATGCGTTACACGGCTCGCCGCCGCCACGCCGTGGACGCGTGTCCTTCTCCAAAGTGTCGCCAGACCTTCATTACCTCACCCCGATCACTCACATCTCGTTTTCCCCGTTCTGTAGCTCTCTCCATCCGTTTCTTGATTCCGGCCGGAGAAGAACCCCTGGGCAGCACCGCCGTGTTAGCGCCGCCCTTGATTCCACAACCACGCCATCGTGATCCACTCTCTTCGCCGCCTCCATTTTGCCCATCCAGAACCCTCGGCGTCCAGTGTATCGCCGGGAGCAACTTCGTCGTCTCCGCCTCGGCTGCGGCGGCCCCGCGAGCTTGCTAGTGCTCGTGAGTCTCTAGCCTCGTCACTTGGTCCTCGTGATCGCAATCCTCCACCGAGTCTAACGGTGGCCTCGTTTCGTCTTTGGTGCATCGTGGAGGGCGTGCGGTGTTTCTTCCTCGCGACGGTGATCCGCCGCCGCGGTTATTCCGGCCGCCTCGGGCCCTCTTCGTCGGCGTTATCTTGTGCTTGTTGATCCCGGCGCCGAGGCGGCCAAGCGCACTTCCGGAGTCTTCAGACGCTTGTAGCGCCCTCGCCGTGGGAGCCGCACTTTCTTCTCCGCTCCGACCGTTGCGAGCTCATCTCCGCCGACCTTTGATCGCGCGTCACCGCCATCGAAGTTCGCGAGGTCTTTGCGAACTGAAGGTATAACTCACTCGCTCGAGACCTCCGGTTCGCGAGATCGCTTGTGCGGCTGCGCCGCCGTCCCGCGCACGCCGTGAACCACGGTGGCAATTAGTTTAGCGCTAATTCGCTAGATGTGTCGCCGACTTGTGGGCCTCTGCTAATCGCGCTTAGGAAATCATTTAATCCACCGTTGTTCCTCCGAAGCCGCCATGCGGCCTGTGTTGTCGATTATGATTGTGTAACTCGCTTATACGCTATCTTTGTTAGATAGCGCATTTCTCTGTGCATGTATGTTAGATTACGTTTTGCTAAGCCAAAGACGATTCTTTGAATACGCCGACGCCACCATCGGGCGCCGGTCGTCTGCCCCGTCGGCGCCGTGCGGCGGGGCCGCCGCTGTCCGGGGCTAGCTGGCTGTCGGTAGGAAAAGGATTAAGTGTTTTAGTATTTCAAATGGATTTTGATGCAATCGTTATTCTTTAAACTTAGAAAATTCATAACTAATTCAATTTTTCTCCAAATCGCATGAAACCAGTTCGTTAATTTTCTTTTAAATGTGCTATTTACTAAAAATGGTTTCAGCTTTGTCTCTGTTTCAAAAATCTGATAGTTGATTAAATGATGTATTATGTATATTCCAAATTAGAAAATTCAAATCTATCTCAATATTTGTCCAAATCCAAAAATCCAATTTTGTAGATTTTCATTTGTAGTGTACTAATTATCAGTATAGGTGTTAGAAATGTTCTGTTCTTAAATTTTGTTAAAGAATTAATTAATGCTTTATGTGTATTGTTAGCTTAGAAAATTCCTAGAAAATTCATAACAAATTAAAATGAGTTGTTCTCTGTTTCTAAAATTTGTGTTAAACCATGCTCTAGCTGCTGTATGAATGTTGTGCTCTTTTAATGGTTTTGAATGTTTGAGTTTTGTCGGTGTTATTCGTTCTTATTCGTTGCTTTTGCTCGATCGTTAGATTGCGGCAGCTCGGTTCTATCGAGTGATCCTCCGCAACAAAGTTGAGCCTATTGAGCAAAGCAACAAGCAGTGCAAGCGCTTGATCATGTCTATCCCAGATTTTAAAGTCTAATATTTTGTTTCAAATTGTATGTATGCATTGCCTAATTTGTGTTAAATTGATTAGTTAAACCGTAATGCATATCCTGTAGGTGAAATATTGATCTCTACTACCGAGCCTAGGTTACTTGCTGTGGTTAGAGTTCGTTGGATGAACTCTTATCACTTAGTAGATTACGAGTTCGGCTTGCTTAGCCATGCTTAGCAGGGTAGAATTGGACGATCATCGACTTAGTCGATGATCCGATCACACAAAATTATTATGTTCTTATATTCTAGCTTGTGCTATGTTAATTGCAAAACTAAAAATGAAAAACAAAAATGATTTAGACTTGGGCACAACCAGATGATTGGTGTGATCTTTGGGTGTGACGGAATGGTGCCCGAGCCGATTAAGGACCGAGTTACTTGCGCCACCGCATCGAGCATTTTGCGTGCTAACCACACTAGAGTATATGGGACCTCTCTTGACCTAGTACTTTGGCGTGTATTGACTCGGTCGCAGGAGGTCGCAGAGGGATGGTGTTGGGAGCATGGTAGTTGTCCAAAAGCTTTACCCGCAAAGGTAGTTGTCTTTCGGCTTTACCATGTAAGCGTATGGATTTCTATCCATACGAGCAGCTCGAGTTAATACACAATATTGGAAAAGTCTCAGAGGACTTAGTCTTGCCTGCATACCTTCTAAGTGTGCTTGGTTTAAAGGCGATCAAGTGTGGGTACATTGGTACACCCGTAGGGTTAAAACTATTCGAATAGCCTCGCCCTAGGTTATGGACACGCTCGGATACGCCCCAAGAACTAGACTACAACATTTAAATTAAAACTTGATGGGTGGTACGTAACTGGGATTCGTGCTATTGTTGTGGTGACTATTGGGATAGTCACTTCTAGGTTGTTTTTCTTTACTCTTTGTTATTATTACCTTTATCAGATTTCAACATTAAAAATGAATTGCAAACTTGCCTTTAAATCAGTATTACATTATTGCAAACAAACTGCTTTGTGCAAATGAAACATATGGCCTCCACCAAATAAGCTCGCATGTAGCATATGAACAGTCCGCTAGTTCACACGTCCGGTCTTGCAGTACAAAGACAATCTTTGTACTCGCTGCTTTGCTTAATTTTTTGTTGCAGAGGAGGAAGGTGAGCCCAAGGGCCTCACTTCGTGAGTTTTGTCGCCGCTCGTGTTCGACGACTCAGGCTTGGCGGTCCTGGCCGATGCCTTGTGGGTGAAGGCACGATTGGCTTTGTTTATAGTCATCTTGTGGCACTTTGCTTCACTATCGCTTTTTCTTGTATTTATGTACCTTTCTATTTGGTCGGCCATTGTCTGTAATAACTCTACCGTTGTTACTTTCGGCTTGTAGTGTGATGTTTGGACTCTATGTTTGGAATGGAGTTGATGCCTAATTTTGTGGTGAGGTGTGTATACTGCTTTCTGGGAAGTATACATATCTCGAGGCTCAGTTTATTTGATTTGTGATGCTAGGACCAGGCGGTTGGTTAAGCATTACAAGCCAAATAAACTGGGGTCCTCACATAGGGCTAGGCAAGGTGGCAGCGGCTAGGGTAGATACAGCAGTGGCTAGGGCTGGAAGCACCCCTCCTCCCCTATTTATGCGGCACATAGGGAGAAGGGGAGGCATGCACGCCGAGTCCGGCCTGGACTGTGGTCGGCCTAGCTCGGCCCCATTTTCCCTTCTCTCTTCTTTCTTTCTTTTTCCCTTTATTCTTTTCTAATTCTTTAATAAACAAGGTATTAGAGGAGGGTCAGCAAAAAATTAGAGAGGGTCATATTTAAGACATTTGTGAAATAACCCAAAAATCCGGATTTCAAAAAGTTTTTGAAGTTTTTCGTTTGAATTCAAAAACTTGCCCAATTCGGCAAGTTTCCTCTCTTTCCCGCTTTCCTTTTCCGTTTCACCGTCTTCTTCTTCTGAAAACGCCTTCTCTCCCGGGCGCCTTCTCCTTCCTTCCTCCCGACGCCAGCCCCAGCGCCGCCGCCACCGCCTCGAGTTTGCGGCGTCGCAATCGACAACCGCAGTGCCACCTTCCGTGCTCACACCGTCTCCAGCACCTTCTACCACTAGCGCCGCCTCCACCTTACCCCGCCACCCAACCTCTCCCCGCCAGCCACGTCGCCGCCGCGCCTTGCTCCCGCCGCCTCCCTGTTACTACCACTGCCCACACCGCGCCTTGCTCCCACCGCCTCTCCTCGACCGATAAAAGGGCACCCAGAGCATGCCCTCATCTTCATCTTCCACCACACCACCTTCCCTTCACCCCTCCCCTTCCAGAGTGTGAGGACCCCGGTTTATTTGGCTTGTACTGTTTAACCATCCACTTGGTCCTAACAGTACAAATCAAATAAACCAAGCCTCGAGATATGTATACTTCCAGAAATGCAGATACACACTCGTTACAAAATCATGCATCAATTCCATTCATACACATAGAGCCAAGCTAAAACACAACCGAACGACATACTTAACATATAAAGAGTTAATACAAAAGAGAGGCCGACCGCCAAAAGTCATACAAATAAGCAAATACACAATGAAGCAAAATGGCCATAAGATGGCAATAACAAAGCCAATCGGTGTGCCTTTCACCCACAAGGCAACCAACCGACCGCCAAGCTAATCGTCCCAAACACACAACAACACAACTCACAAAAGTGAGGCCCTTGGGCTCACCTTCTTCCTCTGCAACAATTAATATTAAAAGCGGATGAGTACAAAACTTGTTTTTGTACTGCAAGACTGACGTGTGAGATAACAGTAACTATAATTAACTACATGCAAGCTTTATTTAAGTGGATTTGGCTCGACTTATTTTCAAAGATAAAGCAAGTTTCCATTTGCAATAAGTTAATAGATTCAAAGCAAGTTTGCAATTAACTTTTATGGTTCAAATAAAAGAGAGACAATTATAACAATAGATAGATGACAAAACTAACCTAGAAGTGACTAACCCATAGTCACCACAACAATAGCATGAAGTACCCCTTCATACCACCCATGTCAAGTTTAAGTTTTTAAAAGGTTGTAGTCTAGTTCTTGTGGAAATAACCAAGCGTGTCCATAACCTAGGACGAGGCTATTCGAATAGTTTTAACCTGCGGGGTGTACCAATGTACCCACACGATAGACCGCCTTTCCACCACCACGGTTAGCACACTTCCTTTGGTATGCAGGCATGGCTAAGTCTAACAAGACGCTTTCCAATGGACGATGCTAATTAAGAGCCGCAACCCACGGAGAAAGACACATTCGACAAACTCTAACCGGTCCGCCAATGCTCCTCCAACACCACACACACACACACACAGAACACACCCACCGACCACTCATAATTAACACCTCCCAAAGTACTTAGTCAAGAGAGGTTCCATATCCCCTCGTGTGGTTAGCACGCACAATTGCTTGGATCAATGGCACAAGTAACTCGGTCCTTAGGGACTTAGGCACCATTCCAATCACACCCAACAGATCACACCAACATACCATTGTGCCCAAGCCAAGATATAATTTTTGTTTTCGCTTTTGATTTGCAAATTGATAAAACACAAGGGTTGGACATAATGGAATAATATAAGTATTTGTGTGATCAAGATCACCACCAAGTCGATGATCGCCCAATACTACCGATACTAGGCATGGCTAAGCAATATTTATTCGAATCTACTAAGTGACAAGAGCTCATCCAACTAACTCTAATCACAAACAAATAACCTAGGCTTAGGTAGTAGAGGATATTGATTTACCTACAGATTATGCAACTAGGATTAACTAATCAATTTAACACCCAAATAGCAATGCATACATAAAGTTTAAACAAAGTATTAGACTTCAAAAGTAATGGGATTGAATGGAAATGATCAAACCGCTTGCTCGCTTGTCGTTGTTGCTCAATAGGTGGTGAGGGTCGCTCTCGGGCTCAACCCACTCTTCGTCACCTAATCGCATAAGCAAATATCACGATTTAAAAGCAAATAAGGCAATAAACCCTAATCACAAATATTGAGCAAAAAGCATCCAAATGACACAAAATTTATACACAAGGTAAAATAGGAATAAACCTAGACATAGAAACTGGAAAACCTAATTTGGATTTGTGGTGCAAAAGATATTCCCTAAAAACCTATTTTCTACCATAATTAGCACTCAGAGCAAAACATTTTCTAGAAAGATTTTGAAGCTGAAATTTTATTGTAGCTACCTACTGGTATAGTGATAAGCCATATAAAATTTCAGGTCATTTGGAGTTATATTGAAAGAGTTATGATTTGTCTAAATTGTTTAGGTATTAAACTAAAATATGATCCTTATGATTTTTAAAGACAGTAAAATTTGTGAAACCAATTTTCCTAGCAAATACACTAGCATTGGAAGCTAATCCAATTGGATTCATACAAAAGGATCTATAGATTAAAAGTTATGCATTTTACAAGTTTGCTAAAAGTTCTGAAAATGATTAAGTTCACTTGTTTATTATTTTTGAAAATGGTTTTCAGTGTTTGATCATGGTCTACAATTATTTTCCTATGTAAGTTCCAGGTATAAGGAAGCTAACAAAATTTAAATCACCTAAAATGGATTTAACAATAATTAGTTATGAATGTTTAAAGTACCTTAACCATTACAGTTTGGACTTAGCCGATTCTGAACTTTTCCTAAATAGAACCGACGTGGCACAATCGGGACCGTTGATCCGGCAATGGACGGCCCAAGACGAAGCTAGTTCAAAACACGCGTCCGACAACAGCACAGTGCCGGACCCGAGTTCCTCCGGCCAATCGCCGGCGAAGGAGTGGCGCGGAGGCGACCACGATGGCCAAAATGGGTTGCTAAGGTGCTAAGGGAGCTAGGGTGGTTGCGGGGTGGCCGGAGACGCACTGTGGTGGCGCGGCGAGGGAAGGTGGCGGCCGGCCGTGGAGGTGAAAGGGGACGACAGGGCACGGGTGCTGTTGGGGGCTAACTAGGGGGAGCACGAGGACCAGCAGGGTACCTGGAGCACGCCGGAGAGGTCGGAGAGGGCGGAAGGGGGCCGGAGCGGCACGGCGACGACGAACCCGCGGCGGCGCGAGGTGGTCTTCGACGGCGACGACCTGGGGAGAAAGAGGGCACCAGTGAGTGCTACGGGGGGGTAGAGGGGAGCTAGAGGGTGCTCCAGGAGGGAGGAATCGGAGAGGGGGTCGCTGGACCAAGGTCGGCGCGGATTGCACGCGGGCCGGAAAGGGGCTGACGCTTTGCGGAATTGAGCTATCTCTGTGGTGCTCGAGCATACCGAGGCTCAGGAGCTCGATGGAGACGACGGAGGAGCTGGAGCGTGGCCGGAGGTGCCTGGCGACGACGTCCAGCGGCGGAGCAGAGAGGGTCACCGGCGGCAGTAACCTGGAGAGAAACAGAGCGCTAGTGAGTGGTGCTCCGAGGTAGAGGAAGGTCCGGGGATGCTCTCGGAGGAGAGAATTTCCACGGGGATCACCGACGGCGAAGGTCCGGTGAAAATGACAGAGGCGGCGAGCTCGGGCTATCAGGCGACTGAGCGAGGGAGGAGCAAGAAGGAGGGCACAGGAGGGGTAGGGAGGTGCTTATAAAGGCGGAGGGTGCTTCACCGGGCGATCTAGCCGTTGGCGGGTGGTTGGCGGTGGCAGAGGGCAGGTGAGCGGCGCAAGACGGTGGCGCGCGCGCGAGCGGCGACCACGGAGGAAGAGGCCGGGGAGAAAAGGCGATGCGATCCCGCTGCCTTTGAATTGGACGGCGCGAGAGGTAAGTGGTGCGGGTTTTAACGAGCGGCGCTCACACCGGCTGGATCGAGATCGAGGGTCGAACGCGATGGTGCAACCGGTAGTCCGAACACTCAACCAATCTGGGCCGCACATTTTGAATCGGACGGTGGCGATGCGCTCGTGCGGCGGCAGGCAGGGCGCGAACTAAGCGGGCAAATGCGGTCGGTGACGCACATGGATCGAGCCAACTTCGCCGAGTCGGACTCGAGTTCGAGTTTCGGTCGGTGAATAAGATTAGGCCTGTTTTAATTTGAATTTTGTGCTGAAAATTTGAGGATTTAATTGAGGCCAATTGAACTCCAATTTTGATGAAATTTTAACTGAAGCTAAGTAGTTATATGATTGAACTCCCTAAAACTTTCGAAGTTTTTACGCATTATATTTTATGTTAAAAATTCCGTAGTGATAAACTAGGGTTTGACCAATTGAAATGTTGGTTTGACTCGCCTCAAAATTATTCAAATAATTTCCAAAATTATGAAATAACTCAGAGGTGTCACCAAGCAACCCTAGAACCAAGGAAAATTATCTTCCAAGGGTTTGACACAAGATTCCACCAAAGGGGGGGGGTTTGGACTTGATATAATTGAGGGTTTTGATTTTGAATTTCCCAAAATTCTTTTACAAGAATTTCAGAAAAGTTCAAAAGCACTAGGATGTAAGAAAAGTTTTAATTTATCCTCATTTTCTTATATTTGAAACACAAGTTGAAAATTGGGATGTTACACCCAAACTCCAAATTGAGGCCATGGTAAGCTCCACCTCACCACCGCCTACCTTTACCCCACCACCCTCCACCCTAAATCCCGCCGGAACCTCGTCGGCACCGTCTCTCCCTGCCGCCCTCCTCACGGCTCATGCCGCCAAGCCACCTCGGACCTCCCCAAGCACCCACACCACCACCCACGAACTCCCCTACCTCCACTGATGCTCAAGCACTCCTCTCTTTGGTCGGAGCGCCATCGCAGCGCGCGCCGCCTCGCCTCCGGCCAGGCGCCACCGCGCCGCCACCCTATTCTCGCACCACCACTACCCCAGAAATCCCAAAATGGGTTCACTCGACTCCCGATGCTCCCGCACCACCCACCTCGCCGCCGCCACCGGAGCTACCGCGCCGCCGGCCTCCACCTCCTCGCTCGGGCGAGCGCAGCTCGTGGCCGCTGCTCAAGCCACTGGGCGTCGGGCCGTTAAGGCCTGGCCATTTGGGCCGTAGGCCGCACAGTGATCGGGCTCAACCCATTACTGTTCAATCATTTCGGCCCTTTACTGTTCATTGCACGGTAATTTATTTACTGTTCATTCCGAAAACAAAAACACTATTCATTCCAAAAATAGAAACACTGTTCCTAATCAAGAAAATGAACAGTAAACCCTAGCTACTGTTCATTTCAGATAAAGGCAGTAATTTCAATTATTGTCCACTGACCCATTGTCATATATGAATAGTAAAATAGTACTATTCATCATCCGACGCCTTTTCGCCCAAAACCCTAATTTGACATTATATGTAAAATTTGACCTCCTCGAACCCAGAAAACCCATTCACTGTCTATTCTTTTAAATCAGCCTAAACACTGGCCATTGCACAGTAAACTCATTACTGTTCATTACCTGAAAATGGTTTGTGCTAATCATCTCCATCCGAAAACAGTAAACCCTATCTACTGTTCACTTCAAACCAGAAACACTGATTCCAGTGATTATTCACTGATCCATCGTCATACATGAATAGTAAAATAGTACTATTCATTATCCGACACTATTTTTGCCCAAAATCCTAATTTGACATTATATGTCAAATTTAACCGTTTCGAGTCCGTGAATCCAAATCTCAACTCTGTTCAACCATATGAAGCCCCAAATATCACACACCACCTTCCTTTATGATTCTTTATCTATTTACAATATTTTTGTTGTACTTGGATCCAAAATTCAACTATGTTCAGCCCAATCAAACACCAGATAAAACTCCTACCATCTCACACCACCTACCTTTCTTTGTGTTTCTTTTCTGGTTTTTATTTACTTGCATGTTGTTCCCAGCTCATTCCTTGTCGAGCCGGATTCTATTTGAATTATTTTATTGTATTGTTTCTCGTTAGGTAACGACTTCAACGACCAAGCTCCAGAAGACGCAGGACAAGACCAGTGTTTAGAAGACTGTGTGCCACCCAACTCTTGTAGGCCATATTCACCTTGACAAGCTTAGTTTACATAGAATACTATAATAACTTTATCACCAAAATTGTGTTCATCAATCAAAAGCAAGTATTGGCTACTCGCCAATGGTTTTGGTGCAGAGTTGAGGGTTGTGTCCAGGAAGTTGGGCAACCCAATATACTCGTTTAAAAGTGTGTCATCAGTGAGATCTGGAGTTGGACAGCCACGAGTTGGTGTTGGGCCATCGCCTCACTGGATGACAGGTAAGGACAAGAACCTTGTGCCAAAGTAACAGATATAGAAACCTCTTAACCACAAGCGTGGTCATTACTCCCTTGCTAAGTACACTGCTCTCCCGATTGAATATCTACATGGAAAGACGTGTGCTCTTGTATGATAGAGCGTGGCATGAACCGGGTGTGACAGAGTGGGCCTGGTGGACACTCTGTAGTCTACACACAAGTGGTATGGGCCCATCAGCCTCAGAGTACGGATTCCACTAACGGTTAGTGGTCTCCTGAGCTGTATGGAGTAAGAACCTACCAGGTAGAGACTAGAAAGGTTGAGCAGTGAAAAGGTTTTGTTATCTCAGCTCAGTCGCACGCTAACGTGTTGCGTGTATATTGCATGACAGTACGAGCATGAGATATCTTGTGGGTAAAGTTGGGCAACTCTGCAGAGTGAATAATCAAAGGTATTCAAATACGCCGTACTTCCGGTTAAAGAAGCTGTGTCAATGGGTGATTCCAGTACAAAGGCATAAGTTGTGTCCTGAGGTTTTAAGATGGTATTTGCTGAGAAACCCCTGATGTTATACTTATTATTGTTTTACTGTTTTATAAATTGTTTTAAATACAAAGTGCATCCACATATGCCAGGTATGGTAAACCCTAACCATCCATTGAACTCCTTGCATGTAATTATTTAGCATTTTCATGTGGCTTGTTGAGTACGGTAGTAGTACTCATTCTTGCAATTTGCAAAACATCTACATAAGAAACTTGGAAAAATGCAGAGGATCCTTGTAAGCAAGATTTTGGTGGACCCCCCTGAAGGCAACGATTACGGTTACTAGGTCTCGACTGCGCTCAAGCGTACCTGTGGTTTGAAGTTCTTTTGCCTTGTACTATATTTAACTTTGGGCTTGGATGTCCGTGTCAGGTCAAAACAGGTTGTTAAACCTTAGCTTTGTATAATAAAAGTTTGGTTTTGTTGCAATCTAAGCTCGCTTGAGATACTATTTGCTTCAGAATCTGTACATCCCGGCGGTTGCGAAGGGTTTATGGTCCCGAGAATCGGGCTATCACAATTTGGTAGACAAGATATTTATCATTAGAAGAGAGGGTCAAATTTCCAGCCAATCACTTGGTTCTTTTAGGAAAAACTATTAAGTACTTAATGAATTCCAGCCGATCCCTAAACCCTTAATGAATTATGCAATTGAAAGGGTGGTCAGAACCCTCCATGGTCCCTTAGTAGCTCCGCCATTGCTTTTTCCTAGCAGCCTGATACATAGCTGCCGCTCTGCCCAACCATCTTTACAAGAGTTGATATTATCTTTCCTCTAATAGGTTTTTACGTTCGTCAGCTTCCAACAGATGCTTTTGCACTAGTCGCCGCTAACTTGTACTTCTTTCAATAATTAATATTTAGTTTGTTCATTTATTTGCCATGATATCATTTGTTCATTTATTTGCCATGATATCATGGAGGAAAGTAGGGATATACAACATTAATAAGTTTAGTGTGGGCAAATTTTGGTGTAGTTTTAGTTAGTCAGATTACAACACTGGGTATGATTAATTATTTTGTTCCACCACTGGTGGTGTTTGACGGTGCTAGTCCACGCATCTAGTCCCTCTTTTCTCAAGTTGCTCCCCCACTCAACCCGAAGTCCCGAAGTGAAGTGAAGAGAATGGTAGGGAAGCGCGGGAGTTTTTCCGTTTTTTGTCTTATGATGTCTTTGTTTTTGGCCGGAAATCACTTGTTGAAGGTCATATAAGGCAAGGCTCGGCAAGGACAAATGTATTCCGCTCAATCCATTAAACCCTGCAAATGAACAGCTAATGGCGAATGTCATCAATGCCTTGCATTTCGTAAAAACGGGTTTTTCTACTGCTTACTACTGTTTTGCATGCCACAGCGTGGCGGCTCGGCCCAATGCTTTGGTCCGTATCCTCACCGTCGGGACCAGCTTCTGCACCAAGTGCTTGCTTTCTTGCCTTGTGCTACGACTACCGCCGGCTCCATCGTCGGCCGCCGCCAAGTCCGTATATGGGGAGAGTTATCTCATTGTCGTGGAGCATCTCAAAGGCTGGGCGGTCGTCGTGGCCGGCCAACTCCCATGGCACGTAGTGGACTCAATTCAAGTCATTCCAGTCTCACTGAGAAATATCAAGAAATGTGCGTGAAGGATGGAATCGTGTGCAATTTTGTCAGTGGATTTAGCAAGATTGGTATGGCGAAGATTCATGCTTTGGGAATTGGAGATGCTATACAGTGAACGTTCACTAATTAATCCGTGTTGAAAGTGTAGAAATTTCTAGTATTAATGAGTTATAAGTTAGAAATTTCGACTTGAAAGTTGGAATCTTCAAGTTCAAAGTTCTAAAATCCATGTCGAAAGTTCAATGTTTGTGGTTCAAAGTTTGATTCTCCAAACTGAAAGTTTAAAATCCGTATTGAAAGTTTAATTTTCCAAGTTGAAAGTTGAATCTCGAATAGAAAATTTCACTACTAATTAGATAGCATTCACTAGTTCACCAGATAGAGGCTCTACTTCATAAAATGCCACTCTTGAACATTGTAGGGCGTGACTACCGAACAATGTACATCTGTCAACAAAGTATTCAGATCGTAAAAAGAGTTTGGGTGTTTCCACATCAGAGATAACTAAAATAGATCGTGGTCAGTGCGGTGCGTCAAGTGCAGCTCCTAACAACATGAATATGTCCAATGCACGTCTCTTGCAACATCAGCACCCAGTCACCCACCGCGACTGTTATGAGTACTTTCCAAAGATGTGAATAACAACATGAATGAAGACCGTTCACTATCTTCGCCTGAACTTGCAAGCAATGAAACGATAAAAATTACAGAACACGAAACATTTCAGCGGATGCAACGCATGCTTGACACCGCTTTGCCAGTCTCACAAACCTAGTACAAACTCTTGATACAATTGTGGATGCATCTTATTATGTTATGGAGGTCAGTGGTGTAGTTCATTCCACAACATCTAGATCAGACTAGAGGCTGCACAAAACTCAGGGACCTCGCGCCCACAGATCATGGATCATGGCGCCAGCACTTTTGGCTCAAATGCTCTTCATGGGTTTCTGCGAGTGGTCCCTGCGGCGTGTCTTCACAAGTGAGGTCTCCAACTCCTGCAGATGATCGTGTCAGCATTTGAGACACCAACAGGGAAAAAAGTGTAAGGTGACAAATTATTTTTAAAAAAGTACAACTGAAACAAAATTCTATTTGTGATTGCTTGCCCCTTTACAAATAACTGCTTTAGCACAGCTCAAATTTCAGAGCAAGCATACATAGGTATCGTGTAATCGTTGATTTGCATCCTTTAATATGCAATTCAAACAGCAATTATACCAGGCCTCTGTTCCATCCAACCAAAAAGACCCATTAGAAATGCAAAATTTCGTAGTCAGAATATTGTACACCTTAATTTCACACACAACATTTATTTGGATAATCTGGTTTCTGATTGAGTGGTCCATAGGTTCCATGCACTTCGGAAAAACAAAGTTTAGGTTGTTTCGCTAACAGCGGAGGATATTTGACAAGAAAAGGATGCCGGGCTAACCGCTGGACCTTACAGATGTAACTATTCAATCAACTACATAATGCGATATAAGGAAAATGTCACTTGCAATGTCAGTGTTTCCCCAATCGAGCATGCTTTCCACCCATACCAGCAAATTAAAGTCGACCATTCACATGTCAGCGACGAGATAATGTGTTGCTGTTTTTTTAATATTTCGTGTACTTAAGTTCAGTGTTATCACGGCGTCGCCTAGTCGACGACATGGCATCCAGTCGGCCGGAGGTAGACGCCGAGGTACTTCGCCCAAGGCACATAGGCGAGCGCCTGGAGGGGGAAAGCCCTTGAAGTTCACCACCATACCACATGGAGGAGGGGAGAGAACAAATCTGGGGGCTTCCAGGGGGAAAACAGCAGCCGTGCCCCTCTGCAGCTCACTTCCGCCGCCGCCGCCCCTCTTAGTCGCCTTCTACTCCCCACCACCACCTCCTCCATTGAGGTCACCTCACTCATCAGGTCAGGTCAGTCTCCTTCCTTTCTTCTTCCCCCTTTGCTCTGATTTGCACTGCTTCTTCCACTACGTTGCTTCTTGCTCTCTACGTTGCTTCTTCTCTGCGGTGGTTCTTCTCTGTGGTGCTACTTCTTGCTCTGCGCTGCTTCTCCCTCCTTTCTTATTCCCCCCTTGGCTCTCTGCGCTGCTGCTACTTCTTCTCTGAGCTCTCTGTGCTGCTGCTGCTGCTGCTGCTGCTTCTTCTCCTCTGCGCTGCTGCTGCTTCTTCTCCTCTACGCAGCTACTCTGCTTTTGCTTCTTGCTCTACTTCTCCTTCCTTTCTTCTCCTTGTCTTCTTCTCCTCTGCTTCTCCCTCCTTTTTATTACCACCGTCTAACTCTCGCCATGGCAGGCGCCTAGGCATGCTGGCGCCCCGGGTTCGCCATGACTTGCCAGAGCGCCATGGTAACCTTGCTTAAGTTGAAAGCTATATGAACTTTTTTATTCTTTGACATATACACAGCTGTATCCCCATTTTGGTATGATGTATTATTGCTGTCTCGTATCACTATCAAGTCTTAGTCAACCTGTGTGTTGTTGCGGTCTAGGGCTGTGAAGTCATAGTTCAGCAAATAGCATCAGTATCAGTCTAAAATCAACTCTGAGAAGTAATTTTCAACTTGATTTCCCAAAGTATTTATGATGATTTGATGAGTGATGACATCAACTCTTGTAATCAGCAAAAGACGACCATTCAATTGGTGAAATCTAGAGATGTTTGTTCAGCTACCTTTATCGATTCTAAACTCATCTCTTATTAATAGTATTCTAAACTCCCCTCCTCCTTTCCCTCATTCCTCTCCTTTAAATGGCAGCGGGCACTGTATGATGCTGCCCCTTCCCCTCTGATGCAGAATTGCTCAAGTGGGCTGGTTGGTTGAGCTGGGCCAGCCCAACTCCTGTTCTTTTGCGGTTTATTTGTGGTGAGCTGGTTACTGGTAGTTGTAGCGTCAGTAGTTGTAGCAGCAGCAGCCAACTAGTCGTCCAGTTGGTCCCTTGGCACTCAACTCAACTTACCAATTTGATAGCCTTGGCCAGGGCTCAATTTATCGGTTCCAGTAAAAATCTCAAACCCCCACCAGGAGATCAGTAACTGCCTGGTTTCCCAATGGGTCCCAGTAAGGTACCTTTTATTTTAGACTAAATTGCACTTTGGACCAGGTATATCGCTACTTGTTTCACTTTCCACCTGAGTTTCACAATACTTTCACTTTGCACCAGGGTATTTAATTAGGAGTTTCACTTTGCACTAGCACACATCACTTAACCCTAACTGGCTGGGCCGCTTCAAGCAGGTCACACCGACCCATCCACGCCGACTCGCCATGCACACGGTGATGTCGCGGCCTAGGATCGAGTGGGGCGAGGGGCCTACGCAATCCATGGACGTGTAGCTCTGGTGGAAGCACTCGCCGACGTTGTACTCGACACACCTTCCTCCCTCCACCCCCTTCTTCCCCAGCGAGCCACTGCCGCCGCGGATTCTGCCCTCGGTAAGCTCCATTGCTGCCGACCCTTTTTTCCGCCATTCTCCACCCTCTTCCTGAATTGATCCTTCCCCTACCTCCCCTATTCCATCATGAAGCTATTGATCCCCTTCTTGTTCATGCCCATAGCGGGAATCCCGCCAGCGGCTAGCAGCGCCGCCTGGATCTTCACCACATATGGTGACCTGCTGCCCTGATACTCTTCCATCGTAGCCACCAGCGTCACAGCAACCGCCCAACCCCGTGGAGCTCACTGCACCCTCGCCCAAGCCACTCCGCCACCAGAGCTCACCACCGATGTGCACCTCCAAAGCGCCATGGGGTATGTCGTCACCTGCCCACCTCGAGGCATCTCCATCAAATCCACCACAGCAAATGGGTTCCCCTCATCAACATCGTGCTCGTGCGCATGCCGTCTCCCCCTTTCTCACCGTCAGAACTCCGCTGTCATCCAGGCACCACTTCATCACACGTGTAGATGGCTCGGCAAGGGCGAGTTGGGTCGGCCTGGCGACAAACTGACCCAACCGGTTAGACCCAAACACGTTGTGCTAGTGTAAACTGTAAAGTGCAACTAATCTTGGACCACGCTGGTGCAAAGTGAAACTAGAGATACTTTTCCTAGTGCAAAGTGCAATTTACTCTTTATTTTATTAAAAAAACAATGTGTCCTTATACCAATGTTGGCTATAATTTGGAACAATGATCCCTTCAGATTCCTGGTAACTTTCTTCAAATTTATTTTATTCTGATAGAGAACAGTTGACTCAATCCGAACAAACCAGTATGTAAAGTCCCTTTTACTGAGATTAAGCCCTCACATCAGATAAAGCAACATCAACGTCAATATTGCTAATACTATACAAGACTAATAACTTAAAAAATCCTTCTACCTAAAACTTGATCAATTATTGCAGTGAAATTTAAACTACGGTTATGTTCACACAATACAAAGGCACCTAAGAAAATTCATTATAAAGTACTGCATTCCTGCAGTTAGGTAACAACTTTCGTAATATGATATTTATTAAATAATCATAGAAATAAATGATTCCTTTGCACTATCAATAACTAGATATATCAAGTACGAGCTGTTGTAGGGAAACAACAACAAAGAGAGTAATGTGTTTGGCGGACCTGAATGGAAATGTTAGGAGACACTTCTTTTGTCCAAATGCTTTCCAAATCATAATACTCTCTTGCTCTTTCTTCAAGTGCATGGATGATGATACTTCCTGACATAATAAAAAGTTAAATAACAAGAAGAAAACAATTGTTCAGAACAAATCAAATACTGCAGAACATACATGTTTAAGACATGGTCCACTTCAACCACTTACTAACACAAGGGACACCACCACTTTAAAGCTCTAAAACTCAAGAAACTAGACTTTGGAACAATGGATACTCCATTTCTAGCATAGCGTTTTACTGGTACATTTTATCTTCTTCATGCTATATAGTCATGTGATATTGCAGTAGATTAACAGTACAAAATATCTCACTTATTACTTCATAGTTATAGTTATGTTGGTGTTAATCAAGATTATACTTTCATATGTGTTCATATGTATAACATCCCAAATTTGGTCTTTTTCAAAATTTTATTTTAAAAAAATTTAATGCAAATTGTTGGATTTATTTTGGAGTTCTTGCCTTAAATTAAAATTCCAAATCTGAAAGTTCAAATCCAAATCGATCGTCAAATCGAAATTCATCGTCGATCTGAAATTCAAATTTCACAATTTGAATTTTCCCCGTGAAATCTTTTCTTTTTCCTTCTCTTTTCCCTTCCTTTTCTTTCTTTCTTTCCTTTTCTTCTTTCCTTTCTTGCCCTTGGCCTTTGTCCAGGATCACCCATGCGCACCAAGCACCCGAGCCAACCTAAGCCCAGGTGCTCAAGGCGAGCGCCTGCATGCCCGAAGCCGCCAGTCGCCACGCGCCCGCCGAGCCGCTCGCCAGACGCCATGCACACCGCGCCCTGCTGTTGCCTCCATCAAGCCCGTCATCACCGTGCCGTCTTCATTGCGCCATCAAAACCTCCATTACCACACCATCGTGCTCTGTTTCCTTTCCTTCGCTTTCCAATCCGAATCGCAAATGGCGTCGTTAATCACTCGCATTACGCGATTCGAATCACGTGAAGGGCTATAAATTGGCATGTCGTCACCTCATCTACCCCTTTGCATCCCCTCAAAGTTTCAAAACCTCCGAGTACCAACGACATCAAACTTCTTGTTTTCCCGACGTCGCCGCCGCCCAAATCGCGCATTCGTCGTTCCGGTGAGATTTTCAAACTTCTAATCGAGTCACATCGTGTTCCCGAGTATCTTGAACCTCATGCGGTTAATTTGATTTTCGTGCGCAACCGTATGACAGAATCGAAGTTTTCCCAAATCGTTCTTCATCGCTCTTCGTCGCCGATTCATCGCCTCTCCGTGAGCCAAAATCCAATTCTTCGCTCATCGCATGATCACCATCATCTACTCTTCGTAGACATATACCTGCTTGTTCAATTTCCGCCGTGGAGTGCCGCCACCGATGCCACCTTTTCCTGGCCGTCATCGCGTCGTTTCTCGAGCCATCTCCGCCTCCCGAGTGCGCCACACCACCCTTGTGCTTGCGTGCAGCCAGTCCGCGCGCCACCTTCTCCGTGCCACCGCCACAATGCCGGCGCCGCCGCTCCATGCCGCTGCCGCCGCCGCCGGCTTCCCGCCGAACCGACACCTAGGGTAGAGGGCCCCACGGGTCCCATTTTTGTGCTTTGCCAGCTAGCTCTCCGCCCACCTCACCGGTGCCTCTACCATGGCCGCAACTCCCTTGGACTACTCTGTTTTCGGTTCAGTGAAGAATTTCTATTAGTTGTTCCTTGAGACATTGACCTAATGGGCCCACTAGCCATAGACTCATTCCTTGTCTTCTATTCTCCCGATATCTCACTTGCATGGACCCCTTCGCATTCACACATATCCATTGCTCGCATTGTAAACCGTAATTCCATGCAATTCGGTCGATCAATTTGTCGATTTCCATCATTTCATGTGAGAATCGAACTTCCAGACGTTCGTTCTCTTTCATACGAACTCCAAATCCGTCGATTCTCGTTCCTAAATTCTTATAAATTCATTATCTACCTTTCAATATTTATTTTATAACTTTTAGTTTTTATTTATTTTTTGTTATTCATTTGGTTTGTTTCGTGCGTGTAGTCTGACGTCGCCGACACGAATTTGGATCAACAGGAAGCGCTAACCTCCAACATCACCGAAGGCGAGTCTCCTTTGAACATTTTGTACACATATTTGTTAAATATTATTTTCGCTTTAAAGTTTTATGCATTGCTATTTCATCTAAAATGATGAATTTAAATTGTAGGTTGTTAGTTAAAACCTAAAGATTCTTAATATCTTCCTTGATATTTGTTATCCTATATATTTGTAACCCTAGTGTAGAAATTCCGCATTATTGATTACAATTTTGCATAATAGTTTTATACGGTAAAATTGCTTAGACGTGTTGTTCGGTCTTGTGTAACCTATGAGGGAGAAAACCCATTATTATCTATTATGCTATAAATTTGGAAAATATTTGACATTAGGAAATGTCAATATTTGGGAAAAAAAGAGTAAAATAAAATGGTGGAAAATGTTTTAGACTAGGGTGAGTGGTATGAGTCTTAGTTGTCTCACCCTGGTCGATTAAGGACCGACTCTTATGTTTATTCAAACCAAGCAATACCGTGCAACCACACGTCCTAAATGGGAAAGACCTAGCTAAGTAATTTACTAAGTCCGAACATAGCCCGCAGGTTGTAGATGGTAGGAGTTACCGGTATCGCAGACAATGGTAAATGACGCCCATATTCGCTCGGGACTTGCGTCGGTGTTAGTAAATGACGCCCAAGTCCGGCAGTTATCCCCACAAGAGCGAGCTCTGTGTCGATGGTAAATGACATCCATGACTTGAGGTTAAGCTCATCAAGGGCTAGTGTTAGGATAAAGTATTGTAGAGGCCCTATGATAAACGCTTAGTTGCACACCTTTGGAAGTGTGTGAGCGGACAGTTTAAGCTGATCGCCTCGTGTGGGTCAAGATGTACAACCTCTGCAGAGTATTAAAAACTATTCGAATAGCCGTGCCCAAGGTCAAGGGTGGGCAAGGTGCGTATACATATGGTAGATTTCAGTTTTGGTTTCAAAGAAATATTTTGGGATCCGGGAGTAGTTGGAACTCTTGGAATGTTGTTCGCGCGCTAGAGCCGGTTGGGCGTACTTGAACTCGATTCATGAAAACTTGGTGGATAGAGCCGCCTCTTTACTAGTGTATGGTAGTTGGAACCTGCACTAGAGATTGATTTAAGTTACTTTAATTATTTAATCATCATTTGTCAAATGAGCTTTATAAAAGATGTTTAAACTTAATGTTGCTTTGTGCAAAAGAACCCTATATGCCTAATTGTTAAAACTATACATATGCATAATTTCCCAGGACTCGCGGAGTACTTTAAGTATTCATATGCTACACTCAAAACAAATCTCAGAAGTCTACGAAGATGCCGAGAACGACTACGACTACTTCGCCTGTGGCTTCGACGAAGGCTTCTCGGAGTAATAGGCTGCGTTCCCCAGTCAAATGCTAGTGGGCGATTCGATGGGCCAACCACAGAGTTTATCATTTTATTTCTGCTGCTATGAGACTTAAGGTCTTTAGACCTCTTTTGTAATAAGTGGTCATAAGGCTGGTACTCAGTTATTTATTAATATTATTTTGTGATTCAAACTGGTTATCAATAATGTTTCCACTGTTTACACTAGCTATTGATCTGGAACTGATGCAGAAATACACAGAGAGTTCGGATTCATAAATCCGGTCCCGACAATATTTGTATATATATATGGGTCAAATTAGGCAGAGCGTGAACCAAATACAGGGAAGACCAATCTAACAAAATACACTTTCGTAGAATCACAACAGATCGTTAATTTAACATTTAACTAGCATCTATATGGTAAAAAAAGTACTTTTTGAAGAACTTCTTTGGGTGGTGGCAAAGCGTTCCTCTTTAGTCTCAATGAGGGTTCCGCCTTTGAACTTAGGTATTTTTTACAAGATTCAAGCTTGACCTTAGATTTTTGGAAACAAATTTACCAGACTAAAAAAAAATCATAGATAACTAACAACTCAAAATTAAATCCGAATTGACTGGTTCAAATCGGTACAAGAATTAAATTTACGCTTGTAATGTTCAAACTCATATTGATGAACACGATTACGATTTTCAGGAAGAGAAGGTTCGGGCTCGAGTGTTTTAGAATGACTGTGCTCCAATTGGTTGCTTTGTTTCAAGGTTATTAAGGTGTCTCCTAGGCGTCGCTTAGGCGTCAAGGCGCTCGGTGCTGTCTCCACAGTAGCTCACCTTGCCTTACTCATGTACAGCATCCGCCTTTATGCCATGGTGTTGTCATGGCGCAATTACGCATCGGGAGGCAAGGTGGGCACCACGTGAGGTGGGTGTTGACTGGGGTCCAATTTCTCAGTAGGAATGGAAAACAGAGTGCGGGAGTGAGGGCGCAAGTGAGGGAACAGCGGTCTAAAAGTTCCTAAAGCAAAAATGATTGAAGAGAGAGGGAGGCAGGCGGAGTCACCAAACCAGACAGGCAGGGAGGGGAGCTCCAACCCTCCAAACCCTAGCCAGTAGCCACCGCCATTGTCATCCCCATCCCCGTCGGCTCCGGCACTAGTGCAGCCATTCCCCCAGGCCTCCCCTCCACAGCTTGGTCTACAGATCCGTCTACTCCAGTATTTTCTATGTAATTCTTGCCAAATTTGTTGCCATTCAAGGTTGGGATGTGAGTATGGCATCGCCTTGCCGCACACCTCGGACGCTTAGGCGGTGTGGCGGTGGTCAGGTGACTCGCCTCGCCTTATTGTCGTGATAACTGATAGCATAGCTTTGTTTACACTCTGTATTCCAGCTCTATCAAGATAAGCATACTTGTCCTACTACCAAGAAAGAAATAATTTGGGGAAACTAAAGCTTCATGTCACCAATCAGCTGCTAGAATTCAAAATTACAATACCATTAGTCTATCCATTGCTAGAATTCAAAATTTACAAAGAAAAGGACAGGGATGCATATGAGAAGTAGATGTTACCAGAATCAATGACAATCCACTTTCCAGCTTGCTGGCCTTCTACACTCGGCATCAATATTCTATCAGAACCCTTTTGCTTCTGCTTTATCTAATAAATAAAAAAGAGGAAAATTACAATACCATATTGATATGGCCCATGTGCATGACCATAAAGGTAGAACTTTAAAGTACAATGCATGGCCATTGAAGTGGGGCTTCGGTACTACCAATGATACACACCAAATCACCAATATATCGCAAAAACATTCAGAGAAATTAGCAGGAATAATTATGAAAAAATGAAGATAAAAAGAGGAGGCAGAGAAGTGTAAATAGTCTTGTACATTCTCACCCTCTCCTAGCCCATGTGGCCCATGTAGCCCATGAGACCCATGTAACCCTGTATATACACTCATTAATAAATAAGATGCATAGTTATGAATAGCAAAACCCTAGTCTCTAATTTCTAACATGGTATTCTCAAACCACCGCTTGCGCGTTGGTAGCTCCTCCGCTGGCTCGCGGCGGGCCAGAGTCATTCCTCGAGCCCTCAATCGATTGAGTGTGTCTTCTCGGTTATAGTCCCGAGCATAAGGGTTATCGTTGCTATGATCCTCAAAGATATCGCATTCGCATCTCTCGTGATGTGACCTTTGATGCGGGTCGACCCTTCTTTTATCATCCTTCTACACATCCCACTCCATCCACAAATTCCATCTCCTTTTTGTGTCTACCTTCCATTCCTTTACCAAACTTGTCTTCTCCAGATACACCTTCTCCATCAGTTTCACCTTCTAATGATCCTCCACCAACTCCACAAGTTTCTGACATATCCACTTTTCTCTTTCACTATAGTCGCCAACAGAGTTCCTTCTAATCCTCAGTCCTCCTCTCCACTGGATCCTCCAGCCTCTCCTCCACTTGATCCTCCAGCCAGTACCACTTACTCTGATGATCATTCTGCTCTATCACGGTATACCCTACGTGATCGTCTCTCTTCAGGCACCAGAGAGATGGGGTTTTCCTCATGCATGTGTGGTATCTGAGCCGAGTACCTATCAAGAGGCAGCTAGTGTACCTGAGTGGCAGTTGGCTATGACTGAGGAGCTTACAGCATTAGAGTCTACAAGCACTTAGGATCTTGTTCAGCTTCCATCTAGAGCTAAGCCTATAACTTACAAGTGGGTGTACAAAGTAAAGAACAAGTCAGATGGTTCAATGGAGCGATACAAGGCTTGTCTTGTTGCAAGTGGTTTTCAGCAGGATTATGATCGAAATTATGATGAGACTTTTGCTCAGCTTGGTCATATGACTACAAATTGCACTCTAATTGCTGTGCAACGATACGTTTATGGACTATATCTCATATGAATGTTAAGAATGCCTTTCTTCATGGTGATCTACATGAGGTCTATATGCAGCCACCCCTCGGTGTTAAGGCTCCTACAAACTATGTTTGTTGTCTTAGGCGTACTCTATATGGTCTCAAGTAGGCTCCTCGTACTTGGTTCAAACGGTTCAATTCTTTTATTTGAGCTTGCTGGTTTCACTCCAAGTGAGTAAGACCCTACCTTATTTATTCACACTTCTCAGTGAGGTCGTACTTTACTTCTGCTATATGTAGATGATATGCTGATCGCAGGAGATGACATAGGCCATGTGGTTTTTGTGAAGAAATTGAGTGAACAGTTTATGATGTTAGATTTGGAACCATTGAGCTATTTTCTGGGGATTGAGGTTCATTCAAATAGTGATGGCTACTACCTCTCTCAGCATCGCTATGTTCAGGATCTGCTTGCTCACTCTAGGATGACTAATACTTGCAATGCTGCCACACCCATAGAGCTCCACCTGCAGCTTCAACCTACAGATGGTGTACCACTGACAGATACTTCCCGCTATCGTAACTCGTTGGGAGCCTTGTTTATCTCACTATCACTAGGCCAGACATTACTCATGTTGTTCATGTGCTCAGCCAGTTAATTAGTGCTCACACCTAAGTCCACTATCGCCATGTTCTTCGTGTGCAGAGATACTTAAGGGAGACTGCATCCAGACGTCTGTTCTATGCCAGTTCGAGTTAGCTCCAGCTTCACGCTTACTCTGACTCCACTTGGGCGAGTGATCCTGCTGATCGCTGATCTATTACTGGCTACTGCATCTCTCTTGGTACTTCACTCATTGCTTGGAAGTCAAAGAAGCATGCTGCGGTGTCACGCTCTAGTGCAGAAGCTGAGCATCGAGTCCTTACTCCCAGTCCCCCGAGCGCAACCGCCTCCTCCCAGCCCCCCGAGCGCCACAGCCCGACTTCACCCCACCGCCTTACCGGCGTCGCCTCCGATGCCACCATCCATCTAGACCTTCCCCGCCGCTACCGCCGCATCCTCTCCTTCAGCTACCATCTCCCACCTCCTCCTCCCTGCGGCTGCCGGCGCCGCCCGATGCCTCCTCCACCTCACCGCCTCGCCAACGCCACCCTCCAGCGAGCCCTTCTCCGCCGCTACCGCCTCCTCCTCCCCCGCTGCCTCCTCCCAACCCCTCGGCGCCCGCGCCACGCCACTCGCTGAAGCGCCGCTTGGACCGCCAAAGCCGGTCCCAGCAGACAGCTCGCCGACCGTCAAAGTCATGGCGAGGCACCGCCGACCGCCTAGGCGGCGCCTAGCGCCGATTTTTGCAACCTTGCCCTAGAAGCCCAAGAAACCACAAAATATGGCTTTGTCTCTCTATTCAAATAAGGCTTTGCCTTCTCTAAGAAGACTGTTGGAACCAGAAATAGAATCAAGAACAACAAAGAAGATTCTGAATCTTGCAAGAGAAAACGACGACCAACTTTTAGTTCTTAATCTATTTGGAATAAAATAGAAACAATTAGCCACAGAATCAAACAACCTTTCTTATGCAGTGTAAACTGGTACAGTGTCATGAAACTGTATTGTACTAGCCGCTTCAACCAATTTAAATGATGAATTAATTCTTGCCTAGGCTCATTCACTAATTGGATTGCACTAGAAGTAAACCACTAGAAATTGACTGGTTATAAATTTATAATATCCAACCAGTGGTTAGACCCGCATGTTTAACAGGTTTCAAATTTTGTTCCTTCTTGACTTGGGAAAAGAGAACAACATCTAATAAAAAACCTAATATACAGAACTATCACTCTGGAAGCAGTCCAGTATTTCAAACTTCTCATTTTCTTATGTAAGCTAATGTCAATAACCTTCAACTTGAGTATTATTTCAAACATGATATGTACTTGTACAAAATGATTCGTTTGTTCTCTTTTTAAAACTGCAACCAAACCTGCTGGCCTCGTTGGAACACAGAACTGGCAACCTAGTAATCCCACTGAATCAGTGGTCAGACATCTTTGCCCCTTCATTTGATCATCAATATTATAACCTATCCTATTGCATAAAATGTAGCAAACGACGCACCAAGTGAAAATTTTATCACACCTTTCTCGATTTTGAAAATGTAAGTGTCCAAATGCTTAAAACCAGAAGCAAGCCATGCTGAAACCAGTTCTGTTCCGAATATGAATGTGTCACGTGCAGAAAATACTGCACGTGAACAGTGCACGAGATTTTTTTTACATAGTCAAAATTTGGTGAGGTGGATCAGTGGTGGGTATGGCTGCCATGAACCTATTTTATTTTTACAATGTATAACATTTCAATCTATAAATCAAAACCAAAATATTTATACTACCAATGTGCTATTTCTTTTGTCTTCCAAGTTTCAAAGTCCAATTTCAACCCTGCATGATCCCACCACCCTCTCCTCCATTTTGTCCTTCATATCTATCTTCATGTCTCTTTCTCAATCACAGTTCACAGCTCGACATAACAAAAGAGAAAACAACTATCTTTTTTTTATAATTGTATTCCCTCATAAACAAATTATATATCCACATAAATATTATTATATTCAACTCTTTTTTTGCACCCATCTAATATTTAGTCCATATCCAATTTGCAGTTTTATTAATTCACATCCAACCAACAACTGCATTCTCATGCAAGAAATGTGAACCGGAAATGATGTCAGGCACCTATGCACAATCTACACCATACCCACTCATTTCCATCCATAATTGAATCTAAAAATCAAGAACATGAGGGAAAGAACCTTCTTTGAAAACACTGAAGGTTAGCAATTTCTTGCTACCCTGTTCCACTAAGTCCATCAAAATTGGCGCTAAAAGGACACTTAATCATCCATGTGTACAACCACATTCATTATGGTAGCGATTCCTGAGCAAAACTCCAGTTGTTCAGCTATAAAAGTACTTCTAGATAATTCATGGATGCAAAGCAATCAAATTGAATCCTCACCTATTCCAATCACAAACATTACTAACGCAAGAAAAGGTGCACTTGCACAAGCAAAGAATAATGAAGAACCTAGTCCAAATCCTACAATTCAAAGCATATCAAATCACCAAGATCACCAAGAATCAAGCTGGTGTGCCCCAAACGAAACCAATAGCCTTTCTTTTGCTACTCTCGAGGGGGGAGAGAAGATTTGGGGGTGGAGGGTGGGGGGCGTGCCTTATAGAGCAGAGCCTGGGCGATGTTGCGGACGTGCCAGTCGGAGCGACCGGTGGCGACGACCATGTAGTCGGCGCAGGCACCGCCGTGCCGCCCGCCCTCACCGACGGGGAACACCCGCACGTCGCCCGCCTGGACGTCGCGCAGCACCTTCTCCACCTCCGACAGCTCCAGAAGCTCCGCCTGCCGCGCGGGCGAGGCGGCGGCGGAGGAGAGGAGGCGCGGCGGCGGCCGCCACCGGCCCAGGGCTTGGGATCGCACGGCGGAGAGCATCGGCAGCAAGGGGTTTGTGTCACGGTCCTGCTGCTATGGCATACAAATTGAACGGAATTGGGAAGGAATCGGAGAGGTTAGAACAGAATTTGAGGTAGATTGAGAAAGCAATTGGGAACGGAATTGTCCTGCTATGGGAACCGAGGAGTCATCAGTTCAGAGAGGAGCAGCCGAGCAGGCACAAGTCCTTGTTGCTTAACCTTGCACACAGCCCGTTACTCCTCCACCTGGCCCAATCCTCTACGTAGCCCAGCGGCCCAAGCATTCCCATAGAGCAGAGAGAATCCGTTTCGATCACAACCCTGTCAATTGCCCGTTCGGTAGCAAGCCTTGTATAATCTCGGCATGCCGTTGCTTCTGCTAGCAAAGCATTAGCCACAGAAGGACGCCATCTTGCCCTCGCCACCTGAAAGACACCCATACTCCTCTCGAGCCACCACTCCGGTGGACCTTGTTGGTCATTCGCGTAGAAAGCCGCATCAACATTTGTTCTGATAACACCAACTGAAGGAGCTTCCCAATCCGTGACAACAGAGCTTCCGCCACCACTCCTCGCTTGTGTTTTGGCCTGCATGAAATCATATGCCACATCTCGCGCCCATTTCACTGACGCCAACAAATTCATTGGGCTCTCTCCATGTCTACGAGCATCTCTTGCATTCCATATAGACCACATTCCACATAAGATAATTGGGATATCATCCTCATTTGATATTTGATATGGGGGTTGCCCGATCTTCTCAGTGAGACCCGTAGATAGATGATGCGAAATTGACGAAATCGTTAGTTGAACACTCGCGCCTATGCACGAACCCTCAACTCTTTGGTTATCACCCAAAACACACCGGATAGATGATTGTCGCGAGACCACAAGCGACGATCGCCGAGCCCCTAATTCCCAATAGAATGACAGTTTGACCTTGAAGTGCATGATGAACCAATGGATCGCCCAATTCTCTCTCAAAATCCTCGTATGAACTCTGGTTTGAAAGAACAAGCAATAGCTATGTTTCAATCTTATGCATAAACTAGTCTTCGAGATACATGGGGTCACAGTGGTATTTATAGTGAACCTCCCGAAATCACGCTACCAAAATCTAGGGCCAACGCAACTAATCGAGTCGGACAAGGACTCTGATTTTCAAATCCTAAGTTCCTAACCGAATCATACTGTTCGCAACGAGTACTATTCACATCGAGTAATGGTTCGTCGAGCACTATTCCTATCGAGCACATCTCCCTCCGAGTGCTGCTCCTTCCGAGAACGACATCCACCGAGTAATCGCTTAAGACCCGATCGTAGGACCTGGTCGAGATCTTAAAATCGGTCGTAAATCTTGAGACACGTCGAGAGCTAGTAGACTGGTCGCATACCGCCAGACAAAGATAAGGTGACTTCCTTTGATCTCCCAAGGTCCTCCTCCATTGCTTTGCATCCAAAGTCTTCACAATGTTCGAATCTGAGAATGCACAAAATATTTGCACAAAATAGGAGATTCATTAAGAAACAAAAGCACATGTTGGTTTAGAATCTTAGTTCGAGCTCTGGTCATTGGACCGCAGTATCGAATCGGTCGTAGGGATGTTCAGATCAGTTTGTGCCTCACGCACAATAGGAGAAGATGCATAAGTGTTAGGGATACCAGCATCATCCTCCCCCTTTTGAAAAGGCGTCATCCTCGACGCAGAATCGTCACCACCCAAGAAAGGTGATAAATCAACGACATTGAACATAGAGTTAGTCCCATAGTCATCACCAGAAGCTCTATCTTGTAAGCATTGTCGTTGATCTTTGCAAGCACCTTGAAAGGCCCACGCCCGTGGCAAAGAATCTTTGACTTGCGGCTGTGAGGATCCCAATTTATTTGGCTTGTAATGCTTAACCAACCACCTGGTCCTAGCATCACAAATCAAATAAACCGATCCTCGAGATATGTATACTTCCCAGAAAGCAGTATACACATCTCACCACAAAATTATGCATCAACTCCATTCCAAACATAGAGTCTAGACATCACACTACTAAGCAGAAAATAACAATGAGATTATTACGTACTGTGGCCGACCGGCCAAAAGATACACAAATAAACAAGACAGACAGCGGAAGCAAGAGTGTCATAAGATGGCTATAAACAAAGCCAATCAGTGTGCCTTCAACCCACAAGGCATCTGACCGGACCGCCAAGCCTAGTCGTCGTACACGAAGTGGCAGCACAACTCACAGAAGTGAGGCCCTTGGGGCTCACCTTCTTCCTCTGCAACAAAAACATTAAGCAAAGCATCTGAGTACAAAGATTGTCTTTGTACTCGCAAGACTGACGTGTGAACTAGCAGACCTATTCATATGCTACATGCAGGCTTATCTGGTGGAGGCCATATGTTTCATATGCAGGCTTATACAGTTTGAAGGCAAGTTTGCAATTCATTTTTAATTGAAATAACAATAAGGATAATAATAGCAAAAGGGTAAAGATAAACAACCTAGAAGTGACTATCCCAATAGTCACCACAACAATAGCACTAATCCCGAATTCGCACCACCCACAAATTTTTAATTAAAAGGTTGTAGTCTAACTCTTGAAAAGCTTACCCAAGCGTGTCCATCACCTAGGACGAGGCTATTCGAATAGTTTTAACCTCGCAGGGTGTACCACTGTACCACACTCTGCATCGCCTTTAAGCCAAAAGCACACTTAGAAGGTATGCAAGCACAACTAAGTCCTACGAGACTTTTTCCAATATTGTGTATTAACTACGAGCGCTCGTATGGATAGAAATCCATACGCTTACATGGTAAAGCGGAAAAGTCAACTACCTTTATGGGTAAAGCTTTTGGACAACTACCATGCTCTCAACACCATCCCTCCCGCGACCTCCTCGCGACCAAGCCAATACACGCCAAAGTACTAGGTCAAGAGAGGTCCCATACCCTCTAGTGTGGTTAGCACGCTAAAATGCTCGGATAAAATTCACTCACAAGATGTTCGGTCCTTAATTGACCGGGCACCTTTCCATCCACACCCAAGAATCACACCATCTTACCATTGTGCCGCGTCTAAATCGTTTTTGTTTTCGCTTTAATTTTGCAATTAACATAGCATAAGTCAAACATAAAAACAAAGCAATAATAATTTTAGTGATCAAGATCATCGACTAAGTCGACGATCGCCAAATCTACCGGAAACTAAGCATGGCTAAGCAATCGACTCAGTAAACTACTAAGTGATAAGAATTCATCCAACGAACTCTAATCACAAAGAAATAACCTAGGCTCGTAGTAGAGGCCAATATTTCACCTACTGGATATGCGATTTACTGTTTAACTAATCAATTTAACACAAATTAAGCAATGCATACATACAAATTAAACAAACTATTAGACTTTAAAATACCGGGATTAACATGATCAAACCGCTGTTCGGCCGTTGTCGCCGTAAATATCAACACATTGCAGAGGTTCACTCGATAATACAGACTCGTCGCAATCTATCGATTGAACAAAAACGACAAATAAGAACAAGTAACACCCATAAAAAATCAAAAATTCACTTTAAACAAACAAGCACAAATTTCATACAAAGAACTAGAGCAAGATTTTACAAAAATGTAGAAACAGAGAACATTTTATTTGGAGTTATGAAGAATTTTCTAGGAATTTTGCAAGTTTGAAATACATAACGACACCAATTTAATTATTTAACAAAAATTTATGGACAGAGGCATACTAAAGCTCATTCTGGAAAATAGAACATTAAAAATGAAAATTAACAAAATTGGTTTCATTCGCTTTGGATAAAGATTGACTTAGTTATGAATTTTATAAGTTTAATTGAATTAACAAGGCAAGAGAAATTCAATTCGAAATCCTAAAGGCATTATTTACTTCTTCTACCGACGCCTCAATGAGCCATCGCCATCGACCGGTAATGAGCACAACACGCACGTGAAAGATCTCAAGCGCACTGAGGAGGTCGTGACCGTTAGATCAAGATCTGACAGTCCAGAGCTCCACGAGGAGGTCTTAAGGTCAACGTTGAACAGAAAGAGATCTTAACGGCTCAGATCTCTCCTGGGAGGTCCTGAACGGTCAAGATCTACCCGGGGTGGTCCTGAACGGTTGAGATTTACACAAGGGAGGTCCGGAGGTTTTCTTTACAAAAAGACCAGGGGTGGCTTTTTACAAAGAAGACCCCGAGGGTGGCCTTAGGGGTGGTCTTTGCAAAATGACCATGGGGAGGTCTTTTGCACACGGAGAAGATCTAAACGGCTAGGATTTAACCAGGGTGGTCCTAGACGGCTAGGATTGACTCAAGGGGAGGTCCCGCACTTACGCTGCAGCCAAGGATCCAACGGCCAGAGCTAACCTAGGAGGTCTTTAATGGTCGAGATTGATCCAAAGAGGTCCCGAGACT